>OY992876.1:523117974-523483880 GCA_963921405.1 Cepaea hortensis
AGGATCTGTTATTGCTATACTGAAGAAGATTCGAGAGCTTCACCATGAGCTCTATGGGCCCACTCATGCCAGTGCCTATCAAGATGATGATTAAGGCCATACTGGGAGTGGTCTTCTGATTCTGCGAGATCAATATTGGAAGGAGCTGAGTGCTGAATATGTCGGTAGGTCTAGGTTAGGACCTCCACCAAGAGTCCGATGAGTGTCATCCGATCCCGAGAGGATCCAACACTGAAACGTCTGGTGATTCTAGCCAGTGAAGCACTGGTGAAATTCAAACTCAGTGTAAACCTTGGTGATTGCAAGGTCGTGAACTTTCAAGTTGAGCCAAGTGATCATTGTTACCGGTCACTCTGGCCTGTGTGCTATGCTTCCGGCCCGGCTGGGTTGTCATGGGACACCGTGTATAATTTTATGCTTGAATAGTGTATCTACATTGGTTTACCTTTATGAAGCCAACACGTGGTCCAGTGACCTAAGACATTGATTACATACGTGGTGGCAACACCAGAGGGACATGTTTGTTAAGGTAGGGAGCTACCTCAATCCAACGTGGTGAACTGTTGACAGTGTATGTTAGGTTGTGATTGATACCCATCGATCAGGGTAATTACATGAGACTGTGTGAAGATCTATTGGTCCAAGGACATGGAAATAAGGTGAAGTGTTTAGTCACCTGATAGACTTTGCCAGTGACGGTTTGTGTTCATGTGGAGCAACCGCTCATGTTGTAGGTGACATATCAGTGTGTGGGTCACTTATGAGATAGAAGAGTGACCAGGCTCTTGTGTATTTTGATACGGTGCTACATGTACTTTTTCTGCAAGTGGGAGACCGCTAATATTCTAGGGTCGGCCCAGACTTCATCAGGAGTGTGACGGGTGAAATAGTACGACAGCAAGGAAGGATCCTTGTTCATCGGTGCAGTGTCAGTCAGTCAGTGGTACTCCGCTTGATCAGCCCGTGATTTTTTCTCGGTGTGAAGAGGAAACTTTGGAGAGGCAGCAGACCTTGGAGTTCCGGTCCACTGGAGGAGCCTGGGTGAGTCGCTACCACGACTGGACAACCGCACGAGCTATCGTCCGCCTCCATGATGAAGAATCCTCATCTGCATATCTGCTCTTGTACATAGTACCTTCTAGTCTGGCTTTCAGCCATCCTTCTCTGTGTTGTGGTTGACTTAGTTCAGAATTAAATTGTTGTTCTCTTAGCTATGACTTTGTGCAGTGATATGACTGGTGTCTTGTCCGAGCCCCCTTGGGGTAGGGAACCCTAGGTGAAGGAGGGGAGGTCCAGCTGTCACGGCTTGTGTGGGGCCTGGTAGATGTAGAGTGCTATTGAGGTGGTTGGAGCAAAGGCTGGGGATAGTATCTATCGTGGCAAACCAGTCCAAGCCCCGGCGGTCTTGTCACAAGATAAAGTGGGGGCTCGTCCGGGATCTTCTCTTTGTTCTGACATCTCGTAGGAATAGGTTATAGGTCATCTGTCCTATACCTATTGTCTACTTGACGAGTAGGGCTACTGATACCTTTCTCTTCGACGTGGACAGACATTTAGTTAAGTTAGTATTCATTGGCACCTTGCCGTCTTGACAGACAATAGTCTGTGCTTTAAAAAGGCATAATAACTTTTAACTATGGCGGTAGCGAGTGTGACTGATAATTCCTATTTGCGCTGTAAATGTCCGTTCACAGTGGGTGCATGTGAACACGTGGTCATTTCCACCAGCATGCACCATCTTACGTCTCAAACGCTTGGTGTGTGACCCTTCTGCAATAATTTTCTCCTTTGACTTTATTCCATTTCTGATATTTGCCCTCCATGCAACACGTTCAGCGGCGACTTGCTCCCAATGGGCATTATCAATGCCTGTATCAATCATGTCCGGCTTACACACATCTTTGTATCGTAGTAGAGGCCGACCCTGAGATCTCTTACCCATCTGTAATTCACCAAAAAAGATATCCTTTGGTATTCTACCATCATCCATCCTCCTAAGATGTCCTATCCATCTAAGTCTACGAAGACTGAGCATGGAATAAACTGTCACACAACCTGATCTTTCCAATACTTCAGTATTTGTGATTTTGTCTTGCCACTTAATACCAAGAATTCTTCGCAGGCACCGCATATGAAAGCTGTTTAAATTGTTCTCTTGGTGTGTAAGTTGTCCAGGTTTCACTGCCATATAGAAGAGTACTAAGGACACAGGCTTGATAGACAAGGACTTTTGTTTTGGCAGTAAGCTTCCTGTTCTCCCAGACTCTTTTTCTTAACCTGTTCATTGTTGTTGCTGCCTTACCAATCCGGATGTTGATTTCCTGATCTAGGGATGTAAGTTTAAGTTAGTATAGATACATAGTTACAGTGTTGGTTGGAGTACAGTTAGCATTGTGAATGGGTAATGCATATCTATCCTGATACTAAGTTACACTAAGCATGGCTACTCGTACTTTAGATTTAGCTAAGGTGCGGGCATCTGCAACTGAGATGGGATTGGAAGGTGAGGAGTTCAAAGCCTATGTACTGGAAGTAGAGAGAAACTTCAGAGCAGAAGAAAGGGAGCGAAGAAAGTCAGAAATTGAGCTTGAAGCTCGAAAGTTAGCCCTTGAAGAGCAAAAGTTGGTGGCAGACCAACAGGCACAAAAACTTGCAGCTGACCTAGAGTCTAAGAAATTAGAAGCTAGGAAATTGGGAATGGAACATGAGTTCCGTATGAAGCAACTTGAGGTAGAGGTTAAATCTGTTGGTGATTCGGAGGGAGCAGTAGGTGGAGCAGCTTTACCTAGCTCATCAGCAGCCAGCAGACCAGCTTACCATGCTATGAAATGGCCGTTTCCACCATTTGAACCGGACCAAGAGAAGATAGATAAATTCTTAGAGAAGTTCGAGGCAATGTGTAAAGCTATGGGCTTAGAGGCTGAGCGTTGGAATCTTAAGCTTTCACAAGGACTCCGTGGCATCCCCCAGGGATGGAAAATGATTATCCAACCCTGAAATCGGCTCTTTTGAAAAGATTCGAAATGACAGCCCATGCTTACAGGCGGAGGTTCCGAACTTCCAAGAGAGAACCAGGTGAGATGTTCTCGGCCTATAGTGTGAGGCTGAACTCATATCTGTTGAAATGGATGGCGTTGGCCAATTTCAAAGAGGATTATGAGAGTCTGAGAGAGTTGATGGTGGTGGATCAAATGAAAATGCAGATGTCCAAGCCTTTAAGGAATTTCTTAGGGGAATATGGGGCTGAAAGGTTATACATAGTAAATAAGTTAGCTGAAAGGTATGTGGAAGTCTATGGTGAGACTGGGGATTCCAGTCAGACTGATTCACTGAAAAGGCAGAAGGGGCTTGATCAGAAGCCCAAGACCAAAGGTCCCAAAGAATCATCCAATGTAGCAGATCCTGTGGTAAAAGACTCTGGTAAGAAACCCGATAAGCAAAGACCTCCCGCCTCCCCAAAACGGAAGTGGAGTAAGAGGTGGTGTAAGTACTGTAAGTCTCCTTCCCATAATACTGTAGATTGTCTGAGGAAGCCAAAGGACTTGCACTTTGCGTGTCTCGCCTCTAATAGTGGTAGACCTAGCGAGACCACACCTAAGGGTCGGGAGAAACCAAAGTCTGAGAAATCACCTGTGGTCGAAACGATAGAGGTGAATGGGAAGCAGGTGGAATGTCTATACGATACCGGATTGCAGTTTGAAGCTGTAATCTCATCCCACCTTGTAAGCCCAGGGCAGCTCACCGGCGAGACAAGAGAATTCTAGCTGGCCATGAAGAGCTCCGTAGCTATGAACTTGCCGATTGCTCGGATTGACATTCGGTGCAAGTATGTTACTGGTAGCATCAAGGCGGCTGTGCTGCCTGATCCTATTTACCCTTTGATCCTCGGTCGTCCACATGTATTCCTGGGGGACCCCAGGGAACATTGTTTAGTGAGCGCTAGGCAGGCCAGGGCTAAGGATGGAGAAAGGCAGTGTGGTAAGTTGATAGACCATTCTCTTGCGAGATTAGTGAGCAGTGCTCAAAGTAGGGACCAGACTTTGCGTCCTTACTTACTGGAGGTGTCCCAAAGCTCCGACCCGCCAACTCCGGGTCAGTTCTATGTAGAAAACCGGTTGCTTTATCGTAAAGCCGGGCAAGGGGATAGCCAGTACGGTCAGATGGTAGTCCCTACTGACTACAGATCCCGCTTGATAAATAGAGTGCATACCTTATCCTTAACCGGAAATAAGGATGTGGGGACAACAGTCCAGTGTCTTTCCAGCCACTACTACTGGCCTGGAATGACAGGCGACGTGCGGAGATATATCCGGTCGTGCCCAACGTGTTGTCTGGCAGCTCCAAAGCACAGGACCAGAAACGGTTTATTTCTGCAGATTGGAGATAGGGTTCTCGCGCTTCTCCCAATCGAGGGGGCGGAATTCGAACTCGGATGGACAGGCCCTTTTCCTGTGGAACGGATAATGTCCCGATCCACGTATGAGGTGAAGGTCTGCGGGGAATTGCGTAAGTTCCATAGTACTCTCTTTCAGAATTTGGAGAGGTCCGAGGTAGTTTCTCCAGAAGGTAGTGCGACTACCATCGCGCTAGATTCGGTTCTGGGTCCAGACGAGGGCGGGGAAGACTCAGTCCTACGCAGTACATCCTGTGGGGAGGATCTGCGGTCTCCTGAGCGTTCAACCGTAGATAGGGCGAACAGGCTCCGTCGGGAAGAGGCCCATGGTGTTAAGCACACTGGGAATCGCGGTCGGACAGGCGAAGTCACATTTGGCACGACGGGATCGTCGGGTGACTCGATACGCCGACAGGCTCACTGTCCTTACTCGCGGGAGAGAAGGCAGGAGCAAGGGTACTCCAGACGAACCTGAAGTAAGCGACCATTCATTTCGGTCGACATCCGCGAACAGTCCACGAGGGTGATGCCTAGTCGGCATAGGAAAAATCCTATTGTCGGAAGGGACGAACGAACCTTCAGTAAAGTAACCGATGGCCTACACCAGGTGGATGCGGAACAGTCCAGTGTAGAGGACAGATCCTGTAAGCCAATCACCAGGCCGTTACGTTTAGGGCCTAATCGCTGGAGTTAACGTATGTTTGAGGCGGTGGTTGGTGAGCCAGCATCCATACCAGTCTGGTAGATCTCCCTAGGGAAAGTGAACGTTATGGAACGTCCTTTCCTGGAAATCCAATCTTGATAGAGTAGAAGTTCAGAGTTCAGACCGATCTTTGTCTAGTGAGTTCGACCGGGTCGACCATCTTAAGTGGGGGCCTATGTGACGAAACGCCTACAGATCGGCAGATCTCTGCATAATATCCCTTTGAAGGGAGTGCGATGCGTTGGTCTCCCTTGAATTTAATATTAATTAATAGGGGATTTCCTATCTGAAGTAGTGCGTGGCGGCGCTATACTAGTTATTTATAGAGAAATCTAGAATGTTCCCCCAAGTTCGTACGTGGTCGAGATCTCTAGGTTCACGAGTGCTTCATGCAGCACGGGTTGGTAGAACTTATCGTGACTCTGGTTTTCTCCATGGTTCATGGAATTCACGTGGCCCGTGTAGGCAAGTTGAAGGCGCACCGAGTTAGTCGTGATCAGTTGCCAGCCGGACCTCAGCGTAAGACAGATCACAGCCACAGGGCTGCTGTAATTTTGATGTCAATGTGCGCGGCCAGAGCGGACATCTGCAGTCGAGTTTGTGATTGTTAAATCACAGGTTAGTTGAATACTTATTCTATTGTTTAACTGTTGTCTTTATGCCGTGCCGACCTCCCCGAACGAATTAATTGCCGTCGGAAATGGGTAGTCGCGATGCGTTACAATTTATAGCGGGCTGTCTGCATATATAATTAGCTTTTATCGATCGGCGACGTAATGTGTTACCTGACGGAACAAGCCTTATTCCACAGCGAGAAGTGTGTAAATAAAATAGGCCGAACTATGTGATTTCGAGGACTGGTGAAAATCCCATGTGTTTAGATAGATATATTTGTTAACTGATTGTTTACAAATGATTTGCAGGGACAGTGATATGTATATTATTACTGCGTTGTGCTAGGGAGATCCCGGTTCTTTACAAAGTGTGTAGCAGCTATTTGTTTGGTTTATTAATTACGCATGCAAGGCAGGAAGTTTGTCAGTCAATACATCGACATGCTAGACGCGGTAAATAATGATAAGGTAGATCTTATTATTATAGATGTGTAATGTACTTCGTGACATTAGAATTGTAACTTAGTTGTTCTATCAGTGGTGATTTTTCGAGGAATCAAGGTGAGATCGGCCGTGGTGTATTTGCTGTGTGAAGATAGCAGTGTTATTCCGCGTTAGCAGAATGGTGTTGCATCGATAGGATATAAGTTGATAGGAAGTATTTATGATACTATTGTTACTGCTTGTTTTCATGTCCGTCCGCGAAAATGACTGAGCGTGTTCCATCTTACGTTTGTCTAGGCAGCCGACTGGGAGGTAGGCCGGAACGCCCAACCCTTTAGGTTACAGGTCCGACCCAAAGCGATCGTGCTTATTCGATGGTTGAACATACCCGATCGAGGGTGATGCGGCACTCAGTAATTCGAGGCCGTTGTGTCTAGATAAATCTAGGATTTGAACATAACCGTTTCTGTCTCTAATATTCTACTCTTCTGGAACCCTGACTCTGTTCATGGAGTACTTGGAGTACTGCCGTGAAGTAGTAGGTGAGGGGAATAACCCCCCCCCCCCCAAAAAAAAAAAGGTGGAGCCAGAGTTTGGTAGTGGAGAGTCTGGAGGCCTGCTACATTGGATGACGTGACTTAAGTCGTCACGGGACAAGGTACACGGGACCCACAGTAGCTGTGGGAAAGTGTAATGGTGGATGGCCACCACAGCTGTGCTCGACCGGCACAGGTATGACTGACCTGGAAGATAGTCAGTGAATAGAAGGGCAACTCAGGATCTGGGACAGGGATCCCAGAACTGACACTATGGCTGTGATATGAGTTTGTTATTTAAGTGTAACAATTCATGAGTTCTCCTTGGTTAATACTATAGTAATGAATTATCAAGAGTATAATTTATTATGGTCATATAGTTATTAATGTGTGTAATTGATCAGTCCATGGGTTAAGGGATTGGTGAATTGATGAGTCTGTCAGGAAGGAGATGTCCGGCTGGACACCTTCTAGATAAAGTAATCACTACACTGAAAGGGAAGTAGGTGTATATGTTGATTGATGATGGAAGATGAAACCGGATTGGACTGGCACCAGGCGAAAGATGCTTTGAATGAGTCATACAGTGGACTCTAATGCTAGGGGCTATTTGTAGCCCAGAAGTGTTACTTAACTGAACATGTGTGCTATTGCTTTCTCTAACATCATTATGCCTATACATTATGGGTACAAGTAGATCTATGATGTGATGATTTCATACTCATGTTGGTATACATGAGGAATGACTGAAAGGCAGGTGACATGGTGGAGAGGCTGTTAGTCTTTGTTGTAGTTGAGTACTCACACCAACCTCTCCGTGTTTCAGGATCTGTTATTGCTATACTGAAGAAGATTCGAGAGCTTCACCATGAGCTCTATGGGCCCACTCATGCCAGTGCCTATCAAGATGATGATTGAGGCCATACTGGGAGTGGTCTTCTGATTCTGCGAGATCAATGTTGGAAGGAGCTGAGTGCTGAATATGTCGGTAGGTCTAGGTTAGGACCTCCGCCAAGTGTCCGATGAGTGTCATCCGATCCCGAGAGGATCCAACACTGAAACTTCTGGTGATTCTAGCCAGTGAAGCACTGGTGAAATTCGAACTCAGTGTACACCTTGGTGATTGCAAGGTCGTGAACTTTCAAGTTGAGCCAAGTGATCATTGTTACCGGTCACCCTGGCTTGTGTGCTATGCTTCCGGTCCGGCTGGGTTGTCATGGGACACCGTGTATAATTTTATGCTTGAATAGTGTATCTACATTGGTTTACCTTTATGAAGCCAACACGTGGTCCAGTGACTTAAGACATTGATTACATACGTGGTGGGAACACCAGAGGGACATGTTTGTTAAGGTAGGGAGCTACCTCATTCCAACGTGGTGAACTGTTGACAGTGTATGTTAGGTTGTGATTGATACCCATCGATCAGGGTAATTACATGAGACTGTGTGAAGATCTATTGGTCCAAGGACATGGAAATAAGGTGAAGTGTTTAGTCACCTGATAGACTTTGCCAGTGACGGTTTGTGTTCATGTGGAGCAACCGCTCATGTTGTAGGTGACATATCAGTGTGTGGGTCACTTATGAGATAGAAGAGTGACCAGGCTCTTGTGTATTTTGATACGGTGCTACATGTACTTTTTCTGCAAGTGGGAGACCGCTAATATGCTAGGGTCGGCCCAGACTTCATCAGGAGTGTGACGGGTGAAATAGTACGACAGCAAGGAAGGATCCTTGTTCATCGGTGCAGTGTCAGTCAGTCAGTGGTACTCCGCTTGATCAGCCCGTGATTGGTTCTCTGTGTGAAGAGGGAACTTTGGAGAGGCAGCAGACCTTGGAGTTCCGGTCCACTGGAGGAGCCTGGGTGAGTCGCTACCACGACTGGACAACCGCACGAGCTATCGTCCGCCTCCATGATGAAGAATCCTCATCTGCATATCTGCTCTTGTACATAGTACCTTCTAGTCTGGCTTTCAGCCATCCTTCTCTGTGTTGTGGTTGACTTAGTTCAGAATTAAATTTTTGTTCTCTTAGTTATGACATTGTGCAGTGATATGACTGGTGTCTTGCCAAGCCCCCTTTGGGTAGGGAACCCAAGGTGAGGGAGGGGAGGTCCAGCTGTCCCGGCTTGTGTGGGGCCTGGTAGATGTAGAGTGCTATTGAGGTGGTTGGAGCAAAGGCTGGGGATAGTATCTATCGTGGCAAACCAGTCCAAGCCCCGGCGGTCTTGTCACACTCCACAGTTGGATGGTATCCACTGTATGGTGACCTTATGCTGACTGCTAAGTTCAAAAAGTAGTGTTCTTAGTACTGGCAATTTCCCAGACAGGAGCGCCTCGAGTACTGATTTTGCATCTGTCAATAGCACCACAGGTTGTGTACCATTGCTGGTATTTAGTAATTTCTCTGTTGCTATCTTGATTGCCTCAATTTCAGCATCGTAGTTATGGCAGTACTTTCCTGTCGGTACTCTAGCTGTGTCCCTGGTATTATTTGGGTATTCTATGTACACTCCCGCTCCTCCATTTCGAACAGCATTTTGTGCTGACCCATCTGTGTAGACTCGGATCCAGAGGTCCTGTGGGTATTCTTCATCAAGGAAGCTGAGAGTGGCTGTTCTGCGCTGCACACTGTTCTGTTCTTCCTTGTCAAATATTCCTCTCACTTTTGTCTGGATTTGTAATGATAGTCTATGCTCATCTTTCCATGGAGTTCGCTTTGAAATAGTTGTTAGTGGGATACCAACTGTGGGTAGATCGGTGGTTTCTCTGCAGAGTCGTTTGGCCTGGTGGATAAAACTACTTCTTTTCAACCGCCCCATAGCTAGGTTTTCAAATATGTTCTTCATAGGGTGGCCTGGTAAGCTGAGGAACTTTTCTGCTTGTATTAGCGTTTTCGTATCTCTGCGCTCACTCGGTGCTTGTGTCCTCCCCATCTTCTCCATTTCCACTATAGGGGTTAATCTCATCCCTCCTGTGGTGACTCTAAGTGCTTGATTTTGCACTTTGTCCAGCTCTTGTAGTGTGGTTTTTGATGCCGAACACCACGCAGTTGGCCCGTATTCCAGGTGTGGTCGTATGCTCTATTGATAAACTTTGTTAAGTATTTTCCCACTGGCTCCCCATGTGGTTCCACTTAGCTTTCTTAGCATGGCTATTTTCCTTCTGGCTTTTGCTACTGATTTGTTGATGTGCTTTCTCCATGTCAGCCTGCCATCAAATGTTACTCCACGGTATGTTGGTTCTTTATCTTCTCTTAGGGGTGTTCCATTTATCTGGATGGTCCCTGCCTTTTGTTTTGGAGAGAGGGTAAATAGGGTGGTGCTGCACTTGTCAGTGTTTATGCTGACACACCATCTATTTGCCCATGCAACAAATGTATCTACAGCTCTTTGTAGTAATCTGGTGGCCACTGATGCATGTTCATTTGTGCTCCATAGAACCAGCTCATCGGCGTACATTGCGGCTTTAATTCCATGCGGTAGATTAGCAACAAGATCATTGATGAAGATTAGAAAGAGTGTGGGGGACAAGACTCCGCCCTGGGGAACACCGTGACGCAGTAGTACTTTCTTGCTCTTGAGTCCGTCTATCTGTACTCGGGCTCTTCTGTTGTGCAAGTATGCTTTCACCCATTTGTACATTCTTCCGTTGACTTTGCAGTTTCTCAGTTTATTCATCAGACTTTCTTTCCAGATTTTGTCAAAGGCTTTCTTCAAATCTATCCATGCCGCAAGCACCAGCTTCTTCTCTTGGAATGCATCCTCAATTTATTGAGAGAGGTAGGTTGTCTGATCTTCCGTAGAGTAGCACTGCCTAAAGCCAGCCTGCTGTGGCACAAGGATGTTTTTACTTTCAATGTACCACTACAGTCTGTGATTGATGATGCGCTCCAGTGTTTTGCAGAGACAGCTGGTGAGGCTAATTGGTCTGTAGATAGAGGCAATGGAACTATCTTTCCCTGATTTTAGGAGGGGTATCATGATTGCTTCTCTCCAGGCTTGTGGAACACTGCCTAAGGTCCAACTGTTATTGAAGATCTGCAACAGCTTTGCTTTGGCCTCTGTTCCCAGGTTCCTGATCATTTCATTGGAGATACCATCAGCTCCTGGTGACTTTCTCATTTTCAGTTTTGATATGATACCTCAGGTATGTCGGTTACAAAAGCGACCCAGAGGCATGAAATGGAATATTGCTTGCTCCCCCGATGTGTCTCTACCTTGCCTCGGTGGGGGAGCTTGAGTGTCCCACCGACCCCAAGCGCTGTGACAATGGATATAAACTACATATTGGACAGCTCTTTGGATAGGGACCAGACTAAGAGAGACACAACCTGCTGCTCTGTAGGTAGACTGAGAATAGCAGTCAGAATTTAAACTCAGGCGCACAAAGCCATAAACTTTGTCCAGACACTTACACAAAGGCCTCCATCTGAGAGATGTAGCTGAACGCATTTAAGCTACTATCCTTGGATGAGAGAGCAGGGCCGATACTCACCTACCGAAAAACGGAGGAGATACTGAGCAAGCTACATGCCCAGTTCAGATACCTGTCCGAAGGCTCTCAGCTGGGGGATATGAGGGATCCCCGGATGAGAGGGCCTGCCCGTTTCTCGCTCACTGCTGTACGGAGGTAAGGTGCTGAGCCGGCAGCACATGTAGCCTACCTCATGAGCGAGTACAAAAAGGTTGAAGAAATGCCCCAGTCGAATGAAAGGCTACGAAAACTGTCTGTATCTAACTCATAGAGAGTGTAGACAAAGGTGGAAAAACAAGGTGGAACAATGTCTCAATAACACGAAATGGAACGCACGGCTAGTGAATCCATTGCGTAGTCCGAAGCGAAAGCTTACCTAGTGTATGCAGACTGACCATTCCTGGTGTGTGACTGAGCGAACAGTGGCAAGCCCAACACGTGGAAGTGAGGAACTAAAGCAGCCATGAACAGGACGAGGCAACTCCTCGGGTGAGTTCAGTCTCAGAGCAATATGTGCCGGCTCTGCAATTATGGAAGCCTCCTTGGATAGCGAGGGAATGCCCATGGTCTGCCCCTGCCTTCCCTTGAGGGTCGACCGTGATGTCTCTTATTGTTCTATCTTGACCAGCTGAGATGTGGGCGACATCACAACAATAAGTCTAACGTGCCTCGAAACCCGAGGAATGCTAACCTCACTAAAAAAATGCCTGTCGAAGCCGGAAGTGCCGTCCTACGGGTGGCAAAATAAAAATTGGCACTACGCATTTACGTCCGAGTGAAATGTCTCGTCCGAATGTCTTTCGTGCTAGGAACAGCTCTGACTACCTAGTTTCCGAATGCCGCTCTAGTTCGGAACAGCTCTGACTAGGTACTACAGTATGTGTGAGTAGTGCTGAGTAGCAATGTGTTAACTGGTAAATCAATGAATAGATAAGATGTATACTCGTCAGACAGCTCAAATGTAGCAATGATAGTCGTCATACGATTAGATGAGCAAGACATATTGATGGCAGACGGTGTGCTGGGCATAGGCAGAACGCGAAACGGTAGGAGCCGGAGGTCTATGCCAGACCCGTGGAGTACTGCGGCGCAATAAATATGCTTGTATTGTTCAAGGACGCGACTGACTTTTCTGTTGTGTGCATCTGAGAGCTGAGCGTGATAAAGGTTTTGTACGAGCCCATTATAAGCATTAAACCTAGACAAATACCAAGATGTCGGAAATTGGGCATTGCTGTAGACACGTGGCCCAATTGTGTCTGAATTAGTCATCCATGATAACAGACACGAAACCGGCACTTGGCACGTCTACCAAGCCTGTGTCCTTATTACTCTTCTTTATGGCAGTGAAACCTGGACAACTTACTCACACCAAGAAAAACGTTTAAACAGCTTTCATATGCGGTGTCTGCGAAGAATACTTGGTATTAAGTGGCAAGACAAAATCACAAATACTGAAGTATTGGAAAGATCAGGTTGTGTGACGGTGTGTTCCATGCTTAGTCTTCGTAGACTTAGATGGATAGGACACGTTAGGAGGATGGATGATGGTAGAATACCAAAGGACATCTTTTTTGGTGAATTACAGACGGGTAGGAGATCTCAGGGTTGGCCTCTACTATGATACAAAGATGTGTGTAAGCGGGACATGATTGATACAGGCATTGATAATGCACATTGGGAGCAAATCGCCGCTAAACGTGTTGCATGGAGGGCAACTATCAGAAATGGAATAAAGACAAAGGAGAAAATGATTGCAGATAAAGCACACACAGAGCGTGAGAGATGTAAGATGGTGCATGATGGTGGAAATGACCATGTTTTCACATGCATCCACTGTGGACAAACATTTGCAGCAAGAATTGGCCTTACCAGCCACACTCGCCACCGCCATGGGTCGTAGTTATTAAGCCTTTTTGAAGCTCAATGTACCAAACTATCGTCTGTCAAGACGGAAAGGTGCCAATGTAACTGAAGGGGTAAGGTTGAAGGCCAGAGGTAGACAAGCAGATACAAGTGGGAAGATAACATTTAATAAATATGACTGAGAATAATTTTGAAAACTAGATTACAGACCCGTGTATAAACACTTTTCTCCCCTTAGCAGCACAGCCGTACATAATACATTTTCATAACGTGTTTAAAAAAATGTGACTGTCTACGTTTAATTTCTCTAATCAGTTTACAGTTTTATTTCTTTCTTCGAGGACTTGTTCATTGGTTTTTCTATCTGTCCATGGTATTATTTTGCATTTTCCACAGAAACCACATTTCTGCAGCCATTAGATAATTTTCAGTTTGTCTGCTCATTGTCTATGCTTCACATCCATACAAACATGCAGGTTCTATGTTGCACTTCAACTCTCCTTTTCTCTTTGCAAACAAGACAATGGCTAAAATAATAGTGATTAATTAGTTTATGCAGCAGTTACAAACTTACACTGTGCAGACCAGTTAAGGCAATCTGAAATGGGACAAATTTCTGTTGTGAAGAACAATTTGTTTATTCCTGGCAATTTTTCTTCTTTTTTCTTTGTATAAAAAACAAAAAGTTCAGTTAAGCAGAATCCATTTATCATGCATTTTCTGATATGCTGAACGATTACACATGTCCCAACTATATAATGTGATCTGTTTAAGATGAACTATGTATGTCAACACAGTTTACACACATTCATGTATATGTTACATATGTATGTCGGCACAGTTTACACACATTCATGTATATGTTACATATGTATGTCAGCACAGTTTACACATATTCATGTATATGTTACATACGTATGAGTAAAAATAAGACGTGACAAGCGCAGAACGTTTCAGAGCAGGAAAAAAAGCTGGGAGCAGCCACCGTGGTGGAGTTTCGAGGTGGAGAAGGCTTGGGTGGATAAGCGTAGCGCTGTAAGGAGATGGCAAAATGCCAAGAAGAACAGAGCTGGTCATCCTAGTCCCTGCTTGCACTTAGAAAGAGAGATGCACACAAAAGTAAGCTACTTCAAAAAACTGGTCAAGGTTGTTAAAAGCGAAAAATGGACAGAGGTGTGTCAAAGAATAAGCACAGACAAGTCACTGAAATTGTTCTGGCGACTACATAAAAGCATGAGTGGTGTAGTCAAGAATAAGAGCATTTCTGACTTCCAAGGTGCTGACCTCATCTGGCAGAGGACTGACGAGGACAAGGGCAAAGCCCTCTTTGAACGCTACCTTGAGCAAAGCAACCAGACAGACATGGGAGGCCGAAATCTGGCCAAGGAGATCACCTCAGACAGATGCAAGGCCCAGGACACTTCGGATGAAGACACAGTGACAGTGAAAGAAATCAAGGCTGTGCTTCGACGATCAAAAAACAGTGCTCCAGGTCCTGATGGCATAAGATACGATGACATGAATAGGTGTACCGACAATGAGCTAGAGAAACTAGCAGACATGTACAACAACAGTATAGGGGGTGCTAGCATCAAGGAGGAATGGTTACACAGCTATCTGATTCCCTTGCCGAAGCCTGACAAAGACCACAAAAAAATTCAGGGATATCGAATTATAACCATGCAGAATACAATAGGCAAGCTGCTGGAGAAGGTAATTGCCAAGAAAATATCAAGCCAACTAGAGAGGCAAGGTGTTTTCCCACCCACCCTGGGTGGGTACCGTCCAAAAAGGGAAACCTGGACCAATGCAGCAGTCTTTGCCCAGGATGCCTATGAAGGTTTCCACTCAGGCACTGAAACCGTTGCTGCAGCGATTGATCTTGAGGACGCATACAATAGAGTACCACTGGATTTTTTAATGTTTCAGCTTCTCGAACTAAACATAAGTCCATTCCTCCTTAGTTGGATCGCTGCAGCCCTCTTCCAACGGAAAGTAGTTTTTAGATGTGGCAGTTGGACTTCGGAACCAACAACAATATATCCTGGCCTACCACAGGGATCACCATTATCCCCGGTACTGTTCAACGCCTACACAGTGAGAATCACCAGTGAGCAGATCACTGGACCTGGCAGGACATTGTCATATGCCGATGATGTTTTAGTGTATCGTCAGGGGAAGGATAGAGAGGAGGTTGCTGTGGAACTACAAACCGAACTCAATCGCATAAGTACTTGGTGTGATGAAGCTGGGGCAATGGTCAACCCAACAAAAGCAACAGTGACTTGGTTCTCGTTGAATAATCATATTGTCAACACTCCAACACCAACTGTAATGCTGTGTTCAGAGATGGTGGAAAGAACGCAGGCAATGAATTACCTCGGGATACGGTTTGATCGAAGCCTTGCTTATAATGTGCACATAGACCAGGTGATAACAAAGGCCAAGCGGGGTTTGGCAGCGATGCGGGTGATGGCGGCAGCAAACTGTGAGCAGCGCCATCTATGTCTTCTGTACGAGGGGTTGGTCATGTCTGTTTTGGAGTATGCAATGGCAATCCTGACTCTCAGCCATAAGCAGATAGAACGGATGGAAAGGATACAGAATGAAGCTATGCGCATTATTCTTGGATGTACAAGAGATACAGCATGCAGGGCAATGCGCTACCTTCTTGGGTTTCCAACCATTGAAGAGAGAATACAAGATTGCAGGGCACGCGCCTACCTCAGAATTAACGCAAACACACAACATCCACTGCATAGTGAAATTAGGAAGGTGAAGGGCAGCAGGTTAAAAAGAGGACGGTCGTGGATGGGTCAAGCCGAAGACATTCTTCAACAGGTGTGTTCACTTGAGGACTTAGAACCTGGCGAGGAGTGGGTGCAAGTGCCAGCAGACTTCTGCACATCCTTTTCAGTTTGCATCCAACTTGACAGAAAATGCAGACAAGAAAATCCGGCTGCTGTTGAGGCTGAAGTACAAGCGTTGATTTTCGAGAATTCGCTAGACGGTGACGCGGTCATCTACACAGATGGGTCGGTCGTCCGACATGTGAGAAGCTCATGGGCCTTTACAGCTCGGGCCGGAGGGAGAATTGTGAAGGAGGACTCTGGTGCTTTTACTGAAACCACAAGTAGCCTGACCATGGAAGTCATGGCAGTAAGTAAATCAATAACATGGCTCGAGACACAGACATTCACTAGGGCTTGTTTCCTTAGCGACTCAATGAACATGATCAAGAGGATAGAGGAGGGGTCGATCCGAAGAGAATGGTTGCTGCCTCTGGAGCGGTCTCGACTGGCAAAGATTAGTTTCATCTTTGTGCCAGGGCATGCGGGAGTACAAGGAAATGAGCGGGCTGACAAGCTCGCAGGTGAGGCTACTGTGGAGGGCGGACGCGCCATGGACCAGGCCGACATTCTGAATGCTCTACGAGAAGTAAGACTTTTGCGAGAACCAAGTGATGACTGTGAATCTACAACAATGGCCAGACTGCGAGAGCAGCAAATTAAAAGAGGTGTGGCCAAACAAGAACACTACGCAGGAAGCCAAAGAAGATTGATAAACCAACACAGAACTGGCGTCGTTAGCCGCTACACGCTGCGGGATTTGCTGAGGAGGGGATCCGAGCACTTATGGACTGAATGGTTCGATGTGCAATGAGGATGATCTGTCGACTAACTAACTAACTAACTAAACTAACTACGTATGTCAGCACAGTTTACACATATTCATGTATATGTTACATATGTATGTCAGCACAGTTTACACACATTCATATATATGTTACATATGTATGTCAGCACAGTTTACACATATTCATGTATATGTTACATATGTATGCCAGCACAATTTACACATATTAATGTATATGTTACATGTTGTTGTTTGTCCATCAAGAATGATGATGACCATTCATTTCATCCAGTGGGGTTGAAGGTGTGGAGCCGTGGGTTCTAAGATGGCTGATAAGGCCTATTTTGGCTCGAAATGTTCTTTGACAATGTGGGCAAAGAATGCTTGACGTCTCTGGAGGAGGATTTCCTGCAGTGGTTTTTCTGTCCTGCCTTTTCTTCACAGCTCTTGCAGTCCTGGTTGCCTCACATATGACTGCACCTTTGTGCAATGATGCACGCCACGAATTTCGGTCTCTGGCTGCAGCCTCCCAGGTGTCATGATGAATTCCAAAAGCATCCAGTGAAATTTTCAGTGTCTTTAAAACGTTTCCTCATATATATGTTACATATGTATGCCAGCACAGTTTACACACATTCATGTATATGTTACATATGTATGTCAGCATAGTTTACACACATTCATGTTTATGTTACATATGTATGTCAGCACAGTTTACACATAGTCATGTTTATGTTACATATGTATGTCAGCACAGTTTACACATAGTCATGTATATGTTACATATGTATGTCAGCATAGTTTACACACATTCATGTATATGTTATATATGTATGTCAGCACAGTTTACACACATTCATGTATATGTTATATATGTATGTCAGCATAGTTTACACTCATTCATGTAGTGTAACGACATGATCATCTGACACCAGTATTTGACTGACGTGTGACAAGATCAGTTTATGTAAGCCAGTTGTCCAAAATTACACAGTAATGTTATTAAGTTGTGACATTGCCATTTTTTTGTTTTATTAAATCATAAGCATTATTTATCCTGGGCATATCGTGGAAAGACCATATCACAAACAAATATATGCTTGAAAGAGCGGATATTACCACAGTGCACTCCCTCCTCAAGCAGAGACGCCTCTGGTGGCTGGGCCACGTGTCTCGAATGGAGGATGAACGTATTCCCAAAGATCTCCTATCCGGAGAACTAGCCACAGGGAAGAGGCCAACTGGAAGACCCCAAATGTGATATAAGGATGTGTGTAAACAAGATATGAAAACCCTCAGCATAGATCCAGACACGTGGGAAATAGCTGCAGCAGACAGACAGATGTTCTTGGAGAAGAAATGTAAGAAATAGACTGGTGCTCTTTGAGCGCAATCTGATTCAACAAACTGAGGATAGGCGGCACAGGCAGAAAATGCAGTCACTTACTGCGGGACCTGCCTCGTCTTACAGATGCGGGAACTGTGGCAGAGACTGTAACTCTCACATTGGATTATATAGTCACCAGTTTCGCTGTCAGGTTCCCCCCCCCCCCCCGGCACTACTCTATAGTCCTACAGGACTGAATGGGACATACTACTATTACTAAACGTTATCATTTTATTTATCAGTAATGGCACCAACAACACAAAGCCCGGCAGACAGTAGTCTAGGTCATGTAGCAGTCATCATGTCTTTAATTGTCCATGGGAATTCTAGACATTTCATTTATTGACACAGATTATTTGTGTATGCTGATATGTGTGAATCACCACTACTTTCATGCTGACAGTGTTCACTGTTGTAATAGAGAGATGATCTCTGAGGTTCAAGTCTTTGACAAGATGGACAGTAAAACACCAGCAAGTGTCAAGATAGAACCTCCTGAAGTATATCTAGATTATGCATATGAAGATACAAGTAAGTAACAGATGTTACAGGTCCTTTGTAGAACACTGCTTTCATTGCAGCTTCCTGAAAAGTGTCTTGATCTCTGGTTATGGATCATGTCTCAGACACTCGCTTGCCCAATATGTCTTGATCTCTGGCCATTGATCATGTCTCAGACTGTCTCCTGCCCAACATGTCTTGATCTCTTCTGGCCATTGATCATGTCTCAGACTCTCTCCTGCCCAACATGTCTTGATCTCTGGCCATTGATCATGACTCAGACACTCTCCTGCCCAACATGTCTTGATCTCTGGCCATTGATCATGTCTCAGACACTCTCCTGCCCAACATGTCCTGATCTCTGGCCATTGATATTGTCTGAGACACTCTCCTGTTCAACATGTCTTGATCTCTGGCCATTGATCATGTCTCAGACTCTCTCCTGCCCAACATGTTTTGATCTCTGGCCATTGATCATGTCTCAGAAACTCTCCTATCCAATGTGTCTTGATCTCTGGCCATTGATCATGTCACAGACACTCTCCTGCCCAACATTTCTTGATCTCTGGCCATTGATCATGTCTCAGACTCTCTCTTGCGCAACGTGTTATAACAAAGTCCGAATAAAAAGGATTAACTGACTCAGTTGGTTCTTTATAAATGGCGTTTTATTGCATTTTGATGACCACTACACGATTCTTGTTACAATTCCAAAATCAGGGACTTCTTTCTCTGGCCGTAGATGTTTACTGACTGCCCTAACAACAAACTACGTCACGACTTGAGCATCCCTCTCCCCATCCCATCCTGATGCTCAAGCGTGCTGTAGCTTTGCACACCTAACTAATACATTCTGCTACACCTTCCTATGTTTCAGAAAGACTTTTTCCCTTAAAAAAGTCTTTACTCCTAATCCCTCTATTCTATACCCTCTCCTTCCTTACCTCTCACAACCCCTCTAATCTTCCCCAAACCAACTATCTATTCGTAACTCTTTCCCCTGCCATATAGTAAACTACTATGAACTTCTTCTTCGTTTCTGACTCTTCATAACATAACACATATTAATTACATATCATCAATAACATTTAAACCTCAACTTTATACAATACATCATAACACATAAGGTTACCTTTTTGAAATAAACACTCCTTCTCTTCATAAGCAATCCGCTTACAATTTCAAACGCTGTACTCTTCTGATACCAACTCCCTATTGTCATCACCAATATTACTTACTAATTCTCTATTTTCAATCAACCTGAGAACACTCGCACATGATAGAAAGACAAGGAATCGGTGCGCACCGGAGATTTAAAGAAGTAGAACTCTTTCTCACAAAAAAAAACCACGCTTAGCTAAATCACACACACCTTTACCCCCCTATGTCATTTGAGACTTTATGTAATAAAGTCTAAAACAATTATATCTTCTACAGTACCACTTATTATGATAACAGTTTACGCTGCTATCTGTTGTTGTTTGTCCATCAAGAATGATGATGACCATTCATTTCATCCAGTGGGGTTGAAGGTGTGGAGCCGTGGGTTCTAAGATGGCTGATAAGGCCTATTTTGGCTCGAAATGTTCTTTGACAATGTGGACAAAGAATGCTTAACGTTTCTGGAGGAGGATTTCCTGCAGTGGTTTTTCTGTCCTGCCTTTTCTTCACAGCTCTTGCAGTCCTGGTTGCCTCACATATGACTGCACCTTTGCGCAATGATGCACGCCATGAATTTCGGTCTCTGGCTGCAGCCTCCCAGGTGTCATGACGAATTCCAAAAGCATTCAGTGAAATTTTCAGAGTGTCTTTAAAACGTTTCCTCTGGCCACCTTGGGAGCGTTTACCACAACGCAGTTCGCTGTAGAAAATTCGTTTAGGGAGCCTGTGATCTGGCATGCGGGTCAAGTGACCAGCCCAGCGAATCTGATTCTTCATCAGTAGAGTGTGGATACTGGGCATGGATGCTCTTTCTAGGACTTCAGTGTCTGGAATCTTGTCTTGCCATTTAATCTTCAGTAGCTTCCTTAGGCAGACTGTGTGGAAGTGGTTTAATTTCCTAGCGTGTCGCTGATAAACAGTCCAGGTTTCACAAGCATATAGCAGTGTGGATAATACAACTGCTTTGTAGACTTTTAGCTTTGTTTGCAAGCTTATTCCAGTTCTGTCCCATACATTCTTGTACAGTCTGCCAAAGGCTGCACTGGCCTTGGAGATTCTTGCATTCACTTCGTCATCGATTGTGGCAGCTTGTGACACAGTGCTGCCAAGATAGGTGAATTTGTCCACAACACTTAGTCTATGGTCATTCACTTTGATATTCGGCACAGTGTGATTATTCCCTGGAGCTGGCTGGTACATAACTACAGTCTTCTCCAAGTTGATATTGAGCCCAAAGTTGGCACAGGCATGTGAGAAAGCTGAAACATTATGTTGCATGTCCGCCTCTGAGTTGGCGTATAGAGCGCAATCATCAGCAAACAGGAGCTCTCTGACGGTGCCGCTGTTAATTTTGGTTTTAGCTTTCAGCCTTCTGAGATTGAATAACTTTCCATCCATACGGTAGTTGATGTCTATTCCAATGTCGTCGTTCTCGAAGGCATTCATCAACATGGCTGAAAACATGAGGCTGAACAGTGTTGGTGCCAGGACACATCCTTGCTTCACTCCATTGGTTACAGGAAAGGGTTCAGACAGTTCACCATTTTCCTGTACTCTTGCCTGCATGCCGTCATGAAATAGCCGCACTATTTGGACAAACTTTCGTGGACAGCCATATTTTGCCATAATCTTCCACAGTCCTTCTCTGCTGACTGTATCAAAAGCCTTGGTAAGGTCAATGAAAGTGGAGAACATTTCGCAGTTCTGTTCCTGACATTTCTCTTGCAGCTGCCTTGCAGCGAAAATCATGTCAACAGTTCCACGTTCTTTTCTGAAGCCACATTGACTCTCAGGAAGAAGACCTTGATCGAGATGGGCTGTGAGGCGATTGAGAAGAATTCTGGCGAGTATCTTCCCTGCAATTGAAAGCAAGGAGATGCCTCGGTGGTTGTCACAGGATTGGCGGTTTCCTTTACGTTTGTAAAGGTGGACTATTGACGCGTCCTTAAAATCTTGTGGCATGGTCTCGTTCATCCATATGTTTGTGAAGACTTGGTGAAGCTGCTCTGTTAGGACCGGCCCACCTGCCTTGTATATCTCTGCTGGGATGGAGTCAGGACCAGGTGCCTTGCCGCTGGAGAGTTGCTGGATGGCTTTGTTTATTTCCACTATGGTTGGCAGGTCACCAAGTGTCTCATTGGTGGGAACTTGAGGAAGGCAGTTGATGGTTTCATCATTGAAGAAGGAAGTTGCATTTAAGATTTTGCTGAAATGCTCTGCCCAGCGTTGGAGGATTTCTTTCTTATCGGTGACCAATGTTCCCCCGTCTGCACTGAGGAGGGGAACTATGCCTGGTGATGAAGGACCATAGACCGCTTTCAGTGAGTCATAGAAGTTTTTCATATCATGTCTGTCAGCAAAGCCCTGAATTTCATCAGCTTTGCTGCTCAGCCAGGAGTCCCGCATGTGCCGAAGTTTCTGCTGCACTACTCTCTGAATGTTCTTGAAAGCATCTTTTTTTGATGTTGACTTTGGGTCATTCAAATGTGCCTTGAGGAGAAGATGTTTCTTGGCCAGCAATTGGTTGATGTCTTCGGAATTTTCATCAAACCAGTCTTTATGCTTTCGGGGGGCTGGACCCAGGATTTCCATAGCAGTGTTGTAAATTGTGTCCTTTAGGGCTCTCCATTCTGTTTCTGTATCCTGTTTAGCTTCAGCATTGGGCTTGAGGCGGTCTTCCAGCATATTTTCAAACGACTGCTGCATTTTCTTGCTTTTTAGGCGGGTGACATTTAGCTTTGTTTGCATTTTCGCCCCTTGAGGACGCCGTGGTGGCCTGATGTGGATGTTCATTTTCGAGACAATGAGACGATGGTCTGTCCAACATTCGGCACCACACATGGATTTTGTCACTCGAACGTCTTGTCTGTCACTCCTCCTGACGATGACATAGTCAATGAGGTGCCAGTGTTTCGAGCGAGGGTGCATCCACGATGTCCTATTCCTCATGGGGAGACAGAAAATTGTGTTCGTAATCACGAGATCATGTTCGGCACATGTCTGAAGGAGGCGGAGTCCATTGCTGTTACAATTTCCGACTCCATGCTTTCCAATAATGCCACTCCAAGAGGTGGTGTCCGCGCCTACTCTGGCATTGAAATCCCCAAGGAGTATAAGTTTGTCTCCTTTGGGAACAGATGTTAATACACTGTGCAGGTCCTCATAGAACTTGTTCTTGACATCATCTTCGTTGGTCATAGTTGGTGCGTAGACACTCACAATGGTTGCGTGCTTCCTTCCATTCAGCAGAGGCAACTTCATGGTCATGAGCCTGTCATTTATAGCCTTTGGAAATCCAGCTAATTTGCCGACCAGGGCCGACTTAATGGCAAATCCCACACCGGATTGGCGTCTTTCCTCGCTTTTCCTTCCACTCCAGAAAAATGTGTAGCCGGCACCTATTTCACAGATTTGGCCTTCTTCTGCAAGTCGTGTCTCGCTCAAGGCTGCAATGTCGATGTTGTACCTGCCAAGCTCTCTGCAAATCAGTGCTGTTCGTCTCTCTGGACCCGACGCGCCGTCTCTGTCAAGTAGGGTGCGTACATTCCAAGTTCCAATTGTTAAGGGAATATGGTTTACTCTTTTAGCTTTGCTTGTTTTATCTTTCTTTGTATGTCGACCGCAGTTAAGGGTACCCACCAACCGCGGCTAGCTGGTTAGGTAGTGATGAAGCAGACAATGTTTAGGGCACCTTTTCTAGCCCCTTCCTCATGCTATGGAGGTGAGCAGTGTGTTCCTATAGAGGGCTGCTCAGTCGTTCAGGGGGCTGCCGAATCCCACTGCTGCTCCGGTCAGTAGAAGACGACCATATGGCCTGAGCCGCCTGTGTGCAGGTCTGCGACTACGGCTGCCAGCGTACCCACGCCTGCCGCTTTGCCGCTCGCCCATCGCCACAGGGCTTGAAGGTGATATGTGACGTTGGATGAAGAATGACTTGCGCGATGACTTGGATTAAAGTGAGGAAGAGTTGCGCAATTCGTCGACCTCACTCTCTCGCCTGAGTCCATCTGAGTCCAGTGGCAAGACAAGTCGAGACGATTGGAGACGAATACAGGTGCAGTGGATGACCAGGGCGCTCTACGTGCCTTGCCGTGCTCATTACGTTCCACAACGCTTTGCAGGTAAACGCCGTCTTGCCCGTTGAATCATGGTTGAATCACGCTGCTATCTACAGCATCAAGTACCAACCATAAAAAATATTATTCACTCCCAAATGTCTATATACTACAGACAGTACACAATTAACAAGGTCCATCATCTCTCTAGACCTCTTCCCACTTTATACACTTCAGCTCACATAACTAATCTTCTCTTATACCTCACTCAGTATTCTCTCTTAATTTCGCCGAAAATTTCAGCGACCCCTTAATGTCCATTTATTATGGGCATGTCTACTAAAACCTCTATTTATTCCGTTATCAACAGCAACAATATACCACCCCTGAACTCATGTCCGTGACCTTCTAACCCCTCACTGCTTGCAATTAACGTTATTCTTTCTCATTCCATATATTACGGACCCTCAAAAACCCCATGTCATTTTGTCTCCACATTGACAATGTTCATTTCTCATTAACACACTTACAACCCTTTACTATTGTACTGCTATCCACAGTATCTAATCATTCTTCGGAGTCAAACATGGATTCAATTCATGTTTTGTTAATTGCCTGGCGTAGCACGTTACCCACTTCTTCTTCTATAAGCCAGCAATCTCGTGTCTCTTATGAAAGTACACCATGGCTTTTCTGACCCCATGAAAACTATGTTCAAAACTTTCCCCTCATTTACCCCACTGCTATATTCATTAATCTTTTCTTCCCCAATATGGCGTCTAATCCATATATCTTCAATTAATGCTCACTTAAATTCCCCATAACCATTTTACTTGTGTAGTAACCCCGTCACTTAAGTATGTTTCCACAACTTAACCTCCCAACGCTGATTATCACAGCAATCTTGCTAGTAGAATATACTCATAAACTTGTTATTCACAAGGAGAATGTGTCTCTCTTCTAGTTTTCAGTAGTTTATTACTATTTTCTGAACGAAGGGTCTTAAATAAAGCCCCATGTATTTTCTTTATTCCAGCCAACACCATAATTATTTAAAAATTAAACTTAATTAATTTCCAACATATATATAAACATACAAGACAATTCACATAACTTATGAGTGAAACGAAATAAAATCACAACAGGATATCATACCCCCCCCCCCCCCCAAGTTTTTTATACATTATTTATGTTTCCCCTCATATCAATTAAAGGTATTAACTCATTCAAAGAAAAACATATATTAAAATAATACAACATACATCCCAATCTACTGTTACCTAATATTACTGGGCTCTTTTACGGACCAATAGTTTGTACGCAAAAGTCTAAGAACACAATAATCCTATTCTAAAATCAAATAATAACAATCATTTTACAGGACCAAATCAAGCAAAAGAAATATTATATATGAGGCATTACAAACTCAAATTCAATCAAAACAACTGTCTTCTCGCTAAAGAGAAGGTTTTCAAAAAAATATAATTCACTTAGAATTAACTACGTAAAGTGACCCAGCAACCTTGGCCTCCTATACGAACCATTGTAACACATATCTATTCACACAAGTCATTCCATTATTTTTATAAGCGAGAAAACACCACAACTCACTGCCAAGTATATATATATGTTATCTACAGACCAATTTCTAACTTAAAACAATATCTGTTCTCTCAATAAAAAGTCATTAATTATAAATGACCGTCAATCATTGATTCTCTCCCCTCACAATATTCTACCTTTTACCAGACTAACTCCTAACACATCACAATATCTGGAATATCACCCTAACCAACCGCTGTAAACTGCAGCTCAAATCACTTCACTTACTACTATTGTGGCGGCTATCCCAGCATACTACAACTTATTTCTCTACTAAAGGAAACCGTACCTCGACACACTAATTGTTTCCCTTGGATTTGTTCCAAGTATTACTACAACTACTTAATTATTATTACCGTTATCTACGGTATCTCCATCCTCCTACGTCCAACAAAACTTTGTCTATTTACTATAGACCTCTCACCAATACAACTAATTCTACTTTTAAGTTTCTCGTCTATCCGACGCAAGTAATATTTCATTCTCCTGCATCAGTACTTTCAACATCTCACCACAACAACGCTAAGCTATCCTCAAGTCTCTCCTAGCGTTCTTGCACCGCGATGATACTAGTCACACTTATCGGAACATGTTCTCATGTTCTCCAACATTCATTAATCTTGTTTATCTCCGTATCTTTCACTCCTCTTCCTATTTATCGGGCTTCTTACAGAACAGCGACTCACACCACTTATAACTGACAACGGACCTCACTTTCCTCATTTCTCAGTATTAGGTATTCATACTTCCACCTGTCCCTGTCAAGAATACTAAACATATTTTATGAAACGTCATTCAGAATGTTAACTCTCTTTCTGTCAACCTGTCATAAATTCCGTCCAAGATCACACATTCCAAACAAAAGACATCACACCTTTCTAATCATGTTCTTTCTACCTCTCAATTTTCATATACTCAGTTACTCTATGCTCCACGTTTTATCAACATCACTTATCAGCCACTCTTCGCATACGGTATTCGTATTTTATGTTTGCTCAGACAGTGATACCCAACCTCGCTCTTATCTCACGACTATTCTCGCATCGCGACGAACACCTGTTTATCTATACTTATACTCACGCACGTACTAAACGCCTCGTACATGCATGCGGTACTTATCACTTGTCATCATCCTATCCATACTCGACGCACATATGTTTGTCTTATTTCTACTTTTCTCAATCATTCTCTCGTTTTCAAAGGTCAGAATCTATATATTATCTCTCGCAAACTATATCTCTTTTACACACTAACCAGCACTATCAACGATCTCTCAAAACAAACCTCATTCCGCTAACCTCGTAACTATCATTCTATACTTCTCCACACAACAAGTTTCTCAGATTTAATCACCTCTTCTTTCTTCGCAAGCATGACGTAATTATTTCTACAGTCTTTTACTCTTAATATTCTCGCGTTCAACTGGCTATTTTACACATGATACTCAATTTTTCCTCAACCTATATCTCCTCATCAGACACTCTCGGTTCAGCTGTCAACAATACTATACTTACTTCTCAAACTACCAAGCGAAACTATCTCAGACATCATGTCATAGCTCTAAGTCGAACCATTTCTAGTACGAACATTCATACCTAGTTTATCTCTCTCTCTACTAATTCTGTGCTGAATCTACTCTACTTTAATCACTCCAGTTATACATCACTCAACGTGATTAACTCTCTGTATCTATCCATTCCGGACAAAGGACTATTTTTTACCTTGTTTACTCTCCCTACATCGCAACTAAACACAAGATATCCTGTATTACGTATCCACGCAGAATATCATTTGCCGTAACTCTCTATCCTCCACAACACTATTGCCTACCTTGTATCATGTGATGCTACACCAAAAAAATTCATCTGCCTATTTTAGACAGCTCATATGTATTTGCTCAAACCTGCTCGTATCGGTTATTTAAATACAACCATGGTCTTACCGATTTCATGAGACTTCTAGCTTTTTCCAGCGAGGCTTCAGCTGTTTGCTGTTTTTGTGTTCCACTTTCTACTAGGCAAACATCTTTCTTTTTGGAAGTATCTTTCTCTCTCTCTCTCTCTCTTGGTATTCGTCTCTTAGCCTTCCTTACTTTCCTGTCATAAAAACTGTTATCTAGTTCTAAAGAGTCACCAACCAAAACTCTGTCCGTCTGTCCACCAGCAAGCCTACCGTATGAGGAAACATCACGCTTCGAGTCAGGATCTGCTCGTAGTGCAATTCTCTCATCCTCCGAATCATCAGTATCTGTAGTTGTTTCAGCATCACGGTATTTACTATTATAGGCGGCGGTAGAAATATCTTCTCCGTAACCTGAACTCTCACACCTAATATTTCTACACCATTTAGGGATTAATTTAATGTCTATACCTGAGGAACTTGACATAGCAGTACCTCCATTAACAATCATACTATTCCTTTCCTTAATAGTTTTCCTCACCTGTCTTTTAACATCTTTGATGCTTGTCTGCCTGTCTTCTGTCTTGGGTTGTTCAACCACTGTACCAGTGTCTCTCTTTGTCACTTTATCAATCGACGTCTGAGTACTCTTTTCCACACTACTGCCTGGTTGCGTCTGTGTCTCTCTTTCTTGTTTTACACAAAAGACTGAAGGTACCTCTTGACTACCCAAAATCTTATCTGTGTTTCCTTCTCTGTTATTCAACTTTGCCACCGAATATCGCAATTGTCTGATCTGGAACCAGTTCTCTCGCAAGGCTTTTGCGTTTTCACTCTTTGAAGGCCAAAACCACCGTTTCCTTTTCTGACCATTACTAATTCCTACATGTTTCTGTGTCTCACTCTTATCTACTTTCATATGTATATGGTTGACAACTTTAGAATTGTAACCACACCGGTTATCATTCCCATTGACTGGCTGCCATCTATTGGGCTTGTCTATACCATAATATCTCCTACCTGTCTCGTGCTCCGTTCGTTCAGGCGTCTGTCTCTTTATCAATTCTATCATAGACGAAATTCTATCTACGTCCATTTTTAAGCCATCCATCAACTCTGTCACACGTCCTAACTTCCTATAAAAGACTTCCATAATAGCTCACCACGCCTTTATGATATAAAGCCTAGTTGTTTTCAATACGTAGGCAGCTTTCCTATCGCTAGCACATACTCTGCAAAAGGTTACTCAAAGCTAAATCTTTTTTAAAAAAATGCATCATGTTTTCAATTCTTCAATTCTATCTTAAAACAAATAATTATACACATATGCCTACTCCTTCCTCTGTATATTCCTTGGTACCTGAAAAAAAACTCGTCCTGAGCTTTGCCGAAATAATGTATGTTTCTCTACTGTGCTGTGTTGGGTCTGCCTGTTGTCATTCCTACCCCAGTCAAAACTTGTGCCAATGAATCTTGTTCCGTCATGCTGAAATATTTCTGTATATACCAATAAAATCAAATTCACAATTATACCTATCTAATTTAAAGACATGACCGTTGTTACTTTACACACTAAGCATTGTTCAACCAGTCAATAGTACTTAAAATGATATTTAAGGTTTACAAATTACCCTAATTTCTGCTCCCGATCCAAGAAAGACGGATTCTTCTACGTTCGCCGAAAGTTTTCTGGTCAGGTAGAACTCAAACGATAGGAGTCTCTGTTAGTTTAAATGCTCCTCCAACCGATCACGCACTTCAAGGAGTTTCTTCTTCGGACGCCCCAGTAACTTCAGCCCCTGGTTGAGCCCCTACCAGACTTCTGGCTTCTTTTTCACCCTGAACAGGGCACTTCAAGCGACGTCTTGAAAATGACTCTCACACGCAACAGAGCCCAAAAGGATTAGCCAGCGGCTCTCATATGCAGCGGAGCCCAGAGATAGTCTGACTGCGTCAAAAAGATATGGGCCAATCAATGAAGGAATGAAGTATTTAGCTGCTGTCCTGATTGTCCCTAGACAATGTTCTTTTTCTATAACGACTCAATTGCCAGAGAGCTCAAAAACTTATTACCGTTGTCCACAAATCTTAGATAATATTTGATTTGATGACACGAGTTGTCCGAATTCATCACCATTCTGGAAAAAAATTTGATTTTTTGATTATGACTATAGACGAGTAAGTCTTAAAGTTTTTGATTAACTTCTGCAAATTTGATTTGAGGCAAGGGCTGAACTTGATTGAGCTATTGAAAAATTCTTGCTCACCTGAAACAACGATCAGACTGGATTGACCTTCAACAAAACTCTTGTTCGCTCGAGACAACGATCAAACTGGATTGACCTTCAACAAAACTCTTGCTCGCTCGAGACAACGATCAAACTGGATTGATCTTCAACAAAACTCTTGTTTCGCAGGAGCCCGAGAAAACGTGCTGGTTGTTCCTATTCTTTCGCTCAGCAGGATGATGACAATTGCACGCACCGCAACCCGTTATGGCAAGCTAGTTTTCATACCTCTCCTGACAATAAGCGCCTGCACAGCTGGGATTCTTGATAGCAGGTCCGTACAGCGAGGTTCACTGGAACACGCTTACAGACAACCACCCCTAGCCGGGCTTTTGGCTGCTGTAACTCTCATAGACGATGTAGTGGCCATTTATCAACTTGTTTTACGTTCAATATGCGTATAGAACCGTGCCGAAATCCTGTCTCCGGACAATTGGTATGATCAGAACAAGGATCCTTAACATTTTGAAGCTGCCTCCTCGTGTTTCTTCGATGTGTCGATGTAGGCAGTGTTCTGAAATTTCACGACAACCCAACTAAGAAACCTGGTCACGGCACCATTTTGACTGTATAACAAAGTCCGAATAAAAAGGATTAACTGACTCAGTTGGTTCTTTATAAATGGCGTTTTATTGCATTTTGATGACCACTACACGATTCTTGTTACAATTCCAAAATCAGGGACTTCTTTCTCTGGCCGTAGATGTTTACTGACTGCCCTAACAACAAACTACGTCACGACTTGAGCATCCCTCTCCTCATCCCATCCTGATGCTCAAGCGTGCTGTAGCTTTGCACACCTAACTAATACATTCTGCTACAGTGTCTTGATCTCTGGCCATTGATCATGTCTCAGACACTCTCCTGCCCAACATGTCTTGATCTCTGGCCATTGATCATGCCTCAGAAATTCTCCTATCCAATGTGTCTTGATCTCTGGCCATTGATCATGTCTCAGACACTCTCCTGCCCAACATGTCTTGATCTCTGGCCATTGATTATGTCTCAGACACTCTCCTGCCCAACATGTCTTGATCTCTGGCCATTGATCATGTCTCAGACACTCTCCTGCCCAACATGTCTTGATCTCTGGCCATTGATCATGTCTCAGACACTCTCCTGCCCAATGTGTCTTGATCTCTGGCCACTGATCATGTGTCAGACACTCTCCTGTCCAACATGTCTTGATCTCTGGCCATTGATCATGTCTCAGATACTCTCCTGCCCAACATATCTGCAATGTCCTGTGTCTATCTCCATGCTGGCTGATCCGTGCCTTCCCTTCCAAGAACCATGGCTTCCATCACTGTCCTGTGTCCATCTCCATGCTGGCTGATCCCTGCCTTCCCTTCCAAGAACCATGGCTTCCATCACTGTCCTGTGTCCATCTCCATGCTGGTCGATCCCTGCCTTCCCTTCCAAGAACCATGGCTTCCATCACTGTCCTGTGTCCATCTCCATGCTGGTCGATCCCTGCCTTCCCTTCCAAGAACCATGGCTTCCATCACTGTTCTGTCCAAGCCACTGTCAAGTTTGTTGTGGCCAAAGTATTTCAGTGTCTGAGCCGTGATACTGTCTGTGAGCCAGTTGTCTCCCATGCTCAGATCTTGTAGAGTGTCAGTTCTCTTCTTCTTCATGGTCCATGATGGGCACCAATAGCGGTATGATCAGTTATGAGATGTCATTATCTTGGTTTTGTGGTATATATGTCATCATCTCGCAGTCTTTTCCAGCAGACAGCTTCACGCGCTATTAATTACTTAGGACAGGAGAATTAACGAAACGAAATTTCGTTTCGTTTTAAGACAATTGATTGGCCGCGCCCCGGAAACACAGGCTTAATCTAGACAAAGGTTTGGTAGACAAAGCGGTCTGGTCAATCGCCATGTTTCTCCAATGGTAGCGGGTGACCCATTGTTAATGGGTTAATTATTAGCTACGTATTCTCTGCGTTTTAGGTGAGCATTATATTATATACAACATCTCATGTTATGTATTAGGATACATGCTTTGAGGCAACTAATATCATGATTGAAGTTGTGTGTGTGAAAATTAGGAGAATCGCTTTCATTGAAATGTTGGTTTACGTCACACAGCCTGTACATCGCCATGTTGTCCAGTCAGCCTTCATAAAGCTTACAATATAATCTTGCTATGAGTCATTCTTCTGAGATGATTTTGTGAACTTACTTTATTCCTAAATACTTATTTTTCACAACTGGTCTCTGTGTTATAAAGTGTTTTTTTCCTGAGTGCTGATTTCTGCTCTTATGATGGAGAAATATTACTATCTCACATTTGTGTACAACTTTAATATAGGTTGTTAGATAGAGAGAGAGAGATATATAATTATATTCTCGCTTGACTTTTTCATGCACTTAGGAGTTAATCTTTTGTTTACCTGGTTGTAAATACACAGAGATTGTCTTGTAGTCTTTTATTTTCATAAATGATGTTATGGGATTTTCATGTGGTATGATATACATAATCTCAAGTGTATGAGAAAAGATTCCCATGATTTCTCTTTTATGAGTATTTTACCTTTTATGCTCATGATTGTTACTGCTTAATGCTGTAATAAATGCTGTTATAAGATTGTCATTTGGTATGATATATCTATATATAATCTCAAGGGAGTGGGAAATGACACCATGCTCTTGTGTTTTTACTTTGAGATGTTGGGTAATACCCACTAGAGAGTTCATACCATGTTTAGTAAAAGACCAACAAGGTTTTCTGTTATTCATCATATGTATATTCTATTCATGATGTTACTGTTGGAGTAGATCTTTTAACTCCCCCCCCCCATTGGGGACAAACACATGATGATGATGATGATGATGATGATGATGATGATGATGATGATGATGATGATGATGATGATGATGATGATGATGATGATGATGATGATGATAATGATGATAATGATGATGATGCAAGAAGAGATGACTAATCTGGTAGCTAGCCTTTTTGCCATTTATCAGTGGTAGTCACATAATGCTGTTTGTAACTATGGAAAGGATATTTATGAATTGTGTACATGAGGACATTGTCTCAGGAACTTTTTCCATGATGTGACAGCGGTACTATCAAAAGATGTTTGCATATTTAGGAGGTGAAGAAAACCTCCCAGGAAGCTCCAGTATCAGTCCAGAAGAGATGTACCTATTGAGTAGATACCTTACTCACTTTTGGAGTGGGTCAAAACTCTACAGTAGGCGACAAGTGCTAGGGAACTAGCTACACTTTTTTTTGCTTCTTCCCTTTTGTTCCCTCTATTTTTAATTATGATACACTGTTATTCATCATATATATGTATAGTTTATTATGATACATTGTTATCCAAGTTTGGATTGTATAACTAATCTATATCAACCCTGTTCTTCTTCACTATACAGCGCTAGAGATGGCGGTGGAGAATTGGCACTAGTCACCATGCTTGGCACTGGATTTATAGTCAACTTGTTTGGATTTAGAGGCAGGAAACTGGGATATCAGCCTCCTCTAATATTCTACAAAGAGTGCTGGTTACTGCTACTCACCCTGAACCTGAATGTCAATGCCTGGATACGTAACGGATTTTGAATATGCGGAAGTGGATTCCCTACCTCTGGGAACTTACAGACGGTGTTAAGCTTTTCAATGTCTGCAAAGACATGAGGCATGCCTGGCCTAGATGGTTTTCAGCGTATATCCTCTCTAAAAGTCACCGCCTAATTCCACGTTCAACTGTCATATTCCAGAGGCTCAGTGATAGTCTGGAATTCACCATCATTTACCAGTATGGATTTAACCAACTGATTTTGTGGACTACCAGCTTCCTTTGAATCTTCTCATCCACCATATCCAAGACAGGGACAATCAAGCATTACCAACTCCCGTCAATCAAGTCGTATATTCAATTGAAGAAAGAATAACCTACATCTTAACCCAAGAAAAGGGCTGAAATATTCAGGCCCAATTCAAGTTAGTTCTGTCAGGAAATGCGAATGGATTATGTGATGTTACTCCTCATCCAAAGAGATACTGAAAGTGTTTGTGCCTGATCCTGATCAAATCAATCACATGGACTCCTGTGTGTCACACCACGCCAGAATGCTTCAGACTTATCTATACCTGTCTGTTATATCACCCTGGAACGCTCCTAGCCCAGTGACTTAGCAACTGTGACTTGAGAGATTACAGTATATCCACATTGGATTCATATGGATTACTCCTACATGTTTTTCGCGATGGATATATGATCCAGAAGTGAAAGTTCTGTGTGTGTGTGTGTGCAATCCCCAATTTTCTAGTGGATATATGCAAAGCAGCTGTTTTCCTGGATTATAGAGTGTGATTATGGCAGACTTTTTCTAGTGGATATTGAAGGAGAGGGAGTCATCATCAGACCCATAGGATATTTCTAGAGACAGATTAGATAGATTTTCTTTATCTATTTCTTTGTATGGATTATTTACTTTGTTTTGTGTTTGACACATGTATTTGAAGTGAACCTTTTTTGGGGAAATATTTTTGGGGACTTCTGTTTGGTTGTATGCTTTGTGTGCATTGCCTGAAATATGATAATTTTTCATGTCCATGTCACCATATTGTAGCCAACAGGGTTTTCCAGAACCCAAATGTTTCCACAATACAATTGTTTGTTTGTTTGGTTTAACAAAGCCTTGAAGTTACTTCATTGTTAACCTGGTGTTCCAAAATTGATGTTTATAGTCCAGTTATTGTTACTGTTATGTGATACAGTGAGTTATTGTTACTGTTATGTGATACAGTGAGTCATTGTACTGTTTTGTCTAACAGTGGCTGTTTTCCTTTGTCATGTAATCCAGTGTTGTGTCTAACAGTGGTTGTTGTCCCTCTGTTGTGTAATACTGTGGATGTGCATGACAGTGGATACTTGTCATTGTTTATATATATGTGGGAGATTAAATGTGGGGCGGGGCACTTACACATAGACACACATTCTGGGTAGAGTGATTAGTACTCGGGTGTCTGTGGTAGAACTTCCCGGATCTCCCAGCCTTCTATGGGAAACATTTCTTCTATGTTAGTGTTGAACTTGCACCCTTTTCTGCCTTGTTCAATGCTTGGGGGTTTTACGAGCCAATATATTAATTCCTATAGAGGGCGTGTTTGGGTTTTAGACCCCATTCATACTGAATACCCCTAGCGAAACTTGTCCTTATTCTAATTTATTATATTTACCACCCTACAATGGGCACCAATAGCGGTATGATCAGTTATGAGATGTCATTATCTTGTTTTGTGTAACTGACATGATGTCATTATCTTGGTTTATGCAAATCACATGATGTCATTATCTTGGTTTATGCAAATCACATGATGTCATTATCTTGGTTTATGCAAATCACATGATGTCATTATCTTGGTTTATGCAAATCACAAGATGTCATTATCTTGGTTTATGCAAATCACTTGATGTAATTATCTTGGTTTGTTCACCAGACATGATGTCATTATCTTGGTTTATGCAAATCACATGATATCATTATCTTGGTTCATGCACCTGACATGATGCCATTATCTTGGTTTATGCAACTGACATGACATCATTATCTTGGTTTGTGCAACTGACATGACACCATTTTGGTTTGTGCAACTGACATGACTTCATTATCTTCGTTGGTGCAACTGACATGACATCATTATCTTGGTTTGTGCAACTGACATGACGTCATTATCTTCGTTTGTGCAACTGACATGACATCATTATCTTGGTTTGTGCAACTGACATGATGTCATTATCTTGGTTTGTGTAACTGACATGACATCATTATCTTGGTTTGTGCAATTGACATGATGTTATTATCTTGGTTTGTGCAACTGACATGACATCATTATCTTGGTTTGTGCAACTGACATGATGTCATTATCTTGGTTTGTGCAACTGACATGACATCATTATCTTGGTTTGTGCAACTGACATGATGTCATTATCTTGGTTTGTGTAACTGACATGACGTCATTATCTTGGTTTGTGCAATTGACATGATGTTATTATCTTGGTTTGTGCAACTGACATGACATCATTATCTTGGTTGGTGCAACTGACATGACACTTGGTAATAGGCTTGATAGTAAGCAGGAAGAAACATTGTTCTGAGTGTTGTCATAGACAGATATGGCAGCATCGCTGGTTCTGAGTGTTGTCATAGACAGTTAGACTGGTTGTGTGTGTTGTCACAGACAGACACTGCAGCACATAAAGTAACTGTGTATCTGGTATATTATACAAACACAAAATAACTGCTCATCTGTTTTACTTACATAAAGTAACTTCATCTACTATACTACACTTACATAAAGTAACTTCATCTACTAGACTACACTTACATAAAGTAACTTAATCTACTAGACTATACTTACATAAAGTAACTTCATCTACTGGACTACACTTACATAAAGTAACTACATCTACTGGACTACACTTACATAAAGTAACTTCATGTACTAGACTATATTTACATAAAGCAACTTCATCTACTATACTACACTTACATAAAGTAACTTCATCTACTATACTACACTTACATAAAGTAACTTCATCTACTAAACTACACTTACATAAAGTAACTTCATCTACTAGACTACACTTACATAAAGTAACTTAATCTACTAGACTACACTTACATAAAGTAACTTTATCTACTATACTACACTTACATAAAGTAACTTCATCTACTAGACTACACTTACATAAAGTAACTACATCTACTAGACTACACTTACATAAAGTAACTTCATCTACTAGACTATACTTACATAATGCAACCTCATCTACTAGATTATACTTACATAAAGTAACTTCATCTACTAGACTTTACTTACATAAAGTAACTACATCTACTAGACTACACTTACATAAAGTAACTTCATCTACTAGACTACACTTACATAAAGTAACTTCATCTATTGGACTACACTTACATAAAGTAACTTCATCTACTAGACTACACTTACATAAAGTAACTTCATCTACTAGACTACACTCATGTTTTGAAATATTCACCACAAAGAATCTTTTATTTAACATTTCTGTAAAGTTCTATGTGTGAATTTCAGAAACACATCCCTGTTCTCAGAGTTGTCCCTCTTTACAAGAACAATCACAAATGGATACGAAGATGGCAGATGGTTACATAGACTGGAAACTTGTGAAACAAGAACTGTCTGATGATTTGTCTGAAGACAAGAGTCACAGATTCAGTAAAGTGATTGGCATGACAAGTTGTTACAGTAATCAAGAGATTTCAGAACATAACAACACAGAATCAAGAATGACTGAGGCTACAACTCAAATTAATCATCAAGAAGTATCACTTACTGGGACAGAGCATGGTTACACAGCATCACAGCGACCTGAACATTGTAGCAACATGTCAGAGAGTGTGTCTTCTATGATTGAAATCAATGCTAAACTATGTCCAAATATTGAGAATTGTCAATTACACCATGTGGACACTCCAGTAAAACATACACAGATTTCTGGGACATCTCCTGATGACACTGTTGGTTATACCAGTTGTAGACCTCCAAGAATACAAGCAGGAGACACACCACACATGTCTGATGTTTGTGATGCAGCTGTCAGTGTAGACACAGGTTTACATAGATACAAGACATCACATACATAGAACACATCACACATGTCTGATGTTTGTGATGCAGCTGTCAGTGTAGACACAGGTTTACATAGATACAAGACATCACATACACAGAACACATCACACATGTCTGATGTTTGTGATGCAGCTGTCAGTGTAGACCCAGGTTTACATAGATACAAGACAGCAGATACGGGAGAAAAACCTTACAAATGTAGTAAGTGTGGTGCATCTCTTGAAGCTCATGTGTTAAATTACCATCAAAGCACATATACAGATTCTAAATCTGACCAGTGTCATGTTTGCTGTGAGTCATTTACACGAGTTGATGTCATGACAAGCTGCAGGAGAACACACACAAGTGAGAAGCCTTACCATTGTGATATTTGTGATGCATCATTTCCTCTTTCTGACATCCTCGAGAGACACAAGAAAACACATTCAGCAGAGAAATCCTATAAGTGTGATGATTGTGGTGCAGTTCTTACACAAGCTAGCAAACTGAAGCACCACATGAGAAGGCATACAGGAGACAAACCTTACAAGTGTGATGTTTGTGGTGCAAGTTTTACTCTAGCAGGCTGTCTGAAATGCCACATGAGAACACACACAGGAGAGAAGCCTTACAAGTGTGATCATTGTGCTGCATGTTTCACTACATTCACCACACTGAAATGTCACATATTAACACATACAGGAGAAAAACCTTATAAGTGTGATGTTTGTGGCAAATCTTTTTCTGTGTCTTGCAGCCTGAAGTGCCACATGAAAATACACACAGGAGAGAAACCTTACAAGTGTGGTGTTTGTGGTGGAACATTTGTTCATGCTTCTAGCCTGAAAACCCACATGAGAACACATACAGGAGAGAAACCTTACAAGTGTGATGTTTGTGATAAATTTTTTTCTTATTCTAGCCACTCGAAGTACCACATGAAAATAAACACAGGAGAGAAACCTTACAAGTGTGATGTTTGTGGGGTATTTATGACTCGAGCATATCGTCTGAAGCTCCACATGAAAAGGCATACATGAGAGAAACCTTAAATGTGTGATGCTTATGGCAAATGTTTTCCTGATTAAAGTCAGCATAAATACCACATGAGAATGCATACAGGATAGATACCCTATAAGTGTGATACTTGTGATTCATTGTATGTGGTAGCTAACAGACTGAAACGCCACATGAGAACTCATACAGGAGAGAAACCTTACAAGTGTGATGTTTGTGGTGAATTCTTGACTTGAAATGACAATCTGAAATACCACATGAGAATACATACAGGAGAGAAGCCTTACAAGAGTTGTAATCTTTTGGTTGTGTAGAGAGGTATGGTAATTCTATGATATGTAGAAAGCTGCAGTGATAGAGTGTGGTCTGTAGACAAAGATTCTCATGTGTTCACAGTTGACTGACCACACTCAAGACCAGGCTCATCCATTCATTGGCACCATGCCGTCTTGACAGACACTAGTTTGTGCTTCAAGAAGGCATAATAACTTTTACCCATGGCGGTAGTGAATGTGACTGATAAGGCCAATTCGCGCTGTAAATGTCCGTTCACCGTGGGTGCACGTGAACACGTGGTCATTTCCACCATCATGCACTATCTTACATCTCACACGCTCGTTGTGTGACTTATCTGCAATAATTTTCTCCTTTGTCTTTATTCCATTTCTGATGTTTGCCCTCCATGCAACGCGTTCAGCGGCGACTTGCTCCCAGTGTGTATTATCAATGCCTGTATCAATCATGTCCCGCTTACACACATCTTTGTATCGTAGTAGAGGCCGACCCTGAGATCTCTTACCCATCTGTAATTCACCAAACAAGATGTCCATTGGTATTCTACCATCATCCATTATCATCCTAACATGTTATATCAATCTAAGTCTACGAAGACTGAGCATGGAATAAACCGTCACACAACCTGATCTTTCCAATACTTCAGTATTTGTGATTTTGTCTTGCCACTTAATATCAAGTATTCTTCGCAGACACCGCATATGAAAGCATATATAAGACCAGGCTCATAGACTTGACGATACACCACAACGATAGACTCATTAGACAGGCGAACAATTGGCATCACTACCATTTCCATACAGATGGTTTCACATCAGTCGTCATTGCTGCAGTATCACACAATGTTTCCAGTTCAGTGTTTCACACTTGATTTAAAATGACAACATTCCTCAGTTCCAGTCCTTTGCTTAACTATGATGGGACGTTTGATTCTTGTTCACAGATTTTAGGCACAATAGTTGGGTTTTCTGTCTTTGTTGTGGATTAAATAAAACTATGTCTCTTATGTTATTTACTGGTATTTAAATGTCTATATTAATCATTTATGTAAACAAAATTACAAATATTCTTCGATGTTATAATTGACACATTCATTCATTCAGTAGCTTGTTTGTTGCAGAACCTCACTCCCATAACAATCTTCTGGGAAACTTCCCGGTCATGAGCAAGATGTCCCACAACTGATACACCCATCAGAAGATGGACATATATTGACATAAATTGTGAACCATCCTTGAAAACTGTAGTATACACGGGCAATTACTAGAAATTAAGATAGCCATGTACTACTCGAGCCAAATTGCTGTAAGAACGCAAGAATGTATATCAGATATGTTCACAGTCAATGCAGAGTGAGACAGGGATGTGTGCTTTCCCCCCTGCAATTTAATATTTACATAGATGATATCCAAAGAGGCAAGCCATGACAGAACAAATTTAGAAAATTTATAACTCATTACTCTAGATAAAATAGATTCAGTGCATATTTTATAGCGACAATGGAAGACTGCAAAATGATATTAATAAACTGAGTTCAACATGCAGCAGATACAATATGAATATAAATACAGCCAAAACTGAAGTAATGCAAGTTAGCAGATCTCTCGGTCCACCAAATCTACAGATAAATTGTTCATCTCTGAAACAAGTTAAAGAATTTAAATATCTAGGAAGTATGATCTCAAAGAATATACAGAGAAGTCGAAATCAGATGTCAAAAAGCGAGTGTGCTTATAAATCAACTATCACCCATACTGAAACATCACAACAGACCCATGTCCGCATTTTGGCAGATAATAAAAAGCATATTTACACCAACCCTATGCTACCAATGTCAAATTTAGACATTACCCAAACCACACTTATGCAATATCAACACCTGCGAGATGAGAAGCTTGAGAAGAGCTGCCAACTGAACTTTCCGAGACTGAGTAAGAAATGATGTTATCAGACAAACAGCGAGACCAGCACCTTGTGTCACATATATTGAAAGACAGAAGATTAAATGGTTTGGCCATCTCATTAAAATGCAACACCATCAACTACCAGAACTGGTGCTACATCAAAGAGGATGCCTGAGAAAAAAAATGATTTGACGTCATCAAAGACATTGTACAATCACATGGAACAATACCACCCAGTGCCACCCATCGAGCACTAGAACGTCAACTATTCCTCCCCACGACGCTTGGCAGAAAAAGTGGAAGACAACAATACCAGTATGCTATTTGATTCATTATTCTTATGAATTTTATTTCATTCTAATTTATGTTTTGTTATGAATATTGGTTTTGTTGATTCAAAATATTTATGTGCTTTGTCTGTTATAAATTTTTTAAGATATTTGTGCTAGTATATTTAATTTGTCCATGTTGTACTTATAAAGTATTACTGTATTATATTTCATTTTGTTAGTTCTTCATTGCCATATTTTTGTTCCTCATTATTTATGATGGGAAGTCAATAAGGAAGCTACAAATGGCTGCAGAAAAATAACTAAATATGATAACAACTTGAAACCAGTTTATTTTTATACATACATTGTCCCTTTATTTCTCAAAATAATTTCCACCAACATTGATGCACTTATCCCATCGTTTTATCAGTCCTCCCAAACTGGCTCTGCATGCTCTGTTTTTTAAACCATGTTTTCAATTCACATTCAACTTCAACGACATTCACAAAATGTTTCCCGCCAAGGTGGGTTTTCAATGTTTATGCTGACAAATGTTTGTTCCGTAAAGCAGTGCATAGCTGGGTAGAAAAAGTTACGAGGGAGAGTCAATAAGTAAGTCACACAGTTCTGTGGGATGGCAGGTAAATGAGAACATGGCACGCTTTAATATGCAGCGGTTTTGGGAGGACTGATAAAACGATGGGATAAGTGCATCAATGTTGGTGGAAATTATGTTGAGAAATAAAGGGACAATGTATGTATAAAAATAAACTGGTTTCAAGTTGTTATCATATTTTGTTATTTTTCTACAGCCATTTGTGGCTTACTTATTAACTTACCCTCGTATATAAATGTGGATGTATGTTTACAGTTATGTGTTGTAACATTGTGGTAAAGGTGAGACATATGTTGTATAGAATATGTTAGTTTTGCTATCACATTTTGTGTGTATTGTTTACATATAGTTGTATGTTACAGTTTGTGATGTTATAGGTTTCACAGATTAGAGCATGTTACAGACAAAATACAGTTGTCGACGTTGATAATTGTGTTTTGTATTGTTTATTTTACTGCTTGTAATGTTTTGTATTGCTTGTTTTACTTCTTGTAGTGTTTTGTGTTGTTTATTTTACTGCTTGTAATGTTTTTAATATGTTACTGAAATATCATTAAGTTCATTGTGTTATATACAATTATATATCAAGTAAGGTCAATCACAAAGTAATATAGCATGTTTGGTTATCAATACATTCAAATAAAATAAACCTACCAAGTTTCACAAATTTACAAACACATTAATGTTCTCATCAAAATGATCAGAAATGGTTGAAACGTTTAAGTATTACAGGTAGTAACCAGCTTGGATCTAGATAGTATTTGTAGACCATTTAATAGATAGCCAGCTGTCAACATACAGCTGTGTGCTATTAGTCAGCAGAAGGTCTTGTGTTGGTTTTCATATGATGGTATGAGTGTCGGTTGTTCAGAAAGGAATGGCAAACTACTGAACACAAACTGCCAAGAAATCACAAACCACCCCCCCCCCCCCAAAAAAAAATGTCGGTGTTTTTGCAACTAACTTAATAGATCAGGTCGGCAGGTATATTTGGCTAAAATATGGCTAAAAGAGTCAGTTTGTGGCTGATATAATGTATGGGATGGGCATACCAGTGTATGTGGGCAAGTATGGCAGTTATACAAGCACCACTATTGTCAGTCTGCCAGATAAACATTTTAGTCAGACAAGTTAGGTAGTTTCAGGGTAGGAGGGTTTGTGGAAAACAATTTCATACTCTCATCTGCATGATCAAGCATTTCTGATTGTCAGGACCTTAGAATTGGCTCGTTGGGCTAACACGTGTGAGACAGTACAAGTATAACATGATTCGACGTAAGACTCAACGACACAACGTTTTATGGATTTATTGCCATATTAAATACAGAACGATGATTACAACAATATACAATATATAACTCACGACGCTCACAACCACAATACAGCTCACAAGTCTGACGCTCAAGATGACAGTCGTTCGGCTTTCACCCACAGAGATCCACACAAACGCCTTGCTTTCACCGCACACGTCCTTCCAGTCTCAAGTCCCAGCTCGGTCTGTCGCTAGCGCGCAACTTGCTGACCGCCTCTAGTGGCGTCACGTGGCATGCGTGCGTCTTGTCGTCAGCCTGACCGCTGGTCGCGTGTCAGGTAACAATCTTGCCAGCCGACAATTCTTGTCCGCCGGGTGTCGTAACGATGTTGCTGCATAGCTATCCCATGTCAGGCTCTGACATCCTCCCCGGGTACCTCAATGAAAGATGCCATCTTTCATTCATGATGTATGTATATACTGGGGTAGTGTTAACTTCATGTCAGAGTCTACCCTTTCCCTGTGTTATGCATGAAAATACATATATGGCATAGGAATATATACGATAAATGTAAGTTGCATTGAAATGACAAATGAAGTTCAACTTTTAACACAAATCAGGTTTCATCCCCCTGATGGCTGGTTACCTCAATTGCAATAATACCCAGTCAGATCAGTAGTATCAGCTTCTCGCATCTACCTCGCAGCAATTTGAAAAAAAACGTAATAATATGGTTGTTTTGCAACAGCCATCTAGCCAGACTGAAATACGGCTTTATATGAGTCGTATTAAACACTCAAACTCTGACCTCATTTGGCCAGGAGCTCTTATGTTGGTTTGCAATGTTGGCAGCTCTCTGCCATGCTTGGTGGACGCCTACCCGGTGTGTTAGCCATTTGAGCAACAAAATGTCTATTTATACAATACACACTATTGAATATGTTTCAAATTATGGCCCTTGGTGTAATTCATAAATGCAAGGGAAGTAATTTTGACATTCAAGCAATACAATAAATTACAATAATTATTTAATTTCTTAGCGTCATTGCTTGACGTTTCTTCATATTAACGAGAAAAAGTCGGTAATATGAATACATTAATCAAGATATGATTCTAAGATTACACTAATCAAAATAAATAAGTACCCAATTGGTGTATTATGTTTTATAGATTCACAAGGATTTTACAATCGTCATAAGTTTTTGAATATTTGTATATTGTCTGCTAATTTTGGTGTACTTTTTAAATTACACAGGAAGTACACACGAAACTCAAAATTTAGTTGCTGTTACACTGTCTGAACACAACTGCTCAGGTGTTATTTTATAACGGATAGTAAAATGTTCTCAAAGTTCGTGTCTGATGTTATAGTATCACAACTTTCGGATTATGATGGAATGTTCTTATTTCCGATGTGTTCACAACTTATGGATAATGATCGACTGTTCTTATTTCTGATGTTTGAGTGTCGAACCTTTTGGATTAAGTTCGCTTGTAGAAGTCACTGTTCAGTCCACATTTGCACACGTCGTTAAAATATCACGGTGAAGAAATCCACACACAGCTGTCACTGTTAACCCGCAAAGTTCGCTTCTGGTAAGTGGTTAAGCGTCTGTGACACTGTTCTTGTTGTATATTTACAGTTAATAATGTTCTCTTTCTAACACACACTACACAATTATACTACACTCATTACAAGACTTAATTAAAATAAGTATATTATACATGTCGGTTTTTTTACCCGTATCACAATTACAATTATAGACCTTACACAGTAGGTGAATAGAAACAAAATTCACTCATTGGTGGCTGTGTTGGTCTGAGTGTATTAGTACACTCTGCACTCAGACATTGCTTACTGGGTCGGTCGGACAACGGGACAAAAGATCGGCAATTGTATTGATTCTGCCTGGAATATGTCGAACCTCGAAACTGTAATTTTGAAGCTTCAAGGACCAGCGAGCAACCATATTGTTGGATGGTACTCCGGCATTTATATACCGTAATGGACTGTTGTCAGTTTCGATGATAAAGTGACGTCCTAGAAGGTATCTGGATAGTTTCGTCACACTTTCTACTAAGGCAAGTGCCTCTAATTGTGGAATGGACCATGCACGCTCTCGAGGCCTTAGTTTTCTTGATATAAAACAAACGGGATGCAGGATGTTGTTGTATTCCTGCAACAGGACTGCCGCAATCGCAACGGAGCTAGCATCTGTTCTCAATCTGAAAGGTAAATGGATGTTGGGCAATTTAAGGATGAGATTATTCGAGTTCTTATCAGAAAAGTATGCCAAAACTTTATGAAATGCATTTCGTAGGCATTCATCGTGTACAACTTTTTCAGGCTTTTCCTTAGTTAGTAAATTAGTAAAAACCTCGGTCAGTTCTGAAAAATCAGGAATGAATTGCCTGTAATAATTGATCAGTCCCAACAAACTCCGGACTTGTTTCTTATTAGTCGGGAGTGACAGTCTTAGAATTTTGGAGACAATTTTGTTGTCTGTCCTGACAAAGCCATTGGATATTCTGTACCCCAAAAATGATATCTCTTGGTAAGCCATGCTCACCTTTGAAGGCTTCACTGTCAGTCCGTGCTGTCTGATACGTTCTAGTGTCTGTTCTAATGTCTTTATATGTTCCGTCATTGTCTCTGTATGGACACAGATGTCGTCGATATAGCAAATAATATTAGGAATGTCAGCTAGGAGGAGTCGTGTCATGCGTACGAATGTGGCTGGGGCATTGACTAGCCCAAATGGAAGTTTGCACCATTCGTACAGTCCCCAAGGCGTGGCAAAAGCTGTTAGATGTCTGCTGTCTTCATGTACAGCTATCTGCCAGTAACCTTTAGACATGTCAAGCGTCGTAAAGAACTTAGCGTCAGTCAGTTCTGTCAGAAGATCGTCAGTGTTTGCCATTGGTTCAAGATCTAAAACAGTTATTTTGTTCAGTTTTCTGTAGTCGATGCAAAGTCGTATTGTGTTGTCCTTTTTGCGTACAATGACCATGGGTGAAGAGAAGTCTGATAAGGATCGTCTGATGATGTTGTTTTTTTCTAAGTTGATGATTTCTTGATGTAATTGTTCTTTGTAATGTAATGGTATTGTGTATGGTCTGCATCTTATGGGTGTGTTTGATGTGAGTGTGATGTGATGCTGTACTAATTCTGTTTGTCCTGGGTTGTCGGAAAAGATGGTGTTGTACTGTTGTATCAACTGTTTGCAACTGTTTGTCTCTGCTTGACTTAAGTTTGGATTGATCTTGATCTCATTCAAGCAGTTTGTCGTGTCTAATGTAGGTGTTGGAATCTCGTCGCTAGAATCGTCATCTTCGTGATCTATTATCACGGTGCAAGCTGTCGTATCGTCTTGTTCGTTGTCTCTGTTGTGGTATGGTCTTAGCATATTTATGTGAAATATTTTGTGTTTGTCTTTTATTAGGATTTCGTAGTCTACAGGTGAGATTTGTCTTGTCACTTTAAAAGGTCCCTGCCAAGAATCAGTCAGTAGCTGTCTGTCACTAGGTAGTAGTAGTAGAACGTCCTGTCCAGGTGTCAATGTTATAGTCCTGTTACCTTTGTCTGCGTACTGTCTGTAAGTAGCACCAGATAGTTTTAGTGCATTTTTAGCAATTTCACATGATTTAATAATCCTTTCACGCAATGATGTTACATACAAGAATGATGATATGGGTTTAAGTACTGGAGTAGAGTCAGTTAACATTTGGTGATAAATTGTTAATGGGCCTCGTGGTTTGGCACCATAGATTAATTCAAAAGGAGAGAAACCGGTACTAGAATGTGGTACCTCGCGATAAGCAAAAAGGACAGCTGGTAGGTATACATCCCAGTTATTGGGGTGATCTTGAGTTACTTTTGCAAGCATGTGCTTTAGATCCCCGTTAAGCTTTTCTATAATCCCGCTCGAGTGAGGATGATAGGGGCTATTGAAGACTTGCTTCACTCCTAACATTTTGGTGAAAGCTTGGGTCGATGCGGAAATAAACTGAGTGCCTCTATCAGACTGGATAGTATCTGGAAACCCAATTCGGGAGAAGATATGGAAGAACACTTCCATGATGTCGTTGGCAGTAATGTTCTTTAGAGGAATCGCTTCTGGCCAGCGACTACATTGATCAATAAAAGTTAGAATATATTTATTCCCTCTAGTTGTTGTATGACTAAGAGGGCCCACAATGTCAACTGATAATTTTTCAAAGGGTCGACTGGCTAAGTCAGTGACTTGTAACTTTGCCTGTGGGTCTTTACCTTTTTTTACCAGTTTCTGGCATGTATCACAACTTCTGCAATATGTTTTTATGTCATTGCAAAATTTTGGCCAATGAAACTGTGTCAATAACCTTGACCTGGTTTTAACATATGCCATATGACCTGCAAAAGGTATATCGTGAGCAAGATGTAAAGCTTGCTTGCGATAAGTAGTTGGCAAAACAGTTTGCTTCGTTGTAATATCACCTCTGGTGTAATACCTGGTGAGTATATCATTGTGTAAAGCAAAATGCCATTTCCCATTCTTGGTTATTCTTGCCTTTTTGCCGATCAGGTCAAAGTACTTTGACAGTGAAGGATCAGCTTTTTGAGCTGTTATGAATGCTTCCTTCATAGAGTCACTAGGTGGTAATTCTGGGCTAAGCATTTGTATAGCCTCAGTTTGGTTACTTTCATCTTGCACTCTAGCAGTAGCTCTTGTTACTGCGTTCACACACTCAATGACATCAGATGATGATGGAATGATATTGTTAATGATGTGATGAGAACTTAGTGCTGCATTAGCTAACATACATTCAATAGGTGATATGACATTTGGTGGTGATGTCGTGTTATCATCAATACATAGTGATGTTATGTCATGATTATGAGGTTTGTCATTCACCTCAGGTAAGTTTCCTATGATTATATCGCACACTGGGTTTGTAAGTGCGGCGCACTTTACTTTCCCGGTGAGGAAAGGTGTTTCAATGTATGCCCATGCTAATGGATATTTCTCAATATTGCCTGAAAATGTTCTACATGTAATGTGCCTGCCTGTATAGTCTGTAGGCGTTATGAATGTTGTTTTCAGGCCAATAAGTGTACTTCCGGTGTCGCGAAGTACTGTAGCAAATTTGCCATTAACATACCCGTGATGGATGTCTAATCTGCCTTTTGAGTCTATTACCAAGTTAGCTTCCTCATTGGCAATAGGGATGGCGTGCCCGCATGTTAAGATACCATCTTCATAGAAGGTGTTACAGACAGTGCATTTGTTAGCACTAAATACATCACAAGCCTGTGCTGCATTCACAGGATGTTTCTCTGGATTTTCGTCTTCTGACGCTGAGCTATCGAACAAGGCGGCATTGGCTTTGTTGGTCATATGCCTGCCTCTACAATCCATGCGATGGTGCCCGTAAGCCTTGCAGAGAAAACATTTACGTAAACTTTTGAACGATTTACGCTCTTTGTCTTGTCTGTTTACCATATTTTGCAAGTATGTTTGGTACCCTGGGTTTTTATCGCACATCTCGTTCAAATGGTGAGAAAATTTACAGTGAATGCAATGTCTAAATTTCTCAGAGGTAGGCCTGTTTGGTTTTTGCCTACTATAGTTTTTCTCATAGTTGGCCGCTGCTACCCAGTTACTGTCAGTAGCTTCAGTGGCAAAGCACTGTTTGTTGGCCGTGTAATAGGCCGACCCACGTCTTTCAATTTCTTCCACACTTGTGCATTCATTCTCCTGTAAGAACTTAGAAAACGATGATGGGATAGAAGAAATGATTTTATCTCGAATGATGAGATCTTCTAATCTATCATAACTTTTGTTAATTTTGGCTGCTGCAGTCCATTTGCTGAAAACATCTCGGACTAAACAGAGGTAGTCAGAGAACGTTTGAGTTGATTTTGGACTCAATTTACTGAATTGTTCTCTGTAACCTGCCTCGTCTAACATGAAATGTGCCATTATCTTAGATTTAATATAATGGTACTCTTTTCTGAGGTCTTTGGGGATGGTTTCAATGACTTTAAGAGGTTCCCCAGATAGACTCCTCATATATAGAATATTCCATTCAGAAAGTGGAACTTGGTAATGTTCCATTAAAGTCTCAAAATTTTGAGTAAAGGCTGCTATGCAGTCACCCGAGGTATAGTTACGTACGATACCTTGATATTTCTTATACTGGTTTTCTTTTTCCAGTCTTTCAGATTTCTTTGACTCTTTATTCATCGCAGTCTCAGTGTCAAGTTGTTTCATTTTCAACTGTAACTCTAGTTCTTCTTTCTTACTCTGAGCTGCTATTTCTGCTTTCTTAAGTTCACTGTCTATCTCAGCTTGCTTTGTCTTTGCAGCCATTTCTACTTCGGCTTGCTTTAATGCTGTTTCAATCTCTGCCTGTTTTAAGGCTGTTTCAATCTCTGCCTGTTTTAAGGCTCTCTCCGCTGCTCTTTCTTCGCGTTCATTATTTTTCTCCTGTACCAGCAGGTATTCAGCGTATTTGTTCTCGCTCCATTTTGTTAATTCATCACCTGTTAGATGCAATTTAATACCCATATCGATGAAATCAAATAATGACGACATGATGGGGAAAATACGTCAATGAAAATCAGCCACACAAAATATGTTATAAATGGTTAGTAATAAACAATTTACAATTTATTTTACTATACGATGCGTGCCTACTATTGCATACGTAAAGTTAAAGTGTAGAAAAATATACTCAAGTGCCCTGGATACGGTGAAGAATGGTTGGACAATCGGGCTAGAAAACTGTAGGGTCGTTACTTCGGAACCACTAATGACCTCTACGGCAAGGTTATGGATGGTACGGAAAAACCTGCTTTGTTTTTGGAAGAAAATAAGTTAGCGTCTATTTGTTGGTGTGTGCCTGCAAGTCACTAAGTGTTGATTAGGTTTGGATGGCGTCAAGTATAATTGTATGTCGTAAGTTTGTCCGTCAACAGTGTTTTTCTCAACAGAAGTTACACTCTTTCCAAAACTCTTTGCGTTCCACAAACTCAATGCACAAAGACAATTTATCTGTATTTGAACACTCAATAACATTGATGACACATCACTTACATCACGATGACATTCAGTAAGGACATAGACATCAAGTTTACAAGATGGCGACAAGGTCAAAATGGCGACAAAATCACAATGTCGACAAGGTCAAACGGTGACAAGTTTCACAAATCACAAATGTTTTACACGCTTACAGGATCAAACAATATGTACTGTACGTTTACAAATGGTTTTACACATATTTAAACAATGTAGTAATGGATCACAATGAGACTTTTACGATCACATTTACATAACTATAACCTTGACAAATTTTACAAGTTCAAGAATTATAGTTTTAAATCGTTAATGACGTATGGTTTAAACAAAGACGAGCAACACACGTCTACATATATTAGGTTCTTAAACAAGGACGAGCAACCCACGTCCACACATGTCAGGACCTTAGAATTGGCTCGTTGGGCTAACACGTGTGAGACAGTACAAGTATAACATGATTCGACGTAAGACTCAACGACACAACGTTTTATGGATTTATTGCCATATTAAATACAGAACGATGATTACAACAATATACAATATATAACTCACGACGCTCACAACCACAATACAGCTCACAAGTCTGACGCTCAAGATGACAGTCGTTCGGCTTTCACCCACAGAGATCCACACAAACGCCTTGCTTTCACCGCACACGTCCTTCCAGTCTCAAGTCCCAGCTCGGTCTGTCGCTAGCGCGCAACTTGCTGACCGCCTCTAGTGGCGTCACGTGGCATGCGTGCGTCTTGTCGTCAGCCTGACCGCTGGTCGCGTGTCAGGTAACAATCTTGCCAGCCGACAATTCTTGTCCGCCGGGTGTCGTAACGATGTTGCTGCATAGCTATCCCATGTTAGGCTCTGACACTGATTGTGCAATTTTGTTAGACTGACAATATTTAAATAGTGACGACAGGAAAGTGGGCATATACCTGTTGTAATCATTTATAAGGTTCCCAAGACTTCTGGCATCTGTTGTAGAGAGTGGTTCTCAGCTGGTAGGGAATCCCCCCCTCCCAGGGGGGAATTTTAGGGTTTCGGGGGGGGGGGGGGGAATTAAGATTATTTCAAGATCGCATTTTAATACAAGAACCAGTTACTTGATATTTTTTTTTTCTCTATATTTTTACGGTTCTGTACTTTTCGCCCTAATGAAATTCGTTTTGTAACGTAAGTAGGCCAGCAAATCACATTTTATGTAGATGTCTAGACTTGTTTTAGTATGTGCTATTAAATTTAGCTTCCATTTTTATATATACTGTGTAGGGAGGGGGGAGGGGTTTATAGGGAGGAAATTCAAAAGGGAGGATGACGTTCTGAACATATGGTAAAGGGGCATATGGACTAAAAAAGGTTGAGAACCACTGTTGTAGAGGGCAGGTAATGTTTACAGTTGTTGGAATGATTGACTTGTCTGTCGAAAGGAATCTCTCTCTGATATCTTATACCCCAGGAAACTGAATGGCCTAGTTATCCAATGAAACAAACTTAGTGCTGTCTCAAAGGTTGTTAAGTGTTTTGATTCTTCTCACATATGAATTTTCCAGTAGTCTCTTTTTTTTATATGCAACATTAACCACGATGGTTGAGAGAGAGAGAGAGAGAGAGAGAGAGAGAGAGAGAGAGAGAGAGAGAGAGAGAGAGAGAGAGAGAGAGAGAGAGAGAGAGAGAGAGAGAGAGAGAGTCGCAATATAACATTCAAGTAAATGGAGACAATTATTAAACAAGTTCATTAGTACAACTATCTTGGAACACACATAACATCTGATGGAAGATGCTTTGAAGAGATTAAAACAAGATTCACCAAGAAAGGGTAGCCGTTTGCAAAATGAAACCTTACTCACTGCCATGACCCGAGTGCAGAGTGCTGAGCTCCAGGCATTTTAGCGCGAAAGAAGACTCAGTAAAGATATTCACGCTTCGCAGGAAAAAAGCAAACGAGTCGCTGGCGAGAAGATGAGGGCCTCTCCGAGGCATCATTGAGTTTTTGGCCGAGATCGGAGTTGAAACCAGGAAACCAAGAATTGCCATAGCAGGATTCACCCTACCGCCACCTGTATTTTGAGTTTTGTTTGAAAGTATTTTACATCTATATTGTTTTATAATCATGAAGTGTATGAATCAGCAGAGTGACAATATACATTCTCAAAAACCACATCAACATTGTGTTATAATAGTTGGTTGTGGAGTTGTGGTATAATGTCTAACGTCAACAGACCATATTCAACCAGTCTCTCGGAACTTGGCAAGTATTACTAAGGCCCAGCTCAATCAGTTACTGGGTCATGTCAGCTTGATACCATGTCAACCGTTAATTCCACTGCTAACGAACAAGCCACACTCTAGGTCAGTCCGTGGTAATCACCAATAAAAACTCAATGACAGCCAGAAGAAGATTGTTGAAATGTTATATATAGAACCTATACTACTGAATGCCGGCTTCCTGGCCTAGAGGTTAGCGACTTTTCTCCGTAATCTCGTATACTCTCGTAAGTAACGTGATGACGGTGAGAATCAGCAGTGGTTCGAATCACGTCAGTAACTTACGGCGTATGTGAGCCGGCTGCTCAGAAATCAATGGCAAACTACTGAGCGTAATCTTGCCAAGAAATCAACAACCAGCTTAAAGATGCTGATGTTGACAGCGATGTCCTGTAAAGGATATGCAAACAACATATTACTGAATGCAAGTGAAACATGGACAATAAGTGGACATTCTGGGGAACATGGACAATAAGTGGACATTCTGGGGAACATGGACAATAAGTGGACATTCGGGGGAACATGGACAATAAACAGACACGCTGAGAAACGTGGACATCCTGGGGAACATGGACAATAAGTGAACATTCTGGGGAACATGGACAACAAGTTGAAATTTTGGGGGAAATGGACAATAAGTGGACATTCTGAGAAACATGGATAATAAGTGTACATTCTGAGAAACATGGACAATAATTGGACATTCTGGGGAACATGGACAATAAGTGGACATTCTGAGGAACATGGACAAAAAGTGGACATTCTGAGGAACATGGACAATTAGTGGACATTCTGAAGAACATGGACAATAAGTGGACATTCTGGGGAACATGGAAAATAAACAGACACGCTGAGAAACATGGACAATAAGTGGACATTCTGGGGAACATGGACAATAAGTGGACATTCTGGGGAACATGGACAATAAGTGGACATTCTGAGAAACATGGACAATAAACAGACACGCCGAGAAACATGGACAATAAGTGGACATTCTGGGGAACATGGACAATAAGTGGACATTCTGGGGAACATGGACAATAAGCGGACATGCTGAGAGACATGGACAATAAGCGGATATTCTGAGAAACATGGACAATAAGCAGACATTCTGAGAAACATGGACAATAAGCAGACATTCTGAGAAACATGGACAATAAGCAGACATGCTGAGAAACATGGACAATAAGTGGACATTCTGGGGAACTTGGACAATAAGTGGACATTCTGGGAAACATGGACAATAAGTGGACATTCTGAGGAACATGGATAATAAGTGGACATTCTCGGGATAATGGACAATAAGTGGACATTCTGGGGAACATAGACAATAATTTGACATTCTGAGAAACATAGACAATAAGCGGACATTCTGAGAAACATGGACAATACACAGGTACGCTGAGAAACGTGGACATCATGGGGAACATGGACAATAAGTGAACATTCTGGGGAACATGGACAAAAAAATGACATTTTGGGGGAAATGGACAATAAGTGGACATTCTGAGAAACATGGACAATAAGTGGACATTCTGAGAAACATGGACAATAAACAGACACACTGAGAAACATGGACAATAAGTGGACATTCTGGGGAACATGGACAATAAGTGGACATTCTGAGGAACATGGACAAAAAGTGGACATTCTGAGGAACATGGACAATTAGTGGACATTCTGAAGAACATGGACAATAAGTGGACATTCTGGGGAACATAAACAATAAACAGACACGCTAAGAAACATGGACAATAAGTGGACATTCTGGGAAACTTGGACAATAAGTGGACATTCTGGGGAACATGGACAATAAGTGGACATTCTGGGGAACATGGACAATAAGTGGACATTCTGAGAGACATGGACAATAAACAGACACACCGAGAAGCATGGACAATAAGTGGACATTCCTGGGAACATGGACAATAAGTGGACATTCTGGGGAACATGGACAATAAACAGGCACACTGAGAATCATGGACAATAAGCAGACACGCTGAGAAACATGGACAATAAGCAGACACGCTGAGAAACATGGACAATAAGCAGACACACTGAGAAACATGGACAATAAGCAGACACGCTGAGAAACATGGACAATAAGCAGACACGTTGAGAAACATGGACAATAAGCAGACACGTTGAGAAACATGGACAAAAAGCAGACACTGAGAAACATGGACAATATGCAGACACACTGAGAAACATGGACAATAAGCAGACACGCTGAGAAACATGGACAATAAGCAGGCACTCTGAGAAACATGGACAATAAGCAGACACGCTGAGAAACATGGACAATAAACAGACACGCTGAGAAACATGGACAATAAGCAGACACGCTGAGAAACATGGACAATAAGCAGGCACACTGAGAAACATGGACAATAAGCAGACACTGAGAAACATAGACAATAAGCAGACACACTGAGAAACATGGACAATAAGCAGACACACTGAGAAACATGGACAATAAGCAGACACGCTAAGAAACATGGACAATAAGCAGACACGCTGAGAAACATGGACAATAAGCAGACACTGAGAAACATGGACAATATGCAGACACACTGAGAAACATGGACAATAAGCAGGCACGCTGAGAAACATGGACAATAAGCAGACACGCTGAGAAACATGGACAATAAACAGACACGCTGAGAAACATGGACAATAAACAGATAAGCTGTGAAACATGGACAATAAGCAGACACACTGAGAAACATGGACAATAAGCAGACATTCTTAGAAACATGGACAATAAGCAGATAAGATGAGAAACATGGACAATAAGCAGATAAGCTGAGAAACATGGACAATAAGCAGACATTCCGAGAAACATGGACAATAAGCAGATAAGCTGAGAAACATGAACAATAAGTGGAAAAGCTGAGAAACATGGACAATAAGCAGACATTCTGAGAAACATGGACAATAGGCAGACATTCTGAGAAACATGGACAATAAGCAGACATTCTGAGAAACATGGACAATAAGCAGACACACTGAGAAACATGGACAATAAGCAGATAAGCTGAGAAACATGGACAATAAACAGACATTCTGAGAAACATGGACAATAAGCAGATAAGCTGAGAAACATGGACAATAAACAGATAAGCTGAGAAACATGGTCAATAAGCAGATAAGCTGAGAAACATGGACAATAAGCAGATAAGCTGAGAAACATGGACAATAAGCAGACATTCTGAGAAACATGGACAATAAGCAGGCATTCTGAGATACATGGACAATAAGCAGATAAGCTGAGAAACATGGACAATAAGCAGACACACTGAGAAACATGGACAATAAGCAGACACACTGAGAAACATGGACAATAATCAGACACACTGAGAAACATGGACAATAAGCAGATAAGCTGAGAAACATGGACAATAAGCAGATAAGCTGAGAAACATGGACAATAAGCAGATAAGCTGAGAAACATGGACAATAAGCAGACATTCTGAGAAATATGGAAAATAAACAGCCATTCTGAGAAACATGGACAATAAGCAGACATTCTGAGAAACATGGACAATAAAAAGACACACTGGGAAACATGGACAATAAGCAAACACGCTGAGAAACATGGACAATAAGCAAGCACACTGAGAAACATGGACAATAAGCAGACACGCTGAGAAACATAGACAATAAGCAGACACACTGAGAAACATGGACAATAAGCAGACACACTGAGAAACATGGACAATAAGCAGACACGCTGAGAATCATGGACAATAAGCAGACACGCTGAGAAACATGGACAATAAGCAGGCACACTGAGAAACATGGACAATAAGCAGACACACTGAGAAACATGGACAATAATCAGACACACTGAGAAACATGGACAATAAGCAGATAAGCTGAGAAACATTGACAATAAGCAGATAAGCTGAGAAACATGGACAATAAGCAGACACACTGAGAAACATGGACAATAAGCAGACACACTGAGAAACATGGACAATAATCAGACACACTGAGAAACATGGACAATAAGCAGATAAGCTGAGAAACATGGACAATAAGCAGATAAGCTGAGAAACATGGACAATAAGCAGATAAGCTGAGAAACATGGACAATAAGCAGACATTCTGAGAAATATGGAAAATAAACAGCCATTCTGAGAAACATGGACAATAAGCAGACATTCTGAGAAACATGGACAATAAAAAGACACACTGGGAAACATGGACAATAAGCAGACACGCTGAGAAACATGGACAATAAGCAAGCACACTGAGAAACATGGACAATAAGCAGACACGCTGAGAAACATAGACAATAAGCAGACACACTGAGAAACATGGACAATAAGCAGACACACTGAGAAACATGGACAATAAGCAGACACGCTGAGAATCATGGACAATAAGCAGACACGCTGAGAAACATGGACAATAAGCAGGCACACTGAGAAACATGGACAATAAGCAGACACGCTGAGAAACATGGACAATAAGCAGACACACTGAGAAACATGGACAATAAGCAGACACACTGAGAAACATGGACAATAAGCAGACACGCTGAGAAACATGGACAATAAGCAGACACGCTGAGAAACATGGACAATAAGCAGACACTGAGAAACATGGACAATATGCAGACACACTGAGAAACATGGACAATAAGCAGACACGCTGAGAAACATGGACAATAAGCAGGCACGCTGAGAAACATGGACAATAAGCAGACACGCTGAGAAACATGGACAATAAACAGACACGCTGAGAAACATGGACAATAAGCAGACACGCTGAGAAACATGGACAATAAGCAGGCACACTGAGAAACATGGACAATAAGCAGACACTGAGAAACATGGACAATAAGCAGACACACTGAGAAACATGGACAATAAGCAGATACTGAGAAACATGGACAATAAGCAGGCACACTGAGAAACATGGACAATAAGCAGACACGCTGAGAAACATGGACAATAAGCAGGCACACTGAGAAACATGGACAATAAGCAGGCACACTGAGAAACATGGACAATAAGCAGACACGTTGAGAAACATGGACAATTAGCGGACACGCTGAGAAACATGGACAATAAGCAGGCACCCTGAGAAACATGGACAATAAGCAGACACACTGAGAAACATGGACAATAAACAGAAAAATGGCTGCCTAGCAGGACCCGTGGTTATCATGGGAAGGTATACAGCAGAAGTCCCTAACCTGGAGTGAAATATGGCGTGTGGTACAATTGCGCTTAAGTTTCGTTGTCCGATCCATCTACAATATCCTGCCATTAGCTGCCAATCTGGTAAAGTGAGGTAAAGCCACCGACCCGTCCTGCTCCTCTGTAAGACGGTCCAGCCAACGGAACACGTACTGTCTGTATGTAAAGTAGCGCTATGCCAATGCCGATTCACATGGTGCCACAATAAAGTTCTTGCTGAGTTGGCAGCCATAATGGATGAAGCCAGAATGCAGCGAACAGAGGGACCAGGGCGAGACCGACGGGGATTTACTTCGTCAGAGCTGGGCAGCAACGCAGGGACAAGGAAGACTGCGCTGCCCACTAACCGTCATGTTCGAAAGTGCCGATGGGAGCTGACTGTGGACCTGAAGGGCCGTGGTGCGTACTTTGAATTGGTTCAACAGTTTCGATTGTGACCTGACATTGTACTTCACCCCTCGTCGACTAAGCATCTAACGCAGATTGTGCTGACCGCTTCATGTGACAGGAAGGGTAGACTGTCAGGATATTCGCTTTGGAAGCAGGCGCAAGATATCTAGTGTCCCACTCTTGGTATAACGTTGTTAAACAGGTAGGCACCAAAGGACAAGCAAGAATTCAGGCACAAAAAACAATTCGACGAGGCAGCCGAAAAGGCCTCGTGTTGGTTGTGGAGCAACCGGAACATAGAGTGGGACATTCTCGGCAGTAAAATTGTTAACATTTGTGTCCGTAACTGCAGGGCAACTAACATCGGAACCAATCTCTCAGCTTAGAGCTAGAACGTGTATTGTCTCATGTCGACTCTATTGCCTTCCCTCCGAGCGACGTATTCAGCCAAACAAGGACACAGATAAGTAACTTTAATATGTCATTGTTGTTATATTTTTGGTTTAGTTGTGTGTCGGTTTATATTTGTTTGTTCTGTACCGACGAACGCTTTAGCCGCAACGTCCATTATGATACTTGTAATCATGGTCCAGTAAAGCTCACAATCCACTTCTCGTGTCCGAGTCCGATTCCATTTTGCGAAAAAAAAAAAAATCTCCACCGTGTCAACCAGCCTCCGTGGCATTGGTTATAATTGTGATGGTTCAGAGTGCGGTATGAGTTGTTCTGTTTCTTTGCGCATTAGAACGACGTATGCCACACAGGCAGGGCTCCTCTATTCCATTATCCTCCAATCTTTCGTTCGCCGACGACATCCTCGATGCTTGTTCCATTGCCAGTGGATGTACCTGCCTCTACACTAGTTTATTTATTTGTCTAGTTAGTGTGTCTTTATTTTAAATACTGTTTGATTGATTTTATGAGGATTAAAAATGAGATATCTTCCTTCAAGTTTGCATAAACGCCATGGTTGATACCAACCATTACCGATGCATTATCGGTGTCACGAGATATACGCCATAGATTCGACCTTGTGGTATAAGGCAGACAACCCTACTATTGCCGGACCCGGTTCTCTGGAAAATTACCGCCCTTTGGCTGGCGTTCTAGATGATACTAAAAACCCAGACCAGGTGAATTTGATTCACCGGCTGATAGCGCAGGGTTTGGCGCATGCTCAGTGGATTAGGCCGGGCGGACAAAGAACAGTTGCTGGCTGTCAGGTCTTGTGGACAGACGCTTTTGTGCACAGTGTGTTTTCATTAGGGAGAGCTGGGCGACAGATGTCTCAAGATGGTTAAAGAAATCCGACGTTTAGTCCTGCCGAGTTACAGCTACTCCTGTATGAAACTGTGTTCAGCCATCTGAAGGTATGTGTACCTTTTAGTTTATTTAACTTTGGTACTCGGTGACCCGATAGTGCTAGGCGGTGTGTACTAACCGTGGCGCGGGAAAGTGTGGCATGTGTGAACAGACTACTGGCGTTGCCTGAAGACAAAACCTGTTGAAGCGTTTATTTGCTAGCAGTGTAATAAAGGGATGTTTATTGTGCTAGCGGCGCTGGGGTTAATCACAGCTACTGTAGGTTGGGTTAAGTGGGTTCAGGACAACGAGAGCTGTAATTTGAGGTCACACATGAGCCAGCTTCCTGAAATCGAACGTCGTCGATGCGGAATGACGTCACGAGGAGGAAAGCGGAAGTTGTGTAGGACGTCGCCTATACTAGGGCATGTGCGGGCTCAATCGACGCAGCTCGGCGAGGCAATTGTAGTGCGAAGATATATAGAACTATCGGAGGTCGTTTCAAGGTCGTGACTTGAGTCGAAAGTCTTTGTCACTTGGTGGGCGACCACTGGCTTCTTTTCTGGGCTTTCCTCTCATCTGTCTTATAGATAGTGTCCCTCAATGGACTGCCAGCTTAATATATAGTGGATTCCGGAGAGGGGGACAATGTGGGAGAATTGACCGACGGGACAGGGCTGTCCTATAAGGGCAGTGACACCGTTCTAAATGCACCGGCCCTTAAGGAGGGAGGGAGAGAACGGGGTGTGGATCTCTGCTACATGGAGAATTATTAAGACCATGTATATACTATTGGATTTGGATTTTGTACCTGAGGCATGGTACAATATCTGCGCTGGCTGGTAATAGGGACGTGAACCAGGGAGATTGACGTGACCCAGGAAGGGGTCCAGATGCTCATCACCGGCCCTAATTCAGGGCCATTCTGCCTACCATTACTAATGATTCACTAACCATATATGTCATGTAGAAGTTTTGCAGAGTAGGCCGACACCTCAGTGACGAGTGACCAGCCACCTTGGCCCAAGCTATACTCCAGTCCGGGGAAGATAAAGCGGGACACTTAGCAGCCTGTCAGGTCCTAGACCCCGTTCTTCACTGGCACCTGTGAGCAGCACATGAAGGGACTGTGACTCTCCTGTGAAGAGTCCATGTAGCTGAGAAAGGTGGTGAGAGTGAATTCGCTCAGGGTAAGCTTGGTTCTAGATACTTTCACTGAGTGTTGTCTTCCACAGGTTCTATCTTCTTGAGTGAAGTCTTATCAGTTGGTGACGGGTCCAGTAATTGGGACCAGGCAAGTGTGATTAGCGGACCTAGAACCCTACTATGAATCCTACCATGTATGTGTCACCAGAGTTTACTACACTGGAGGTTGAGTCCGACTAACCCTTGGCCGTCGTCATTACCAAGTAGGTTGACTATGTCTATGATATCTGCTGACCGACTACACTCACGGCAAATACCTTTATGGAGTGATTGTGCCTTGTATCAGAGCTGACAGATCCACTACCAGCTAGAACCAGATTACATTGAATTTGTGTGCCAGGCCATTTGGCCTAGGAATCCGCTGGAGTCTAGAGACTGTATCTCCAGCATCAACATTCCCCATCATCTGAGAAGTTGCTCTCATATTTATGACACTCTTTTGAACTTTATCAGAGAGGGCAACTCCGTGTTCATATTGTGGCCTCCTGCCAGATCTTGAACATTTCATCATCGGTGTGGAACACTCATTTGGAGCATCACGGAGTAGTTTTTCCGGAACTAGTCCAGGTCGACCAATCATTATCCTTTCATCTGGGCGAAGACGAGAGCTGGATGGAAAACTATCCACATCTGGTGAGATCTAGTAACAGGATGACCTGTGGCGTCTACTCGAAGCCTTTCCAGTGATGACTGCTCCACCCTTAAGCTACTCCCAGGCTTGCTGTCTGGACTGTTCTATCGGTTAATAGGTCTATCTCATCATCATCATCCCCACCATCATCACCCTCATTTGTACAATACACATTTTTGTTTCCATGTAGATGCCAGAGTTGAGTGTTGAGTCATGCAGTCAGGACAAGGTGTGGGTGGGGTAGTATCCCTGGGTTAACTGCAGTGAGATAGGTATTCAGAGACCGGTGGGGTAACGTAGACTGAGGTTCCCTAGTCCCAGGCAGATCACTTCTCGTTAGTAAGGTGTGACACCAGTTTCCCCTCACCCCAAGGAATGGTGTGACAATCGGTTCCAATTGCAGCCAAATTCTTCAAGTTTAAATGTTTACTGACCAAAAGCTTCTTCAGTCCCTGAACTATACTTTCTGCATGGCACTCTTCCAAGTGAACTAGTCCAATAAATGTAGAAACTACTTTGTCTTTTCTGTTGCTATAATATATAACACATACACCAAGCACTCTCAGATCCGAAATGTCATTCGATTTGTTTAACAATAAACTATATTTATTTGTAGAAATATCACTGATCAAATCTTCTTCTAAGTGAGAAAACAAAGTAATTCTGATCATATTTGTACACGTGCTGCGATGCATTTTTACGTCCTTTGCCTTTAGCACTTTACTGTCAGAAATAGTGTTTTTAAACAAATCAATCAAATGGTCTCAGTTCACGATTGCACAATGACAACTTAAAAACATTGCGACAGATCCTTCAACTTTTAATGATTCGTTACTCTGTGTAGTTCTGAAAACTACTCTGTGTAGTTCTGAAAACAGATGTCGACGGTGCCATATCCAAATAGCACTGCATTTTTATGTTGTTTAGTCTCTGCATGTTTCTTCAAGTCTTGTTGTATTTTCGCTTTCATTTCGCACTTGCAGTACTTACAACGAGCCTTAGTCGCATCTCCATGAATTTCCATCACCAAGTCTTTAATTATGTCATCCTGCAGCCACTCTTTCCGAAATTTGTGTTCATATTACTTTACTTTTGGCATGTTGAAAGATTTGTTCAAAGTGGAAGAGTACTGGAGAGTTTTGGTCAGAGACCATAACTTTATGAAGGGAAAATCCCAACTGCACCTCCCCGTGGTAGAGGATGGAAACACACCACGGTGTGGCTAACACAGCTCTGGGGACCGAGTATCCACCGGAATAAGTGGACAACTCTGCACCTGAGCAGGGCAGGGCACTCACTTGTCCTTACAGTCGGAAATGGCTGTCAAAGGCAGAGTTAAAAGACCACCGTGTGAATGTGGAAGGCAAGGGGAAACCACCACATTATCTTCCCAAGACTTCATGGCAAAACATAAATGGATTTGTGGAAGGAAAGGGCACAAACAATGCAATTTATACATTACGGACACTAATAGAAAGGTCAATAGAGAAACAGAGAGACATATATTTGTGCTTCATAGATTATACTAAGGCATTTGATAAAGTAAAACATGATGAACTGATTAAAATGTTGGAAGATATCAACGTTGATGGAAAAGATTTAAGAATAATAAAGAATGTTTACTGGAACCAAGTAGCAGCAATTAAAATGGGAAATAAAGAGGGTAGTTACGAACGGATAAAGCTAGGAGTACGACAAGGGTGTGTCTTGTCACCAGATCTTTTCTCCCTGTATAGCGAAGTAATAATGAGAGAGATCAAAGAGATGCCAGGAATACTAGTTGGAGGTTATAATATAAATAATATACGCTATGCAGATGACACAGTATTGGTGGCGGATAATTCAACAGACCTACAACAATTATTAGACGTTGTAGTAACAGAGAGTGCAAGGAAAGGACTCTCCTTGAATATAAAGAAAACAGTAACTTCTTCTTCTTCTTCTTTCGTTCGCTTGAAATATGTCTATATCTGCAATGTCGTCTCTTGCATGAATTGAACTGTTTTTTTTTTCAGTTCACACAGTGGTCCATAGAGTTTATCTTCCACTGTCATCTCTCTAGGCCAGAAGGTTTGCCTAGATATGTTATATTTTGGGCAGTCTTGGAGTATGTGCTCTGCTGTCTGCGACGCCAATCCACATGTGCACATGGCTGTTTCACCAATCTTGAATTTTGTATACATGTGGTTGCGTAATCTATTGTGTCCTGTTCTGAGGCGCCGAATAATGACTTGTTCTGGTCTGTCCATAATGTGGTAGTCATCTTGAGCAGGTTTTGGTGGCTTTCTGACTGATTTGATCATTCTTTTCTTTTGGTGGTATGTAACGGGCACATCAGGCTGTTCCTCTTTGGCTCCTTCCTTAGCCAATTGATCAGCTCTGTCGTTTCCGGGTACTCCACAGTGGGATGGTATCCACTGAATGGTGACTTTATGCTGACTGCTAAGTTCAGAAAGTAGTGTCCTTAGTACTGGCAATTTCCCAGAGAGGAGCGCCTCGAGTACTGATTTTGCATCTGTTAGTAGCACCACAGGTTGTGTACCATTGCTGTTATTTAGTAATTTCTCTGTTGCTATCTTGATTGCCTCAATTTCGGCATCATAGTTATGGCAGTACTTTCCTGTCGGTACTCTGGCTGTGTCCCTAGTATTATTTGGGTATTCTATGTACACTCCCGCTCCTCCATTTCGAACAGCATTTTGTGCTGACCCATCTGTGTAGACTCGGATCCAGAGGTCCTGTGGGTATTCTTCATCAAGGAAGCTGAGAGTGGCTGTTCTGCGCTGCACACTGTTCTGTTCTTCCTTGTCAAATATTCCTCTCACTTTTGTCTGGATTTGTAACGATAGTCTATGCTCATCTTTCCATGGAGTTCGCTCTGGAATAGTTGTTAGGGGGATACCAACTGTGGGCATATCAGTGGTTTCTCTGCAGATTCGTTTGGCCTGGTGGATAAAACTACTTCTTTTCAACCGCCCCATAGCTAGGTTTTCAAATTCTGTTCTTCATAGAGTGGCCTGGCAAGCTGAGGAACTTTTCTGCTTGTATTAGCGTTTTCGTATCTCTGCGCTCACTCAGTGCCTGTGTCCTCCCCATCTTCTCCATTTCCACTATAGGGGTTGATCTCATCCCTCCTGTGGTGACTCTAAGTGCTTGATTTTGCACCTTGTCCAGCTCTTGTAGTGTGGTATTTGATGCTGAACACCACGCAGTTGACCCATATTCCAGGTGTGGTCGTATGCTCTGTTGGTAAACTTTGCTAAGTATTTTCGTACTGGCTCCCCATGTGGTTCCACTTAGCTTTCTCAGGATGGCTATTTTCCTTCTGGCTTTTGCTACTGCTTTGTTGATGTGCTTTCTCCATGTCAGCTTGCCATCAAATGTTACTCCAAGGTATGTTGGTTCTTTATCTTCTCTTAGGGGTGTTCCATTTATCTGGATGATCCCTGCCTTTTGTTTTGGAGAGAGGGTAAATAGGGTGGTGCTGCACTTGTCAGTGTTTATGCTGACACACCATCTATTTGCCCATGCAGCAAATGTATCTACAGCTCTTTGTAGCAATCTGGTGGCCACTGATGCATATTCATTTGTGCTCCATAGAACCAGGTCATCGGCGTACATTGCCGCTTTAATTCCATGCGGTAGATGAGCAACAAGATCATTGATGAAGATTAGAAAAAGTGTGGGGGACAAGACTCCGCCCTGGGGGGACACCGTGACGCAGTAGTACTTTCTTGCTCTTGAGTCCGTCTATCTGTACTCGGGCTCTTCTGTTGTGCAAGTATGCTTTCACCCATTTGTACATTCTTCCATTGACTTTGCAGTTTCTCAGTTTCTTCATCAGACCTTCTTTCCAGACTTTGTCAAAGGCTTTCTTCAGATCTATCCATGCCGCAAGCACCGGCTTCTTCTCTTGGAATGCATCCTCAATTTCTTGAGAGAGGTAGGTTGTCTGATCTTCCGTAGAGTAGCACTGCCTAAAGCCAGCCTGCTGTGGCACAAGGATGTTTTTACTTTCAATGTACCATTGCAGTCTGTGATTGATGATGCGCTCCAGTGTTTTGCAGAGACAGCTGGTGAGGCTAATTGGTTTGTAGCTAGAGGCAATGGAACCATCTTTCCCTGATTTTAGGAGGGGTATCATGATTGCTTCTCTCCAGGCTTGTGGAACACTGCCTAAGGTCCAGCTGTTATTGAAGATCTGCAACAGCTTTGTTTTGGCCTCTGTTCCTAGGTTCCTGATCATTTCATTGGAGATACCATCAGCTCCTGGTGACTATCTCATTTTCAGTTTTGATATGGCTAGCTCCAGTTCGCTGATTGTGATGGGTGCCTCCAGAACCTCATGTACTATTTCCTTCTGTCCTGTATGTTGACGTTTCTCTCGAATCTCTTGTTGTTTCTCTGGACTAATTTTGATATTGCTATCTTGTGCGAACGAGTCCGCAAAATGGTCAGCTGCTTGCTTTCTTGTTAAGATTTTTCCATCTTTATGTAGTGCAATTTTTGAGTTTCTCCCTGTGCCCTCGTCATTAAGCTGTTTTATTAGCTTCCACAATTTCCTTGTGTCTCTTTCAAAGTTCAGAGACTCCGTTTTCTCCTGCCAGCTTTTCCGTCTAGCCTGCAGCTTGGCCCTTTGAAATTTGGCTTTTGCATGCTGGAATTTATTGTGGTGCTCTTGGCTGGGTGTGGCCTCTGCTTGCTTTCTACACACTTCAACATCATTATGCAACTGTTCCAGTTCACTACTCCAGTAGGGTTTATATTGTTTACGGGCTCCTCTTGGTACTGTTTCTCGCGCTGCCTGTAGTATGCATTTCCCAAACTCTTCAACTGCTTTATTTATGTCTTTCTCAGTGTTCAGGTTTCTAACCAGTATGCTGGTGCGATGCTTGTACATTGCCCAGTCTGCTTTCTTGTAGTTCTACCTCGAGAGGGTGCTGCTTTCACTTACAAGCTCATTTTCTACAGTTAGAAAGACTGGCCGATGGTCACTGCCACCAAGTTGTTTCCCAACAATTCGTGTAATGTTCCACTCCAGGTCTGGTGAATGAAAAGCCAGGTCAGGTGTAGTTGTAGAGTGCCATGATCTCGAGTAGAAAGTATGTGGGTCGGACGGCTTGTTAATCAACATGAATCTATTCTCATCCTGCCAGTCTTCCAGTCACTCTCCTCTCTGGTCCATGTGATCATAGCCCCAGCTCTGCGAGTGGCTGTTGAAATCGCCACACACAATCATTTTTTCTTTTAGTGGTAGAGTGTCCAGTGCCTGTGGGCGGTCACTTGGACAGTAGTAATTGATCAGATGTAGATCTGTATTACCTGTCTTAAGTTTAAGTGTATGATACTCAGCCCCTTCCATGTAGACTTTGATTTGGGAAGCCATGATGTTATTTCTTACAAGGGTCAGTATCCCACCTTTTCGCCTGTCCTTTCGGTCAGATCGGTAACACTGGTAGCCTCTGATTTTGAAGGCTATATTTTCATTGAGGTGAGTTTCTTGCAAGCAACATATGCTTACTTTTTCTTGGTCCAAGATTTTTTCTAATTCTATTTTTTTGTTGCTGACTCCCTCCGCATTCCAGTGCATTATTTTAAGTCTTCGTTTAGTATGGCCAGTCGTCCTATTCTCATGTCCCCTGGCTCCACAGGACATCTGAGAAGGACCTCCAGTAGTTGGGGTTGGACCCTTTCGAGACATAGGGCCCGGCACTGCACCTGCCTGGGGGTCCAGAGCAGGGCAAGCACCATAACGATTAGCAGTAGTCGACATATTCCATTTTGCGTGATTGCGTGGCATCCTGATTTCTGTGGTGCGCCTCTTGGCTGGTTGCCTCCGTCTTCAGCACCTTTCTTTGCTAGAGCAGACTGTGGTCTCACTCGAGTGTAGATGTGTACGCGCGCACACGCCTGTCTGCGCATGCATGTACGTGCATACACATCTAGAGCATACTGGTTATTTTCCGGCGCCAGAGACTCGCCGTCGCCCCTTCTCCTGTTAGTTTAAACAGGCCCGCCACGTGAAGGCCAGGAGTTGGACTTTTGCTGCATAGGTTATGTATTCACGAGCCATTGAGGTATTTGAGCAATGTTGGGCGCTCACCCCAACACCGCGCCTCGGCTACATACAGCAACATTTGGAACCCGAAAACAGTAACAATGGTAATATCAAAGAAAATGGTGACACCAAAATGTGACATAGAAATAGAAGGGAAAATCCTTAACCAAGTTGATAATTTTAGATACCTAGGGGCATTTATAACATCAGATGGAAGATGTACAACAGAGATTAGGAGCAGAAGAGGGCAGGCAAAAGCCGCATTTCAGAAAATGAAGAGTATCTTATGCAATAAGTCACTATCACTGAATATAAGAAAGCGAGTGCTGAAATGCTATGTAGAACCAGTTTTGCTGTACGGCAGTGAATCTTGGAATGTAAATGAACAAATTAAGAAGAAATTAGAAGCAACAGAGATGTGGTTCCTGAGACGAATGTTGAGAATTCCTTGGACTGCCAGAGTAACTAACGACGACTGTCTGAAACAGGCTAATGAAACTAGAACATTATATACAACAATAAGACAGAGACAAACATCTTTCTTCGGTCACGTGATGAGAAGAGAGGCATTGGAGAACATCGTAACAACTGGAAAGATCGAGGGGAAGAGAGGCAGAGGTAGAACAAGAGAAGTGATGCTGGATGGATTGAGACGGTGGCATGGAGGAATATCAGCAGCAGAGTTGATCCAGAAAACCAAAGACCGAGATCTACGGAGAGCCATGAACGCCTACGCCAGCCGGCACGGCACTTGATGATGATGATGATGATGATGGAAGACACATATGAGGGTGAGCAATTATTTAAAACAATCACATGAAAAAGAATCACAAAGTCGGCATCACGGCAATAATTCACAACACGGTGAGATAACAGTTTAAATAATGTTATTATAATTTATGCGCCCTTTTACTCATTACCATGGGGGGGGGGGGGGGGTTGCCAGATTGTTGAGCGTTGACCCAAGTCAGTTCAAAGTTTAAATAATGGCAGGTACCATAATTTACGCGCGTCCAGACCAAACATAAAATGTGTAAATGACACCAAAAGAAAAGTAAAATCTAGAAAGTATCCAAAATATTCAACTCCAAATGAAAAGTATCTAAAATTGAATTCCAGCATCCAAATGTCAGAAAACAGTATCCAGATGCCGGCAAAAACCTCTAGATCTGGATATAAAATATCTAGAATGGCAACCTTGTCTGTCTGGCAGTCGACATGCCCACAACTGTACAACTGTCGTCTCCGGCAAGTTGTTTCCATTTTGTGGCACACGGTCAGCGAACATTTTATTTATAACTTGTGTTTTGTTAATAACATTTGACGTTTTCATGCATTTTAAAATTCATTGTTACATATGTTATATAGTTGAAGAGTTTCAACATGTAAATTGTACAGGTTGTTACTTTGTGTTTTAGTTAGCATAACAAAATAAAATGTCTAATTGAATGAGCTAGTGCATCACGCAAATAAAATTAAATATTAATTAAATTTTAATAAAATAAACTGAAAATGGTCGCGCCCATGACTATATAAAAGACTCGTATTTATTTTACAATTAGAACTAGCAAATTAACTGCAAATATCTAACAGAAAGCAAGTTTCTGGTGAAGCAGTAATTTACCTGCTTACCGTTATCATTTTTCACCATCATATCTTGATATTTATCATCATGTCATGTTATTTATGATAAAATTCTTGATCTTTATCAAATTTTGATATTTATCATCATCATCATCATCATCAAGTACCATGCTGGCTGGCGTTGGCGTTCATGACTTTCCACAGATCTCGGTCTTTGGTTTTCTAGTTTCTGGATAAGCTCCACTGATATTCCTCCATACCATCGTCTCAATCCATCCAAAATCATTTCTCTTGGTCTACCTCTGCCTCTCTTCCCCTCAATCTTTCCAGTTGTCACGATGTTCTCCAATGCCTCTCTTCTCACCACATGACCAAAGAAAGCTGTTTGTCTTTTTCTTATTGTAATTTTATAGTTTCATTAACCTCTTTCAGGCAGTCGTTGTTAAGTTACTTTGGTAGTCCAAGGAATCGCAAAATTCGTCTCAGGAACCATATCTCTGTTGCTTCCAAGTTCTTCCTAATTTGTTCATTTACATTCCAAGATTCACTGCCATACAGCAATACAGGTTCTACATAGCATTTTAGCATTCTCTTTCTCACATTCAATAACAGTGACTTATTACATAGAATACTCTTCATTTTCCAAAATACTTGTCCTATTCTATTCTTAACCCTTTTAGGACGGGACAACATTGGGCCAATTTTAGGTTTCCCTCTGAAGAAGACGGAGCCATTTTTTTGGGGTACAGAAATGACTGAAGTGACAATTTTATAAATTTAAAAAAAAATATTAGAACCTTAAAGAGGATATAGTAAAGTTTATTTCTGTGTATGATTGAAGTTGTTTTGTTCATGTTTATGCAAATTTGATGACCTCATTTGTATTTTGTGAAAAATAAAATATTTCATACCACTATGTATGAATTGGTACTAAATATTTTAAAAAAATGGTACTCACCTAAAATTTCCTCATTGAATACCTACACCACTTTAGAATAATTTTAAACACTTATGGTTAAATAAACAACACCTATGAAGTCCCTGTTGACATTTGTAATAGGTTGGCTATCAACTGGTGACATGTTTTTTGGTCCGGCCATTGCCATGAAAGGGTATAGATAAAACGATCTTCTTATTCCCAACACACAAAACTACGGGGACACGAGGTTGAAATCCTCATGGGCACTTTCTGTATCACTAAAGTCATTATCTGACAGTCCTGAACTGACAAAATCGCTACTATCAGTGCTAGTCAATGCTAGTACGTCTTCAGGTTCAAAGCTGGCCATTTTAGAACTCAAAAATCCACGAAAAAATGAGTTACTTCAGAAAAAACTGCACAAAATAATGTCCACTTGTCCGAATCACGCTAGAAACGGAAATATGGTGGCTAAAATGGCTGACGATTGCAAGGTAGCATTTGATTGGTCTGTACTATTAAAAGCAAACCAATCAAAGCAGTTCTTACAACCGGATCGGCCCAATTGGCCGAACTGGGTTTTTCACTATGACCGTGTGGTGACATCACGGCCAGTATATCGGCCTCGTCGTCTTAAAAGGGTTAAAATCTATGTTGCACATCTTCCACCTGAAGTTATAAATGTCCCTAGGTATTTAAAACTATCCACCTGGTTAAGAATTTTCCCTTCTATTTCAGTTTCACATTTTGGCGTCACCTTTTTCTATGATATCACCATTGTTACTGTTTTCTTGATATTCAAGGAGAGTCCTTTGTTTGCACTCTCTGTTTATGGCCACAACTCGGTTCCCAACATAGTCCACACCCGATGAAACCACAGCGTAGAATGCCCTTGTCCAGATCCCACTTCCTGTTGACCACAAAGCAAATCCCAGCATTTCCACACTGTGTGAAAATTGTCCACTTTTCACGATCCCGGTGTCCATTTACTGAACAGTGCCATAACTTCTGGCCTCATCTACTTTGGGTTATGGCATACCTAGTCCTTGTCTTTATCTTGACCATGGCAGTTGTAGATCTTTTGCATTATCCGCAACCAATACTGTGTCATCTGCATAGTGTAAATTGTTATAACCTCCGATTAGTATTCCTGGCTTCTCTTTGATCTCTGTTATTATTCCTTCGCTATAGAGGGAGAAGAGATAAGGTGACAGGACACATCACTATCATACTCCTTGCTTTATTTGTTCATAATTGCCCTCCCATTTTAATTGCTGCTACTTGGTTCGAGTAAATATTCTTTATTATTCTGAGATCCTTCCCATCAATGTTAATATCTTCCAACATTTTAATCAGTTCATTATGTTTAACTTTATCAAATGCCTTAGTATAATCTATGAAGCACAACTATTTGTCTTTCTGTGTCTCTATCACATCATTTGTACCCCATCCTTCCACAAATCCATACTGTTTTTCACAAATTTCCATTTTTATTTACTTTCTTGTTCTTCTCATTATAATTCTGAGTAGAAGCTTAGTGACATGGTTTATGAGATTAATTGTACGAAAGTCTGTGTATTCAATTGCTCCTGGTCTTTTTGGTATAGCTGTAAATACCAATTTCAGCATATCACTCAGTAGATATCCATTGCTGTAAATATCATTCAACATTTTGGTTAATATATCTACTCCAAATTCTCCCAATACTTCTAATAATTCTATTGTGATTCCATCTGGCCCATCTATTTGTCCTTTCTTCATTTGTTTAATAGCGTCAGCGACTTCTTTTTTTTAGAATAGGTGGACCTTCTATATAATTCTCATATATACTCATTCCACCTCTTCATTATAACATCTTCCTCCAATATCTTTTCCTGTTTTTGATTTTAAGAATCCTGTATTTGTATTTATTTTTCTTCCTGTGAGCTCGCTTTGTCTGTGCATATTTTTTTTGAGTCTTTAATAGAATTTAATTCAATATTCTTGCACTGCTCGTTTTACCAACTCTCTTTTGCCTTCACACATTTATCTCTTATTTCTGTATTTATGTTAGCATATCCTTGTTTGTCCTTTTTACTCTGTTTTCTTTTAGCCATCAACTTTAAGATTTCTTCAGTCATCCATTTTTTTAAAGCTTTTTGTCTTCTGTCCAGTAATATTTCTTTGCTTGTTTGATGAATGGAGTTCCTTAACATTTCCCATTGTTCATTTATAGTCTTATTTTAGCTATTGAATTGTACCTATTTTTTCACAATCACTCTGTATTGTTCTTGATTGTCTTTATCTACCTTCAAAACCTCTTTATAAAGTCTCATGTTCTTAACCACTTTTTCCCCTCTCTTTAATCTTACTTTTATTAGTCCATATTGTTGTACATGATCACTATTACAGTCAGAACCAGGCATTGTCTTTACATTTATTAATGCATTCCTAAACCTTTTATTAATAAGTATTGTAGATACATTTGTTGCATCGGCAAATAGATGGTGTGTCAGCGTAAACACTGACAAGTGCAGCACCACTCTATTTACCCTCTCTCCAAAACAAAAAAGCAGGGATCATCCAGATAAATGGAACACCCCTAAGAGAAGATAAAGAACCAACATACCTTGGAGTAACATTTGATGGCAGGCTGACATGGAGAAAGCACATCAACAAAGCAATAGCAAAAGCCAGAAGGAAAATAGCCATCCTGAGAAAGCTAAGTGGAACCACATGGGGAGCCAATGGGAAAATACTTAGCAAAGTTTAGCAACAGAGCACATGACCACACCTGGAATACAGGTCAACTGCGTGGTGTTCGGCATCAAAAACCACACTACAAGAGCTGGACAAGGTGCAAAATCAAGCACTTAGAGTCACCACAGGAGGGATGAGATCAACCCCTGTAGTAGAAATGGAGAAGATGAGAAGGACACGGGTACTGAGAGAGTGCAGAGATATGAAAATACTAATACAAGCAGAAAAGTTCCTCAGCTTACTAGGCCACCCTATGAAGAACAGATTTGAAAACCTAGCTTTGAGGCGGATGAAAAAAAGTAGTTTTAGCCAAACGACTCTGCAGAGAAACCACCGATGTGCCCACAGTTGGTATCCCCCTAACAACTATTCCAGAGCGAACTCCATGGAAAGATGAACATAGACTATAATTACAAATCCAGACAAAAGTGAGAGGAATATTTGACAAGAAAGAACAGAACAGTGTGCAGTGCAGAACAGCACTCTCAGCTTCCTTGATGAAGAATACCCACAGGACCTCTGGATCTGAGTCTACACAGATGGGTCAGCACAAAATGCAGTTCAAAATGGATGAGCGGGAGTGTACATAGAATACCCAAATAATACTAGGGACACAAAGTACTGCCATAACTACGATGCTGAAATTGAGGCAATCAAGATAGCAACAGAGCCTAAATACCAGCAATGGTACACAACCTGTGGTGTTCCAGTCTGGGAAATTGCCAGTACTAAGGTTACTACTTTCTGAACTTAGCAGTCAGCATAAGGTCACCATACAATGGATTCCTCCCACTGTGGAGTACCCGGAAACGACAGAGCTGATCAATTGGCTAAGGAAGGAGCCAAAGAAGAACAGCCTGATGTGCCCGTTACATACCACCAAACGAAAAGAATGATCAAATCAGTCAGAAAGCCACCAAAACCTGCTCAAGATGACTACCACATTATGGACAGACCAGAACAAGTCATTATTCTGCGCCTCAGAACAGGACACAATAGATTACGCAACCACATGTATACAAAATTCAAGATTGGTGAAACAGCCATGTGCACATGTGGATTGGCGTCGCAGACAGCAGAGCACATACTCCAAGACTGCCCAAAATATAACATATCTAGGCAAACCTTCTGGCCAAGAGAGACGACAGTGGAAGTTAAACTCTATGGACCGCTGTGTGAACTAAAAAAGACAGTTAAATTCATACAAGAGACAACATTGCAGTTATAGATATATTTCAAGCGAACGAAAGAAGAAGAAGAATTAATAAGTATGCAGTCAATTTGGTTGAGTATTGTCTTATCAGGACTTTTCCATGTGTAAAGTCATCTTTTATGGTGTTTAAACCAGGTGTTTCCAATTATCATATCATTGATATTTGCCCATTCTATTAGTTTCTCTCCACTTTCATTTTTTTGTACTTAAACCATAATTCCCCACTACATCCTCCATTGTTCCCTTTCCTACTTTTGCATTAAAATCTCCTAGTATTACACAGACTGGTATAGAAAACCTAATAGCCTCTACCCAATTGAATAGTGAAAATCACGACGTGTGTCTTAACATTGCAAAAACAAAAATAATGCATACAGGTAAAACCACTATGGAGAAAGAAATGTATGTTAATGAGGAAAAATTGGAGGTGGTGGAAAAATATGAATATCTTGGGTCATTGATTATCAACAATGGTGACACAGTGGAAGAAATTAAATGACGATTATCAATTGCTCTTCAAAGACTAAAACAACTGAATAAATTATGGAATGAGACAGACAGAACTACAAAAATTAGATTTTTAAGAGCATGCATCTTTCCCATTGCAACATACGCCTGTGAGACCTGGACACTTACTAAACAAACTGAATAGCGCATAAATGCCTTTGAATATAAATTTTATAGACGAGTTCTAAGAATATCTTGGATAAAGAAAAGAACAAATGCATCAATACTTCAAGAGCTGAATATTGAAGAAGGTTGGCTATTAAAAACGATAAAACAAAGAGAATTGAAATATTTTGGTCACTTGAAACGTCACAAAAGTTTCGAGAGAACAATAATGAAGGGGTATATGCCTGGGAAGAGAGGAAGAGGAATGCCAAAGAGAAGATGGGTGCAGGATGTGGCAGATGACTCCAAATGGGTGTATCGGACGCGGGACATCTTGCTTATGATCGAGAGGTTTTCCGGAAGGTTGTTATGGGAGCGAGTTTCTGCAAGGGACATGCTAATGAATGAATGAAATGAGTATTATTTTTATGTCTTGTGATTTAATTTGAGACCACCATTTCTATTTCATTGTAAAAGACTTGTATTTCTTCATCACTACTGCTTTTGGTTGGTGCCTATACTTGTACAATATTTATGTATATTGGTTTGCCTTTCATTTTGACCATAATAACTCTATCTGAAATACACCAGTAACCATTAATTGACTTGGCTGTTTTTTTATCGAATAGTAGTCCTACTCCTTTCTCATGTGTATCCCCTCCAGAATAAATTATTGTGTGCTTGTCAGTTGTAAGTTTGCCAGATCCTTTCCATCTCATATCACTTATGCCTAGGATATTCAATTTCATGCTTTCCATTTCACTTATAACATTGTCCAACTTTCCAAGCTCATTTAACTTTCTAACATTCCATGTACTTATTTTAAATTTATTTATTTTAGTTATAATTTTGTCATCAGTAGCTGGATGACGGTCTGGTGTCACCTGTGGTTCATTACTGCCCCTACCGGATGAGAATGTCCTAAGACAGCCATTAACGTCGTTCACTGAATCTGTAATGGTTTTTGTCATGAAGTCTTGGGAAGATAATTTGACATGACTGAAAATAATTTTGAAAACCAGTTTTCAAATCCGTTTTAGGTATTTTGATAATGTTTTTCAAATTGAGTATTTACTAATGAGACCATGACAGATAGATAGACCTTGAAAAACCGAATCCAACTGTTCCTCTCATCTCATCATCATATCATCATGTTCCTCTTGTACCTTGCGGTGTTAAGGTGAAGCATAAACAGCAGGAGAGTGCCTGCTTATGGGCTTCATGTATCTATATTCCCATGGACTCTGTTATTCCCTGCGTCCATCATTTATGTGGTCGGCCTCTTCCTCTGCTTCCCTCTGGTCTGTACACCATTGCTTGTTGTGGTATACTTTTAGTTGGTATCCTACTTGCATGGCCAAACCATTTGACTTGCTGCTTTCTGATAAAATCTAGTGCTGCGTTCCACTTTAGTCCTGATTTCTTCACTTCTGATCTTATCTCGTCTTGATGCATTGAGCATTCTTGTCAGGAATCTCATTTCTGTTGTAATTTTTCTTTTCTCTTTTTCTGTCATTGTCCAGGTTTGGCATTGGTAACATAGAGTTGGTAGGAAGATTGTGTTGTAAAGTGCTTTCTTAGTAGTTATTGATACATGTTTGTTCTTTAATATTGATGCCATTTGTCCAATGAGTTGGTTTGCCTTATTGCATCTATTTTCGATCTCGTCTTCTGATTTGCCATTTGATGATATTATACTTCCTAGGTACTTGAAACTCTTTACTTGTTTCAAGGGATGTTCGTTTAGGTGAATCGTTGTTGTTTTATCTTCTTTAGCTATAGCGATTACCTCTGTTTTACTTGTGCTAATTTTTGTGTTATTTTCCCTACACATTTCGTTTAGACTATTCATGTGGTCTTGTAATTCAGTTTCTGATTTTGCTATTAGTACTTGGTCGTCCGCAAACGAGTTCTCTAATGGTTAGATTTGCAGATGGTTCTTCTTCTGTGTTCTCGTCGTGCGGTGTTCTTGCGGTCTCCGTTTGGCTGGTTTCTTTACATATGTTGTCTATATCTATATATATAAAAGACAATGTGTGTGTGTGTGTGTGTCTTTATACATTCCCAAACAGTTCATCCGATTGAGATGAAATTTTGTTCAGATGTTCTTCTTACTCCCGCGGATCTAACTGACATAGTTAGTTAGTTTAAATACAGTTTTGTACGTAATACAACATTAAAAGCAAAGATGTATAATTACAATATTGCAAGGGGACTTAACAACAAAAGTTATTCAAGGGACATTACTTTTAGTACCATTCCTATATCATGTAATTTAAATAATTGTTGTACTTTTCTTCAAGTTTTATAAAATGTTTACAGAAGTTATCTACAATCATATGCAGTATAAACAGAGTGATAAAATCTTTCAGGCATCTTCAAAGTTTTCGTAAAAATAATGAATCTATTTTAGATACGCAAAAATTTTACTAATTTTTTTTTTTAATTTCTCTTCGACATCACATTAAATGTTTTATTCTACTATTACTACATCGCTTCTTGGCCTTTTGGCTAAGATCAAGTGTATTTGCTGGCCCCATACAGTAGTGCGCTTGGTCTGGTCGGAGGCCGGGATGATCATTCTCGGTCCTTTGGCTAAGATCAGACGCATTTGCTGCATCCCCCACAGTAGTGCGCCTGGTCAGGTCGGGGACCGGGTGATCCAAAAAAAAAACCTCACATAAGCATCACTTTAAATGTGGGCCCGGTGGACCACTGTGGGCAATAGCTCACAGTGGGACTAAGGGTCCACGCCAAAAACAGGGGAGGCGGGGAACCAGCTAGTCTGGGATGACCGCCAAACCCCCCCCCCCCCCCCCCAAAAAAAAAAAAAATAGTAGCTGCACTTGATCTTGCCAGGGGCCGGGATGATCACCCAACACAATTGACACACAGGGACATGGAACCTAGTGGGGAAGCTCTGGCCCCTCTGGGAACTGTGAGCCCTAAAAAAATAATTCCTACATTGAATAATGTAATTTTTTTTTAGATATAGTTTGTTGCATGCCGCAGTCAACCCACCATTTATTGGCTGTTCGTGATATCTTGGTAAGTTTACATTCAGTACTTTCAAGTTGCCCTTTTTAGTTATTGAAATGAAGATAGTTCTTTTCCAATCATATCTTCTACTATCAATCTAGCTATCTATTCTTCTATTCTGTCTGTATTTTTAATTTTCTATTTTTATTTACACATTTTAGATCAGGGTCCAAAACTAAATCAGTTATGCCACCCAAACGAATATCGATTGGTGCATCTACACCTCAAGCACGAAAGAAAAAGGCATTACGAGCTTCAGAAACAGAAGAGCAACGGGAAGCAAGACTGCTAGCCAATCGAGTACGCAAAGCTCAAGCACTTTCATCTGAAACAGACGAGCAACGGGAAGCAAGACTGCAAACCAATCGAATACGAGCTGCTCAAGCACGTTCATCTCAAAAACGCAAGCAACGGGAAGCAAGACTGCAAGCTAATCAAATACGCACTGCTCAAGCACGTTCATCTAAAAAACGCAAGCATCGGGAAGCAAGACTGGAAACCGGTCAGGTACGCATTGCTTGATCCAGACTAACACTGGGCGCTGATTTAAATCTTGATGCATTCCGTTACGATGCTAATTATGTTGACAGTCTTCCACTCACTGAGCAGGTTTGTTTTGTGTCACAGTCAATGTGACAGCTGAAATGATCCAAATTTGGCTTCTTACTGCTATAACATTTTTTGTTTTTAAACAAACATCTTAGTAACCATACATCATTGCAATCAGGGTAGCGAAGCCTATTCCAATTCCAATTTTTGAGAAAAAAAAAATTTCAACTTCGGTCTCATCTAACCTGCTTCCTCAGTGGTGGTTATTGTTGAGAGCCATGGTTTTTGTGGGTGTTTAGCCCTGATTCTTGTCTTGTGGGCTCTTACGAGTAGTCCTCCCTAGGACCAGTTGCGTAAGCGCTTGTGTCTGTGACGTCAGCTGGGGGGGTTGGTCGGTGGCTATCCTCTTTGCCCATCTCCTCTTGTGGTTTTCTTTGTTGGTGCTGACTCCTGGCTCGTCTGACTTGGCTGGGTGCAGTCCTTTAAGGACTTTTTATTTAGTCTTTTTGCCTCCTTTTTTGTGTATTGTTCGTATGAGCTTTTCGATGTTATCATTTTCCTCCTTCTTGCGTCTGTTTTCATTTTCGATCAAGAGTTTGTTTTCTTTCGCAGTCTTCCTCTGTGGTCAGCCATGGGATGATCTCTCCGTCATCTATATAGTACCTGAATCCGGTCTCAGTCATAGATTCTATCTGGGTATTGTATCGGTTGCCCTCTGAGTTTCGTGGGCTTCTACTTTTCTTTTTCTTCCCAGCGGATTCTGAATTCCTTGTTCGTGAGTTCCTCTTCAATTGCCTGCTCCCTTGCCGATTCTAGCAACTCCTCCAAGGTAGTTCCCTGGGGCCTCTCCATGCTGTCCTCAGGGTGCTCATCTCAGTTTTCTTCGGATGTCTGGTGAGATATTGGTTTTCCCTTGGATGTCTTGGCCATCATGGTTGGGCTGCCGGCTTTAGCTTGCGGTTCAGGCTCGGTCTCTAGGTTTTCATCTTGTGGTTTCTTGTATGGCTTCTGTTGATTTGTTTTGGAAAAGTTCCATTTCAGCTTTCTGTAGTTCTCGCTCTTGTTTAATGGTTTGTAGGATTTCTTCGTTCTCCTTCTTTATCAGTGCCATATGTTCAACTTCTTGCTTGATGCTTTGATGGATCTCTTTTATTTCAGCCAACAGTTTCTCATTGTCGCTGGTCGGAGTCGGCGTCAGTAGTGTCTTGACTTGTTTCTTCAACTCGTCTATCTGCTTTTGCAGTTGATCTCTTTCAGCTTGTGATATACCTGTGGCTGTCTCTCCGCATTGCGTCCTTATATGGTATCTTTATGTTGATGGCGAACTTTAAGACGTCTCTGTGTCTTTGAAGGTACTGACAGCCTAAGTATCTTGTTCCATGCTTGCCCAGGCAGTTGGCGCACTTTCTTTTGTTGTTGGGTGCTCGGAAGTCCGTGTCCAGCTTGGCCAGTGGACACATTTCTTGAAAGCGTGGTGATCAGCGCAATACCGGCAGATTTCTGTCTTACTGCGACATGCTGCTCTGCTGTGGCTGGCCCTCTGGCATCTGGAACATTGATTGACTCTTGGGATGAATCTCTCTGGCTGTTGTATTTTCTTGTTGGTTGAAACTGTGGTCGGAATTTCGCTGCCCTCCATCGTCACCACTGCCAAGGTTGTAGGTATCTTGGAGTGGGTGAGGAGCCGCTCCACCTTCAAGAATCGGATGTGAAGACTCTCTTCTTGTAGCTGCTTCAGAATTTCTTCGTCTAATAGTTCCGCGTGAATACACTTGACAACCTACTTGATTGTCGGTGAGTCAGTGTTTCCGACTCTGGTGTCTTTCTCCTCTCTCTGCTTCTCAGTAAGTTTGGCTCTTGTTTGTGGTGAGTTGTCGTCGTCCTTCCTCGTGGTAGCTTCGTTAGAGGTTGCTTGAGGTTCTTGTTTGCTGCAGCTCGCAGGTAGATTCTCCACGTTCGTATTCTTGACGGTCTTGTCGGCTCCCACGCTGAACATCTTGGTTGCCATGTGTCTTTTGGTGTTCTTGCCACGTACCATTTTCCCCCATATCAGGCTTCTTGATTTGTTCAGGTGACTTGTATTGATAGCGCTCGCAGTTGCGAAAGACGCACCACAAAAGTGTCTGCTCAAATAAAAGTTATAGTAGCAAGAAGCTCAGTAAGAGGACTCCTGAGTACAATTACTTCCTCTTCTTCTTCTTCTTCTTCTTCTTCTTCTTCTTCTTCTTCTTCTTCTTCTTCTTCTTCTTCTTCTTATTCTTCTTATTCTTCTTCTTCTTTCGTTCACTTGAAATATGTCTATAACTGCAATGTTGTCTCCTGTATGAATCTAACAGTCATTTTTAGTTCACTCAGCGGTCCATAAAGTTTATCTTCCACTGTTGTCTCTCTAGGCCAGAAGGTTCGCCTGGATATGTTGTAGTTTGGGCAATCCTGGAGTATGTACAATTTCTTTGTTCAATATCCGACACTCAATATCTCTGACATACAGGCTTTACAGAGGTACCGCTGGATTTCGTTTTTCAAGGCCTATGTAGCTGTGGTGGTACTCATTAGTAAATATCTAATCTGAAAAACATGATCAAAGTAATGCAACATTAACATTAAAAATGTAGTCTTTAAAAATGATCAGGCATGATGTTGCCATGAAAATTCATTTTCTGAATATGATGGGTCTATGTAGAAAAATGTCTGCAACAGACACTACCATTGATGAACAATAATGAGAGATGCAAAATACAAGACAGAACTGCAGTTAAAAAAAATACTCTTCTTCTTCTTTCGTTCGCTTGGAATATGTCTATAACTGCAATGTCTCTTGTATGAATTTAACTGTCTTTTTTTATTTCACTTAGCGATTCATAGAGTTCATCTTGCACCGTTGTCTCTCTAGACCAGAAGGTTTGCCTAGATATGTCATAATTTGGGCAGTCTTGGAGTATATGCTCTGCTGTCTGCGACACCAATCCACATGTGCACATGGCTGATTCACCAATCTTGAATTTTGTATACATGTGGTTGCATAATATATTGTGTCCTGTTTTGAGGCACAGAATGACTTGTTCTAGTCTCTCCATGGTGTGGTAGTCGTCTTGAGCAGGTTTTGGTGGCTTTCTGACTGATTTGATCATTCTTTTTTTTCTTTTTTATGTAATGGGCAAATCAGGCTGATTTTCCTTTGCTTCTTCCTTAGCCAATCGATCAGCTCTGTCATTTCCAGGTACTCCACAGTGGGGTGGTATCCACTGTATGGTGACCTTATGCTGACTAAGTTCAAAAAATGGTGTCCTTAGTACTGGCAATTTCCCAGACAGGAGCGCCTTGAGTACTGATTTTGCATCTGTCAATAGCACCACAGGTTGTGTACTATGGCTGGTATTTATTAATTTCTCTGTTGCTATCTTGATTGCCTCAATTTCAGCATCATAGTTATGGCAGTACTTTCCTGTTCGTACTCTGGCCGTGGCCCTAGTATTATTTTGGTATTCTATATACACATACTCATCTAATATTATTTTATCATTTACAGTTAATTTTATAATAAATTGTTCTGCCAGTTTGTGTGAGATTGACTCAAACTGGTCATAGACGGTTATGAAAACCGGCTTCAAAAATATGTTCTTTCATGTTAAATGATAACAAATAGAAAAAGTATACAGATAAATTATTAATAGACTTTAAACTCTCTTTAACTTTAGTAGTTCAAATTGCCGTTTTAAGTTTAAAATGTAAATATGTACGGCGTTGACATTTTTGATTTCCTATCACAAAGATGAAACAACTCTGCAGAAATATTTTTGTCTACCACAAGTTGAAGACAGTGGCAATCTTGTTGTTGTTGTTGCTCGCTTGCATTGAACTTAAGCATAGTCCGTACACTACTTCTTGTAGTGCTGGACTGAATTTTGTGTGTGGGTTAGCTTTCCCCATTAACAGTTATCATCACCTCGCTGTCAGGCAAACCCACTCTGACTTCAGAGATACATGTAATTTACATCACCAAGTCACTATGATAGGTCAACATTTTAGTCCAACTCTCCGTTATAGGGGTTGAAACCCTGACCTCGGCATCAGCACACCGGATGTTTAAGAACATGTGTTTTATCCATTCGGCCATGCTGACCTACACTGTGGATAATCAGACTCTCAAAATATATGTTGAAATGGATGGAGAATTAAAAATCCATCTTAAAATGTGTTATTGTTTTTATACAAGCTCAAATAAAAATGAACTTACCATATGCCAAATAAAAAAAAATATTTCAAAGACAAGATAATATCAACCAATGGCTATGGACGGAATGGTAGATTGACTTATTTGACAGTAGCTGGCAAATTTTCTTCTTTACCTTTGTAAATAAAGCACAGTTTACACACATTCATGTATATGTTACATATGTATGTCAGCACAATTTACACACATTCATGTATATGTTACATATGTATGTCAGCACAGTTTACACACATTCATATAATATAACAACATGTTCATCTGACACCAGTATTTGACTAAAGTGACAAGATCAGTTTATGTAAGCCAGTTGTCCAAAATTACACAATAATGTCATTAAGTTGTGACATGGCCATTCTTTGTTTTTATTAAATCTTAAGCATTTTCATTTTATTTATCAATAATTGCACCAACAACACAAAGCCCAGCAGACAGCAGTCTAGGTCATGTAGCAGTCATCATGTCTTTAATTGACCATGGGAATTCTAGACATGTCATTTATTGACAGAGATTATTTGTGTATGTTGATGTGTGTGTGAATCACCACTGCTTTCAGGCTGACAGTGTTCACAGTTCTAATAGAGAGATGACCTCTGAGGTTCAAGTCTTTGACAAGATGGACAGTAAAACACAAGCAAGTTTCAGGATAGAACCTCTTGAAGTATATCTAGATTATGCATATGAAGATACACGTACGTCACAGATGTTACAGGTCCTTTGTAGAACTCTGCTTTTATTGTAGCTTATTAAAAAGTGTCTTGATCTCTGGTTATTGATCATATTTCAGACACTCTCCTGCCCAACATGTCTTGATATCTGGCCATTGATCATGTCTCAATCACTCTCCTGCCCAACATGTCTTGATCTCTTGCCATTGATCATGTCTCGGACACTATCCGGCCCAACATGTCTTGATCTCTGGCTATTAATCATGTCTCAGACACTCTCATGCGCAACATGTCTTGACCTCTGGTCATTGATCATGTCTTAGACACTCTCTTGCCCAACATGTCTTCATCTCTGGCCATTGATCATGTCTCAGACACTCTCCTGCCCATCATGTCTTCATCTCTGGTCATTGATCATGTCTTAGACACTCTCCTGCCCAACGTGTCTTGATCTCTGACCATTGATCGTGTCTCAGACACTCTCCTGCCCAACATGTCTTGATCTCTGGCCATTGATCATGTCTCAGACACTCCTGCCCAACAAGTCTTCATCTCTGGCCATTGATCATGTCTCAGACACTCTCCTATCCAATGTGTCTTGATCTCTGGCCATTGATCAAGTCTCGGACACTCTCCTGCCCAACATGTCTTGATCTCTGGCCATTGATCATGTCTCAGACACTCCTGCCCAACAAGTCTTCATCTCTGGCCATTGATCATGTCTCAGACTCTCCTATCCAATGTGTCTTGATCTCTGGCCATTGATCAAGTCTCGGACACTCTCCTGCCCAACATGTCTTGATCTCTGGCCATTGATCATGTCTCAGACACTCTCCTACCCAACATGTCTTTATCTCTTTCCATTGATCATGTCTCAGACACTCTCCTGCCTAACATGTCTTGATCTCTGGCCATTGATCATGTCTTAGACACACTCTTGCCCAACATGTCTTCATCTCTGGCCATTGATCGTGTCTCAGACTCTTCTGCCCAACATGTCTTGATCTCTGGCCATTGATCATGTCTCAGACACTCTCCTGCTTAACATGTCTTGATCTCTGGCCATTGATCATGTCTCAGACGCTCTCCTGCCTAACTTGTCTTGATCTCTTTCCATTGATCATGTCTCAGACACTCTCCTGCCTAACATGTCTTGATCTCTGGCCATTGATCATGTCTCAGACACTCTCCTGCCCAACATGTCTGCAATGTCCTGTGTCCATCTCCATGCTGGCTGATCCCTGCCTTCCCCCCCAAGAACCATGGCTTCTATCACTGTTCTGTCCAAGCCACTGTCAAGTTTGTTGTGGCCAAAGTATTTCAGTGTCTGAACCGTGATACTGTCTGTGAGCCAGTTGTCTCCCTTGCTCAGATCTTGTAGAGTGTCAGTTCTCTTCTTCTTCATGGTCCATGATGGGCACCAATAGCGGTATGATCAGTTATGAGATGTCATTATCTTGGTTTGTGCAAGTGACATGATGTCATTATCTTGGTTTGTGTAACTGACATGATGTCATTATCTTAGTTTATGCAAATCACATGATATCATTATCTTGGTTTGTGCAACTGAGATATCATTATCTTGCTTAGTGCAACTGACATGACTTCATTATCTTGGTTAGTGCAACTGACATGACTTCATTATCTTGGTTTGTGCAACTGAGATGACATCATTATCTTGCTTAGTGCAACTGAGATGACATCATTATCTTGGTTTGTGCAACTGAGATATCATTATCTTGGTTTGTGCAACTGAGATGACATCATTATCTTGGTTAGTGCAACTAACATGACTTCATTATCTTGGTTTGTGCAACTGAGATGACATCATTATCTTGGTTTGTGCAACTGAGATGACATCATTATCTTGGTTTGTGCAACTAAGATGACATCATTATCTTGGTTTGTGCAACTGAGATGACATCATTATCTTGGTTTGTGCAACTGAGATGACATCATTATCTTGGTTTGTGCAACTGACATAACATCATCATCTTGGTATGTGCAGCTGAGATGACATCATTATCTTGATTTCTTCTACTGACATGATGTCAGTTTGTGCAACTGACATGACATCATTATCTTGGTTTGCCACCTGACATTATGTCTTTATCTTGGTTTGTGTAAATGATATGATGTCATTATCTTGGTTTGTGCAACTGAGATGACATCATCATCTTGGTTTGTGCAACTGAGATGACGTCATTATCTTGGTTTGTAGAACTGACATGATATCATTATCTTGGTTTGTGCAACTGAGATGACATCATTATCTTGGTTTGTGCAACTGACATAACATCATCATCTTGGTTTGTGCAACTGAGATGACATCATTATCTTGATTTCTTCTACTGGCATGATGTCAGTTTGTGCAACTGACATGACATCATTATCTTGGTTTGTGCACCTGACATGACATCATTATCTTGGTTTATACAACTGACATGACATCATTATCTTGGTGTATACAACTGACATGACATCATTATCTTGGTTTGTGTAACTGACATGACATCATTATCTTGGTTTGTGCAACTGACATGATGTTATTATCTTGGTTTGTGTAAATTATATGATGTCATTATCTTGGTTTGTGTAAATGATATGATGTAATTATTTTGGATTGTGCAACTGATGTGACATTATCATGGTTTGTGCACCTGACATGACACTTGGTAGTAGGCTTGATAGTAAGCAGGAAGAAACATAGTACTGAGTGTTGTCATAGACAGATATGACAGTTAGACTGGTTGTGTGTGTTGTTATATACAGATATGACAGTTAGACTGGTTGTGTGTGTTGTCATAGACAGATATGACAGTTAGACTGGTTGTGTGTGTTGTCATAGACAGATATGACAGTTAGACTGGTTGTGAGTGTTGTCATAGACAGATATGACAGTTAGACAGGTTGTGAGTGTTGTCATAGACAGATATGACAGTTAGACTGGTTGTGTGTGTTGTCATAGACAGATATGACAGTTAGACTGGTTGTGTGTGTTGTCATAGACAGATATGACAGTTAGACTGGTTGTGTGTGTTGTCATATACAGATATGACAGTTAGACTGGTTGTGAGTGTTGTCATAGACAGATAAGACAGTTAGACTGGTTGTGTGTGTTGTCATAGACAGATATGACAGTTAGGCTGGTTGTGAGTGTTGTCATAGACAGATATGACAGTTAGACTGGTTCTGAGTGTTGTCATAATCAGATATTCCAGTTAGACTGGTTCTGAGTGTTGTAAAAGACAGATATGACAGTTAGACTGGTTGTGAGTGTTGTCATAGACAGATATGACAGTGAGACTGGTTGGGAGTGTTGTCATAGATATATATGACAGTTAGACTGGTTGTGAGTGTTGTCTTAGACAGATATGACAGTTAGACTAGTTGTGAGTGTTGTCATAGACAGATATGACAGTTAGACTGGTTCTGAGTGTTGTCATAGACAGATATGACAGTTAGACTGGTTGTGAGTGTTGTCATAGACAGATATGACAGTTAGACTGGTTGTGAGTGTTGTCATAGACAGATATGACAGTTAGGCTGGTTGTGAGTGTTGTCATAGACAGATATGACAGTTAGACTGGTTGTGAGTGTTGTCATAGACAGATATGACAGTTAGGCTGGTTGTGAGTGTTGTCATAGACAGATATGACAGTTAGGCTGGTTGTGAGTGTTGTCATAGACAGATATGACAGTTAGACTGGTTCTGAGTGTTGTCATAGACAGATATGACAGTGAGACTGGTTGGGAGTGTTGTCATAGATATATATGACAGTTAGACTGGTTGTGAGTGTTGTCATAGACAGATATGACAGTTAGACTGGTTGTGTGTGTTGTCATAGACAGATATGACAGTTATACTGGTTCTGAGTGTTGTCATAGACAGATATGACAGTTAGGCTGGTTGTGAGTGTTGTCATAGACAGATATGACAGTTAGACTGGTTGTGAGTGTTGTCATAGACAGATATGACAGTTAGACTGGTTCTGAGTGTTGTCATAGACAGATATGACAGTTAGGCTGGTTGTGAGTGTTGTCATAGACAGATATGACAGTTAGACTGGTTCTGAGTGTTGTCATAATCAGATATTCCAGTTAGACTGGTTCTGAGTGTTGTAAAAGACAGATATGACAGTTAGACTGGTTGTGAGTGTTGTCATAGACAGATATGACAGTTAGACTGGTTGTGAGTGTTGTCATAAACAGATATGACAGTGAGACTGGTTGGGAGTGTTGTCATAGAGAGATATGACAGTTAGACTGGTTGTGAGTGTTGTCATAGACAGATATGACAGTTAGACTGGTTGTGAGTGTTGTCATAGACAGATATGACAGTTAGACTGGTTGTGAGTGTTGTCATAGACAGATATGACAGTTAGGCTGGTTGTGAGTGTTGTCATAGACAGATATGACAGTTAGACTGGGTGTGAGTGTTGTCATAGACAGATATGACAGTTAGACTAGTTGTGAGTGTTGTCATAGACAGATATGACAGTTAGACTGGCTCTGAGTGTTGTCATAGACAGGAAAACTGGTTGTGTGTGTTGTCACAGACAGACACTGTAGCACATAAAGTAACCGTGTATCTTGTATATTATACTAACACGTCTGGTACACTTACATAAATTAACTTCATCTACTAGACTACACTTACATAAAGTAACTTCATCTACTAGACTACACTTACATAAAGTAACTTCATCTACTAGACTACACTTACATAAAGTAACATCTACTAGACTACATTTACATAAAGTAACTTCTTCTACTAGACTACACTTACATAAAGTAACTTCATCTACTAGACTACACTTGCATAAAGTAACTTCATCTACTAGACTACACTTACATATAGTAACTTCATCTACTAGACTACACTTACATAAAGTAACTTCTTCTACTAGACTACACTTACATAAAGTAACTTCATCTACTAGACTACACTTACATAAATTAACTTCATCTACTAGACTACACTTACATAAAGTAACTTCTTCTACTAGACTACACTTACATAAGTAACTTCATCTACTAGACTACACTTACATAAAGTAACTTCATCTACTAGACTACACTTACATAAAGTAACTTCTTCTACTAGATTACACTTACACTCATGTTTTGAAATATTCACCACAAAGAATCTTTTATTTAACATTTCTGTAAAGTTCTATGTGTGTATTTCAGAAACACATCCCTGTTCTCAGAGTTGGCCCTCTTTACAAGAACAATCACAAATGGATACAAAGATGGCAGATTGTTACATAGAATGGAAACCTATTTAACAAGAACTTTCTGATGAGGTGTCTGAAGACAAGAGTTAAAGATTCAGTAAAGTGATTGACATGACAAGTGGTTACAGCAATCAAGAGATTTCAGAACATAACAACACAGAAGCAAGAATGATTGAGACTACAACTCAAATTAATCACCAAGAAGTATCACTTACTGGGACAGAGCATGATCTCACAGGATCACAGCGACATGAACATTGTAGCAACATGTCAGAGAGTGTGTCTTCTATGATTGAAATCAATGCTAAACTGTGTCCGACTAATGAGAACTGTCAATTACATCATGTGGACACTCCAGTAAAACATACACAGATTTCTGGGACATCTCCTGATGACACTGTTGGTTATACCAGTTGTAGTCCTTGTCATAGTCTTGCTCGTATCTAGGTAACCAAACTTGGGTTCATACAGGCAACAATAAATCTGTTCGTTATGAGATCGAATATTTATTGTATTTACATATACAGTATGCGTTGGCGCAGTGGGTAAACAGACCCGCGCTATATTACATATCACAGATAGTGAACATCAAACACATAAGTATCATTTAACAGTCTAGCAAACTATCTAGCCTATGTCTATATATCTATTGATATCTATAGAGTCCCTCAAAGGCAGGCCCTGTTGCCTCTCTCAAGTCCGTCTGTCCTCTGCCGGTCCACACGTGTCCCATTCCGACACGGGTGGTAACTCTGTCCGAGTTCCTCGTGGACCCCGCAATAGGCGGGCCATATCAGTGTCCACGGAACCCTGGACTTATTGGCCAGTCCTTCTAGAAGGCTCTAGATTACTCGGGCTCTGTTCTCTCCCTTGGGCTGGAGTTGTAGCCCTCTAACTAATATATCTAACGGTGAGGCGGTGACAGGATTCCCCCCTCCCCCCTAATATGGCTTGTTATTGGGTAATTAGATGTATTCTAATTCTGTCACCGAATCACATAAAGTTGGTGTTTGTAGATTGGTGGACAGTAACCTGGTAACCTACATACTGGCATTAAAACTCATGTATTCTCCCATACACCATTTCTCTGATTTGGTAAAGAGATCACTCTGTCTCCTGTGTCCTTAACAATGCTTATCAGACCGAAGTTACGTGACGTTTAAGTAGTTGTATTTACAACCCGCCCTTCTCAATTGTACCCAACTGGTACCCAGACAATTAACCTCTGTTAAGAGAGTTAACAAGACCGAAGTCCTGGCTCGTTAAGTACACCTTCAAATCTACACTTTTACTCTCGTATGTTATCTAATGCAAAATATGTAGTTACCTTGTTATTTTATCCCCCTCATACTACAAGTGTCCCTGTTGGCTTGTTAGTGTGCTTGACTAATAAGTTGATGTTTCTAATAAAGTGACTGTATTTTAACTTGATAGTGTTGAGTTTTAAGGTTTGTGTACTGTGTGTGCTGAATGTGTGGCGTATTTCTGAGCGTCACGAGTTGGGATAACCTCAATCATGAACTACTGCACTGTGTGCAATACATGAACAGGCATTCCAAGTAGTGGTGCTTAGATGTATCCTAACTGCTAAACTAAGTATATTAACTCACTATTAAACTAAGTACTACACATGTATTCACAAATTAGACAAGTCATGCAATTTACATGAAAGACGCAGACAAATTAAAATAAATACGGTTTGCGTACAATTTGTCCGCCAAGTGTATCGTTCTCTCATTTAATCCATTCACACAGTCATTCACTCACTTTTCATTAAAAATAGTATTTGGTTAAAATATATAATTAAAGTTGAGGTAAGTGTTATTGCCCTTAGAAAAAATGGGCTAGGCGATATTTGCCCTTTAAGAAAATACGTACTTCTTGTACGATGACTCAAAAATGGGTTATAATTTAAACAGAGACAATTGTATAGGACGGTTCTTTAGCCTAGGAATGGTACCGCCTGTAATATTAATGTTGAATATGTACAAATTACAGGTTAATACAATTTATATACATCAATAATGGAAATATAATACATATTTAATCCTAAACTAATTAATTAATTAAATCCAACGATGATGTACGCGTTGTCCTCCTGTTGCTAGCGTGTTATGCCATGAATGGTAAAGCTAGTATGGCTGTCTCTTGAGTGTTGTAGTCGATGTCGTTCTGTTTCGGCTGTTTGTAAAGTTACGTAGTAACAGCAAGTATGGAATGTTCTTAATGTCCCATATAACGAGTTCTTACAGAATTCGGAGTTAGTTCGCTGGTTGATCTTATTGGTTGACACAAACACAGTTACTGTTTCTTGATGGAATCGTTCTAGCGCTTAGGCACTTGATGGTATAGTTCTCAAAGTAACGTATCATGTTATTGGGTGTCGTAATTAAACTAATCACTGAGAGTACTCTAGCAGGTGTAGAGTTACCCTGTAATATGCAACCGACTAAAAGTATCACAGTTTATAGTATGGCTAATGGTCGATGTGATCAGAGTCATTCTACTGGCGCATTTATTTGACGTGATAAAAGGTCAGCCATAATGTTGTCAGTGCCTCTGATATGGCGGATTTCGAAGTCGAAATCTTGAAGTAGAAGATGCCATCTTTGTAGCCGATGGTTTTTAGGCGACCCCTGGTTAAGGACCAATAATGGCGAACTGTCAGTGAGGACCACAAAGTGACTCCCTAAGAGGAACTTAGATAATCTCAATATACAAAACACTAGGCTCAAACACTCTAATTCAACTGTGGCATACCGAGTCTCAGCCCTCTTTAGTTTGCGGCTCACATAGAGAATTGGGTGTCTTATGCCATCCACTTCCTGCATCAAGCATCCTCCTATTGTGATAGCGCTCACATCTGTGGTCAAAATAAAGGGTAAATTTATGTTGGGTAATCGTAAGACTGGTGGATTAGAAAAAATATGTTTCAATCTACACATTGCATCATCTAAGCTGGTACTTTTACAAATTTTTGATGGATGATTTTTAGTTAACATATCAGAAAAGACTGAGGTTAGTTCTGCCCAATGTGGAATGAATTTAGAATAATAGTTGATAAGACCAAGTAAACTTCTGATCTGTTTCTTGGTGGTAGGCACTTCTAGATTAAGGATCTTAGAAAAAATTTTATCATCTGTCAACAATTTGCCTTCAGAAATTCTGTGACCAAGGAAGTCTATTTGTGTATAACCTATTTCAACCTTGGAAGGTTTGATAGTAAGTCCAAAAAGAGAGATTTGGTTGAAGACTTGTTTGAGGGTAAGTAGATGAGAAGTCATATCAGAAGAATGGACGCATATATCATCAATATAGGCTACTACATCTTTCATTCCGTGTAATAACAATCTTGTTAGTCTCACAAATGTGGCCGGTGCGTTCTTGAGCCCAACCGGAAGATATAGCCATTCGTACAAGCCGAGAGGTGTTGCGAATGCTGTTATATGTCTACAAGAAGGGTGTAGTGGAACTTGCCAATATCCTTTCGCTAAATCGGTCTTGGAAAATAAGGATGATTGAGCCATATTTAAGATAAGATCTTCACAGCTGTTCATTGGCTCTGCATCCGTTGTTGTTCTTGTATTTAATACTCTATAGTCGATGCACAAGCGAATTGTCTGGTCCTTTTTTTTCACCAGAACAATCGGTGACGAATATTGAGACATCGATTTTTGAATAATGCCATTTTTCTCTAACTCTAAAATTTCCTTATCTAAATTAGATCTGTAATGGAGAGGAATAGAATATGGTCTACATTTGACCGGTCTCAGATCTGTCAACACAATTGAATGTGTTATTTTATCAGTGCGTCCAGGTTTGTTAGAAAAGATAGATTTATACTCGTCAAGGATAGTCAAAATGTCTTGTCGCTGTTGTTGTGTCAAAGTGTCAGAGATATGTATGTCATTTATACTTCCGTCGTCAGTCATGATTGGTACAGGGATTTCAGTGTTGTCCACGTCTGTCTGATTTATCACAGATGCTACCGTTTGTAAATTGTCTTCAATGTCATTGTCGTCGTCGTTGAGATCAATCGTCAATATGTCGTGAAATTTGTCGTCGTTGTCGATATCACAGATTGTCGGTAATGTCCATATGTCTTCGTCGTTTTCGTCGTCGTAAGAGTGTGTCGTTAACGATGCTTCGTTTGTCGAGGTGTCATTTCGTTGGGAACTTGTCGTTTCGTCTCCGTCATCAGTTCGTTGAGTCAGTTCATTTGTCTCATTGTCCTGTCTAACATAATATGGTTTCAACATATTTATATGGAATATTTTCAGCTTTCCATTTAAAGAGATTTCGTAATCTACTTCTGAAATTCTTCTAATGATCTTAAAAGGTCCCTGCCAAGAGGTTGACAGTAAATCTCTTTTGTCAGGTAGGAGTAGTAAAATATCCTGACCTGGATTTAGCACAATTGTTTTTGCACCTCTGTTGGCGTACTGCCTGTATTTAAAACCTTTCTCCTGTAGTGATGCTCTGGCCAATATACAGGAACGTATGATTTTGTCTCTGGTATCAGTGACCAAATCATAGGTAGAAATGGGAAGTTGGCTATCTACAGGTTGTGATATGATCTCCTTATAAATGGTGAGAGGTCCTCTTGGGTTCGCTCCATACATCAATTCGAAGGGAGAGAACCCTGTACTTGATTGTGGGACTTCTCTATATGCGAACAGCACCGTTGGGAGAAGTATGTCCCAATCGGCTGGATTTTCAGCTGTCACTTTAGATAGCATATGTTTCAGGTCCCCATTTAGTTTCTCGCAGATGCCATTTGCGGCCGGTCGATAGGGACTGGTGAAACATTGCTTGATGCCTAGTAACTTAGTTACTGATTGGGTGGCATTCGATATGAACTGGGTTCCTCTATCAGAAATGATTTTCTCCGGGAAGCCAAAACGGGAGAAAATGTTTAGTAATATGTCCGTCACATCCTTAGAGGAGATAGATCTTAATGGAAGCATTTCGGGCCACCTTGTACATAAATCAATAAGAGTAAAAATATATCTATTGCCCTTCTTTGATATGTGATTCAACGGACCTACTAGGTCAACTGCCACGATTTGGAAAGGCCTCGAGGCAGTTGTCGTTGATTGGACTTCTGCTGTAGGGTTTTTCCCCTTTTTCACCAGTTTCTGACATATATCACAAGATCTACAGAAGGTTTTTATATCTTGGCAAAACTTTGGCCAATAAAACTGGGTGAGGACCCTAGCCCTGGTCTTTTCATACCCCATATGACCTCCAAAAGGGGAGTCATGAGCTATTTTTAGAACTTTGTTTCGATGTGCTTGTGGTAACAGTACTTGCTGTATCGTGGTCTGCTTTGTTGTGTAAAATCTAGTTAAGATGTTGTTCTGTAGCCTAAATGTCCACGATGCGTTCTTAGTTAATTTAGGTTTGAGTCCTACTAACTTAAAGTATGGTGCAAGTGTAGGGTCATTTTTCTGTTCATTTCCAAAATTGATGTTAGTTAAGTTAGGCGCTATTATTTCTAATGATTCCTGCAGTTGGTCAGTGTTGGTTTTATGGGTTGTCTGTCGTGTGATTGCGTTTGTGTGTTGTGTGTTTTGTTGCACATTTACAGGTTTGATACTTGGTAGCTTGGTAGCATCCTCAATTCGAGGTTTTAATTCGGTCGTATCGCTCATAGATTCGACCGTCCCTGCATTGTACACCTCGGTGAATTCTTTTTGAATTACCTCAGTGGTTGTCTCCCTTGGTATTTTGGCAGAATGAGACAAGCAAGAATGGTGTTTCTCTTTAGTGTCGCTGTTTTTGTGGTGGATACCGTGTTTTTGCTCCCACTCTTTGATTTCCTTTTCAGAGCATGGATGTATGTTGGGTAAATTGCCAAGAATAATATCTGCGACTGGATTGTCAAGGATAGCGCACAACACTTGACCAGATATGAACGGTGTTCGAATTTCGACCAGAGCAAGGGGGTATCTCTCTATCGTACCTGAGAATGTGCGACAAGTCACATGTTTGTTCGTGTAGTCTTTAGTGTCTATTAATGTTTTCTTGACCCCACAGAGAGTTGCGCCGGAATCACGAATTAATGTGCACTTTTTGTTGTTAACAAACCCTGTAAAAAAAACTAGCTTGCCTGTAGATGACAAAGCAGCGTTGGCTGTTTCATTTGAAATAGGGATCGTGTGGCCACAATGTAGTGTTGTGTCTAGTTGGAACTTCGTACAGGTGTTGCACTTACTATCTGTAATGGTGTTTATAATGTGTACAGCATTCCCAAGCTCGCTTTCATTGTCGTGTAGATTATCACATTCATTCAGTGATTCGAGATCTTCGTCAGACGACGTTTCTACTAATGCAGCATTGGCCTGTTTTAATAATTTACGGCCTTCACAATTGCGACTAAAATGGCCCCAGCTATTGCAAAAATAACATTTAACCGCTCTGTGGTAAGCACTGCGTTTAGCTTTTTGTTTCTCCACCATCATTTTGAGGTGGTGAGGGTAGGTGGGTGCTTTGTCACACATCCCGTAACTGTCGTGATTAAAACCGCAATATTGGCATTTAACAAGTTTACTGACATTGGAGCGAGGTTTGAATTTACTCTCTGTTTGTTTGGAGTATTTGGTGTTTACTACTGCAGCTGCTGTATCGTTGTGACTTATGTTCAGCTGAAAAATATCCCTATTCGCTGTGAAAAATGCATTCCCCTTGGCCTCTATTTCCTGAATACTTTTGCAATCCATTTGTTTTAAGAACTTGGCAAAAGGTGTGGGGATAGTGCTAACTATTTTGTCTATAATAATAAGCTCTTTAAGTTTGTCATGGCTATTGTTGGTTTTAGCCGAGTTGATCCATTTTGTGCATACGTCTTGGACTGTACTGACATAATCTATAAAGGTTTGGTTTGGTTGTGGTGATAATTTGGCAAATTGTTGTTGGTAACCTGCAGTATCTAAAGAAATATGTTGGAGAATGCGTTGTTTTAAGTAATCATAGTCTTTTCGCATCTCCTGTGGTACTGTCTCTATTACTTTTAGTGGTTCAAGAGCTAAGTTCCTCATTAGAATAAATGCCCAATCTGATTTAATGATCTTATGGTAGGCCATGAGACACTCGAAATTTTCCAAGTAGGCGCTGATGGAATCTCCTGAGCAGAACGCTTTCACGAGGCCTTTATACTTATTATATTTTTGTTCTTCCTCTTTGCTTCTTAGCTTATTTATAGATATTTCTGCGTTAGACTCAAGCTCCATCTGTTTTAGTTTCACTTGTGTATCAGCATTCAATTGGGCTTGCTTGGCCGCTGCGTCGAGCTCCATTTGTAATTTCTTTTCTGCTGCCTCCGTCTGAAATTTCTTTTCTTCTGCCTCCATCTGCATCTGAATTTTCTTTTCTTCTGCCTCCATCTGAAATTTCTTTTCTTCTCGTTCTATCGCTCTTTCTTCACGGGCAATGTTTTCTGCGTGCGTTTTCTGTGCCCATTCTGACAATTTCTCTTCTTTATAACCTAACTTTATTCCTTGCTCAATGCATTTATCTAAGGAAGACATTTTGTGTTTTACTTGTTTGTAATGTTTATAAAGTTAAATCCCTTAGAAAAAATGTTGTGTAGTCGAAAATTTGGTTAACTCCCTTACTTATTAATGTGTAAATCAAACGGCAAGGTTATGTTGGTGACAAGGTCATGAATATGCAACCAAATCAATATGAAACAACATAATACATTGATGAAAGATGAGAAGTACAGCTTAGAGTTACAATGGGTATGACATGAAACTTAGCTTTCAATTAGAGAACTCGCCGATGTTGTCCCAGAAAGCTTGTCTTGTAATCTCGCCACTGTTGTAAAGGTTACATAGGTTGCACGCGGCACTATTCACGGAACAATCTGCTCGTAGAGTGAGAAAACATAGTAACAGTCAAAAAAATGTCACAGTCATGTCAAAAATAGTGTACAAATCAAAATAATGAGGCACACTGCTTAGGCACTGCTGAGATACTGCTGAGGGACTCAGATTAATCCTACTTTATTGCTAGATAGCTACTAATATTTATAAACTTGTAAGTTCTTTTGGTTTAAACAACTCAATGTGATATGATCAATTAAGTAATTTTACATGGCAATTACCAGAATTTTCACAAAACATTTTATGCCAAAACCGGAAAACGAGCCCCCAAAAAGCCTGTCATAGTCTTGCTCGTATCTAGGTAACCAAACTTGGGTTCATACAGGCAACAATAAATCTGTTCGTTATGAGATCGAATATTTATTGTATTTACATATACAGTATGCGTTGGCGCAGTGGGTAAACAGACCCGCGCTATATTACATATCACAGATAGTGAACATCAAACATATAAGTATCATTTAACAGTCTAGCAAACTATCTAGCCTATGTCTATATATCTATTGATATCTATAGAGTCCCTCAAAGGCAGGCCCTGTTGCCTCTCTCAAGTCCGTCTGTCCTCTGTCGGTCCACACGTGTCCCATTCCGACACGGGTGGTAACTCTGTCCGAGTTCCTCGTGGACCCCGCAATAGGCGGGCCATATCAGTGTCCACGGAACCCTGGACTTATTGGCCAGTCCTTCTAGAAGGCTCTAGATTACTCGGGCTCTGTTCTCTCCCTTGGGCTGGAGTTGTAGCCCTCTAACTAATATATCTAACGGTGAGGCGGTGACAGTCCTCCAAGAATACAAGCAGGAAATACACCACACATGTCTGATGTTTGTGATGCAGCTGTCAGTGTAGACACAGGTCTACATAGATACAAGACATCACATACACAGAACACATCACACATGTCTGATGTTTGTGATGCAGCTGTCAGTGTAGACACAGGTTTACATAGATACAAGACATCACATACACAGAACACATCACACATGTCTGATGTTTGTAATGCAGCTGTCAGTGTAGACACATGTTTACATAGACACAAGACAGCAGATACTGGAAAGAAACCTTACAAATGTAGTAAGTGTCGTGCATCTGTTGAAGCTCATGTCTTAAATTACCATCAAAACACATATACGAATGCTAAATCTGACCAGTGTCATGTTTGCTGTGAGTCATTTACACGAGTTGATGTCGTGACAAGCTGCAGGAAAACACACACAAGTGAGAAGCCTTACCATTGTGATATTTGTGATGCATCATTTCCTCTTTCTGACATCCTCGAGAGACACAAGAAAACACATACAGCAGAGAAGTCCTATAAGTGTGATGATTGTGGTGCAGTTCTTACACAAGCTAGCAAACTGAAGCACCACATGAGAAGGCATACAGGAGACAAACCTTACAAGTGTGACGTTTGTGGTGCAAGTTTTACTCTAGCAGGCTGTCTGAAGTGCCACATGCGAACACACACAGGAGAGAAGCCTTACAAGTGTGATCATTGTGCTGCATGTTTCACTACATTCACTACACTAAAATGTCACATATTAACACATACAGGAGAAAAACCTTATAAGTGTGATGTTTGTGGTAAATCTTTTTCTGTGTCTTGCAGCCTGAAGTGCCACATGAAAATACACACAGGAGAGAAACCTTACAAGTGTGATGTTTGTGGTAGAACTTTTGTTCATGCTTCTATCCTGAAAACCCACATGAGAACACATACAGTAGAGAAACCTTACAAGTGTGATGTTTGTGATAAATTTGTTTCTTCTTCTAGCCACTCGAAGTACCACATGAAAATAAACACAGGAGAGAAACCTTACAAGTGTGATGTTTGTGGGGGTATTTCTGACTCGAGCATATCGTCTGAAGCGCCACATGAAAAGGCATACATGAGAGAAACCTTATATGTGTGATGTTTATGGCAAATGTTTTTCTGATTAAAGTCAGCATAAATACCACATGAGAATGCATACAGGATAGATACCCTATAAGTGTGATACTTGTGATTCATTGTATGTGGTAGCTAACAGACAGAAACGCCACACGAGAACTCATACAGGAGAGAAACCTTACAAGTGTGATGTTTGTGGTGAATTCTTGACTTGATATGACAATCTGAAATACCACATGAGAATACATACAAGAGAGAAGCCTTACAAGAGTTGTAATCTTGTGGTTGTGTAGAAAGGTATGGTAACTCTGATATGTAGAAAGCTGTAGTGATAGAGTGTGGTCTGTAGACAAAGATTCTCATGTGTTCACAGTTGACTGACCACACTCAAGACCAGGCTCATTCATTCATTGGCACCATGCCGTCTTGACAGACGATAGTTTGTGCTTCAAAAAGGCATAATAACTTTTACCCATGGCGGTAGTGAATGTGACTGATAAGGCCAATTCGCGCTGTAAATGTCCGTTCACAGTGGGTGCATGTGAACACGTGGTCATTTCCACCATCATGCACTATCTTACGTCTCACATGCTCGGTGTGTGACTTATCTGCAATAATTTTCTCCTTTGTCTTTATTCCATTTCTGATGTTTGCCCTCCATGCAACACGTTCAGCAGCGACTTGCTCCCAGTGTGTATTTTCAATGCCTGTATCTTTCATGTCCCGCTTACACACATCTTTGTATTGTAGTAGAGGCCGACCCTGAGATCTCTTACCCATCTGTAATTCACCAAACAAGATGTCCTTTGGTATTCTACCATCATCCATCCTCCTAAGATGTCCTATCCATCTAAGTCTACGAAGACTGAGCATGGAATAAACCGTCACACAACCTGATCTTTCCAATACTTCAGTATTTGTGATTTTGTCTTGCCACTTAATATCAAGAATTCTTCACAGACACCGCATATGAAAGCATATATAAGACCAGGCTCATAGACTTGACGATACACCACAACGATAGACTCATTAGACAGGCGAACAATTGGCATCACTACCATTTCCATACAGATGGTTTCACATCAGTCGTCATTGCTGCAGTATCACACAATGTTTCCAGTTCAGTGTTTCACACTTGATTTAAAATGACAACATTCCTCAGTTCCAGTCCTTTGCTTAACTATGATGGGACGTTTGATTCTTGTTCACAGATTTTAGGCACAATAGTTGGGTTTTCTGTCTTTGTTGTGGATTAAATAAAACTATGTCTCTTATGTTATTTACTGGTATTTAAATGTCTATATTAATCATTTATGTAAACAAAATTACAAATATTCTTCGATGTTATAATTGACACATTCATTCATTCATTAGCTTGTTAGTTGCCGAACCTCACTCCCATAACAATCTTCTGGGAAACTTCCCGGTCATGAGCAAGATGTCCCACAACTGATACACCCATCAGAAGATGGACATATATTGACATAAATTGTGAACCATCCTTGAAAACTGTAGTATACACGGGCAATTACTAGAAATTAAGATAGCCATGTACCACTTGAGCCAAATTGCAGTAAGAACGCAAGAATGTATATCAGATATGTTCACAGTCAATGCAGAGTGAGACGGATGTGTGCTTTCCCCCCTGCGATTTAATATCTACGTAGATGATATCCAAAGAGGCAAGCCATGACAGAACAAATTTAGAAAATTTATAACTCAGGTTGCTACATAGAACCTGTACTTTTATATGGATGTGAAGCTTGGACAATGAGCAGCCAGGCTGAAAAACATCTGATGGCTGTAGAAATGTGGTTTCTGAGGAAAATGCAAAGAATACCATGGACAGCCAGAAAGACCAATGAACAAGTCCTTCAAGAAACAAATGAAGATCGTAAACTGATCAGAGACATTAGACGTAGACAGTCACAATTTTTTGGGCATGTTATGAGAAGAAATGATTTGGAGAACTTGGTGACAACTGGTAAGATCGAGGGGAACAGACCAAGGGGAAGACCTAGAAACAAGTATCTGGATGGCTTGGCCTTGTGGCATGGTCGAGACAGAAACACGGAACTGATCCACGACTCTGTTGATCGAGTGAGATGGCAGAACATGACCGCCCACGCTTACCGGCATGGCACATGATGGATGGATGGATAACTCATTACTTCAGATAAAACAACAGATTCAGTGCCTGTTTTATAGCGACAATGGAAGACTGCAAAATGATATTAATAAACTGAGTTCAAGATGTAGCAGATACAATATGAATATAAATACAGCCAAAACTGAAGTAATGCAAGTTAGCAGATCTCCAGGTCCACCAAATTCTACAGATAAATAGTTTATCTCTGAAACAAGTTAAAGAATTTAAATATCTAGGAAGTATGATCTCAAAGAATATACAGAGAAGACGAAATCAGATGTCAAAAAGCAAGTATGCTAATATATCAACTATCACCCATACTGAAACATCACAACAGACCCATGTCCGCATTTTGGCAGATAATAAAAAGCATATTTACACCAACCCTATGACATTACCTAAACCACACTTATGCAATATCGACACCTGCGAGATGAGAAGCTTGAGAAGAGAACTTAACTATCTGAGACTGAGTAAGAAATGATGTTATCAGACAGACAGACCACCACCTTGTGCCACATTTATTGAAAGACAGAAGATCAAATGGTTTGGCCATCTCATTACAATGCAACACCATCAACTACCAGCACTGGTGCTACATCAAAGAAGATCTGATAAGAGAGCAAGAGGACGCCCGAGAAAAAAAAATAAGGAATTGACTGACAACATCAAATACATTTTACAATCACATGGAATGACACTCCAGTGTCACCCATCAGGTGCTGGAACGTCAACTATTCCTCCCCACGACACTTGACGGGAAAAGTGGAAGATGTGACAATACCAGTATGCTATTTGATTCATTATTATGAATTTTATTTTATTCTAATTTATTTATTTTAATTTTTTTTTTTTGCGCGCTCACTTTGAACTCAAGCGTAGTCCGTACACACTATTTATATGGTGGTGAGGGACTGATTTTTGCATGTGGGCTAATTTTCCCTATTAACAGTGTCCCTCATCACCAGGCAAACCAAATCCGACTTCAGAGGTACTTGTAATTAACGTCCCCAAGTCAAGCGCGACAGGTAAACATTTTAGTCTAGCTGTCCGGTGTAGGGGTTGAACCGCTGACCTCGGCATCAGCACACCGAATGTTTAAGAACACGCATTCTTATCCGTTCAACCATGCAGACCTGCATTTGTTTTGTTATGAATAATGGTTTTGTTGATTCAAAATATTCCTGTGCTTTGTTATAAATTTTTAAGATGTAAGATTGTAACTTATTTGTTTTAGTATAGTTAGTTTGTCCAAAAAGGTCACTTAAAAGTCGTCAGGGTCGACTTCATTGCACCAGGTTTAATTCCATATGGCTCGGTCTCTTTCCACAGCGCAGAAATTGTCACGCAAAGCACGAGCTCTGTAGCTCTAGCGACGACCCACAGGAGACTCTGAAAATTTTACTCGTGAACCGAAGGATGTGGCCCGGAATCGAACCCACATCCTTTGGAGCCCGAGTCAAACGGCTTGACCACTTCACCACAGAGACTCCCGGTTTGTCCATGTTTTACTTATAAAGTATTACTGTATTATATTTCAATTTGTTAGTTCTTCATTGCCATAGTTTTTGTTCCTCATTGTTTATATAAATATGGATGAATGTTTACAGTTATGTGCTGTAACATTTTGGTAAATGTTTGTGATTGATAGACCATACCATCTTATTAGCACAACACATGGCTCATTACATCTGCACTGCTATTTGTCAGGTTAAATTGATGACGATTCGGAAAATGATTACATTATTTTAAAGGGGAGGGGGTCATACTGCCAAATAGCTAGTGCGACGGAATTACGTAGTATGAATAAGGTAGAAATCCTTTACACCAAAAATGCTAGGAAATCAAAGAGACGACATGACAACAACAAAACGTCACACGGAGATGACAATAGCAACGGCAGACTTGCGGGGAGATTTGGAAGACTGCGGTGCATTTTCAATGTCGGAAAATTTAAGTTGGCTAAGGATTAGATTGGCATCAAATCAGTGGCTTGAATAGTAACAGCAGACGGGAAAGAATAGTTGCCAAGAATGATACGTAATATCGCCATTGATAAACGAACCTGCAAACGGAGAAATTAGTATATTGTGGCAGAAAGGCGAGACGCATACTTGATGGATAGAAAGAAGAATCCCAGAGGACAAGTAGGCAACATGTAAACATTTTGTGGTAACACAGGTTTGTGATTTATACTAATATTAATTTCAATAATAATACTTACTGCCGGCCCTGACGACACAGGCTCTGTAAGAGTTGAATATTATTTGTGATAATCAACCTTGTACGTACGTTATGGAAAATTAAATGGAGATTTTGTTGTTGAACGTCCAGGAATCGATTTTCGTCATTCAAGTTAGAGTTAGCTCGCAGAGTTCATATTACTGTTACTTATTTTTGCGAGTCGCAGTTATTTCGTTATCGATTGTCTGTTGGAATTGATGAACAACCCGTTAGCAGTAATATGGCATATGTCTAGCTCGATGCTAGGATATATCTAGCAACCGCATAGCACCAGCCTAGCACTTGCATACCACTAGTCTAGCGGGGGCCTAGGTGCTAGGCTGGTGCTATGTGGTTGCTATGTAGAGCCTATGTGGTCGCTATCGAACCACTCCGGCTAGCATATAGATTCGAGCCTTCCAAGATATACAATGGAGACTGCACAGCACGTTCCACTGCACGAATTCTGCCCACCCCATACTGTTGTTTCTACAACTGTTGCAGACTCTCCATCTTCGTTAGTAGCCTTTGTGGTGTTGTGTAGACCTACTAGTTTTCCATTTCGAGATGTAGAGTTGGAAAAGAAAGTCGCGCACGCTGCAAACCCCTACGGTTGGTTGCGAGATGGAATTTGTACGAGGAGGGTGTACACCCTCCCCCCCCCCACTTTGTATACGAACAATTTCGTATTGCCCAGGCTGAATACGATAGTCGGACAGAGAAGCACAAGTGGGTAGATCTTGGGGAGCCCGAACGGCGGGCAGCCGAGTGAAAGGGTCCTGGGGCTACTATATTGGGCCATATTTCGCGCGAGACGGCGGTGGCGTGGCACCCCAGAGTATGCAGAGCTGTATGTTAGTTAGTTAGTCGACAGTCATCCTCATTGCACATCGAACCATTCAGCCCATAAGTGCTCGGATCCCCTCCTCAGCAAATCCCGCAACGTGTAGCGGCTAACGACGCCAGTTCTGTGTTAGTTTATCAATCTTCTTTGGCTTCCTGCGTAATGTTCTTGTTTGGCCACCCCTCTTTTAATTTGCTGTTCTCGCAGTCTGGCCATGGTTGTAGATTCACAGTCTGTGCGTAAAAAATAGGTAAGTTTTGGATTAGGCATACGAAGGATAGGTGGAACGCTAAAAAGGTATTTCAGTTTTGATAACGTGCTAATTAATCCTGTATCTTGTACAGATAATTTAGCCGAAGCTTTTAAGATGTTAGAAAACACACTGGTGATTTCCGCCAGATTTGGAATAAACTTACTATAGTAGTTTACCAAACCCAGTAAACTTCGGACCTGTTTCTTGGTCATTGGCATTGTCAAATTCAGAATCTTGGTGACGATTCTGTCATCTGTTCTTAATTGGCCCCTGCAGATGGTATGACCCAGGAAGTCAATTTGTTCCATGCCCAACTCTACTTTGGTCGGCTTCACTGTGAGCCCGAATACTCGCAACCTGTCGAAGACTTGTCGCAGTTTCAGTAGGTGTGTTGTCCAGTCTTCCATATGGATACATATGTCGTCTATATAAGTAGAAATATTGGTCATCCCATGGAGAAGATCCCTAGTTAGACGGACGAAAGTTGCTGGAGCGTTACGAAGGCCAAAAGGAAGAAAGCGCCACTCATAGAGCCCTAAAGGAGTGGAGAAAGCTGTAAAATGAATCGAATTTATTTCCATCGGGACTTGCCAATAACCTTTCGTGAGGTCAAATATGCGAGATGTAGACATGTCCAAGATCAAATCCTCGCATGCTGGAATTGGTTCAGCGTCAATTTTGGTTATTTTGTTTAAACGGCGATAATCGACGCAGAGTCGAATAGTAGAGTCCTTTTTTGTGACAAGGACAATAGGGAAAGAATACTCTGACTGAGATTTCTGAATGATTCCGCTCGACTTGAGAGATAGCAGTTCCTTGTCGAGGTTCGACCTATAGTTTAGAGGGATAGAATAAGGTCGACACTTGATTGGTGTGTTGTCAGTCAGAATGATAGAATGTTCTATTCTGTCTGTCTTTCCTGGGATGTCGGAGAAAATGTCTCTGTATTCCGTCACTAGCTCTATGATTTGTCGTCGTTGGTCATCTGTAAGCTTAGTTTCTATCTTTATGCTGTCAATGGTCGCAGTCGTGTCTACAGTAGGGACTGGTAGTTCCATCTCGTCTTCGTCTGTCTCGTTCAATACTGTTGTGGTACTGGCTGTATGTGCTGTTACCTGGCTAAGTGTGCTTGCGTTGTCGCTGTCGTGTGTCGCTCTACCCAGAGAAGTTGTGTTGTGTACGTCTGTCGTCCGATTACTTGGTGTTGGTGCATTTTGTTCGTCTGTCTGTTGTTCTTGTCGTGAAAAGTATGGTTTCAGCATGTTGATATGAAATATCTTTAAGTGTCCTTTTATCGATATTTCATAATCTACATCCGATATTTTGCGTTCAACGTTGAATGGTCCTTGCCAAGATGTTAGTAACAAATTACGTTTATCAGGTAGTAGAAGCAAAACCTTCTGGTTTGGTTCAAGGTGAATAGTTTTAGCACCCTTATTTGCATAGTCGCGGTACATCTGTCCTTTCCTCTCCAAAGATGCCTTGGCTATTACACACGCTTTCATTATTCTATCGCGTGTCTCTGTTACCATCTCATACGGTGTTACTGCTGTTGGATTGTCTGGTAAGTTAGTGATTAGCTGATGGTAGATGGTTAGGGGTCCTAGAGGGTTCGCCCCATAAACTAACTCAAAAGGTGAGAAACCCGTACTCGAGTGCGGAATTTCTCTATGGGCAAATAGCACTGCTGGCAATAGTGTGTCCCAATCAGATGGGTTCTCCACTGTTACTTTAGCCAGCATGTGATTGAGATCCCCGTTAATTTTTTCTATGATCCCGTTGCTCATTGGGTGGTACGAGGTACAGAAATACTGCTCTACTCCTAACAATTCGGTTAAGGCTTGCGTAGCAGCCGAAATAAACTGCATTCCCCGATCTGATAAGATAGAACGTGGGAAGTCAAAGCGAGAAAATATGTGCAAAAATACATTTGCCACATCTTTGGATGTGATGTATTTTAGTGGAATAGCTTCGATCCACCTGGTGCATAGGTCCATAAGAGTGAGTATATATCGGTTTCCTTTGCTTGACACCTGATTTAGGGGTCCAACAATATCGACCGCTACACACTCAAATGGTCTGGATGCTAATAATGACCGTTGAACTTCGGCCGTCACATGCTTTCCCTTTCGTACAAGATGTTGACAAATAGTACATGAACAACAGAAAAATTTTATGTCAGAACAGAATTTAGGCCAGTAAAAGTGTGACAGAACTCTGGCTCGCGTTTTATCATAGGCCAAATGTCCAGCAAACGGTGACTCATGTGCGATTTTCAGCAAATTTTGTCGGTATGTTACAGGTAACACCGTCTGCTGAATTTCATGGTTATTATTTGTGTAATAACGCATGAGAATTCCGTTAAATTTTCTAAAGTACCAAGATGCATTTTTGGTTACTTTCGCTCGCTCACCAAACAATTTAAAATAAGGTGCTTTGTGCCTCGATAAATTTCTGTGGAGTAGTGTTGGTATCTGCACCACTTGGTGTTAATAGCTGTAGCCTTTCATTTTGTAAGTCAGTATAGTTTGTTTCTGTATGTGACCTTGTTACAGCGTTAGCCATGTGTGTATGTTTCCAGGCTCTTATGTCGTCGTCTGTACATTCTTTCAATGAATCTAGGCATCCTAAAATGAGATCCGTACATGGATCTTGCAGGATTGCGCAAGTAAATGTGCCGGTAAGGAACGGGGTATTGATATGCGCTTTTGCTAGTGGATATTTCTCAATAGTTCCAGAGAAAGTACGGCATTTGACAAATTCACCCGTATAATCTTCTGGTCTAGCAAGCTCTTTCCTTAAACCCAGTAGAGTGCTTCCGCTATCGATTAAACATTGGCATGGTTGATCATTGACCAGTGCATCGTAAAACTTAAGTTTACCTCTGGAGGCAGTAGCTGCGTTAGCATCTTCATTTGAACATGGTATTACGTGCCCACATTTCAATTTACCATCCGCATGAAACTGGTGGCATACGTTACATTTCTTAAAGTCTAATATGTCTGTTACTAATGCTACACTCTCACATTCGCTCGTTGGCAACACATTCACAAGTTCCGGATCAATGTCACTCTCATCGTCTGATGATGTATCGATGAGTGCTGCATTATTTGCCTTCATTCGTTGTCTACCAATACATTTATTACTATAGTGGCCATAACTGGAACAAAAATAACATTTTACAGCACGTTTAAACGATGATCTTCTGCTTTCTTGCTTCTTTAACACTGCCTCTAAGTGTGACGGATATGCGGGGTTTTTATCATACATAGAGTAAGTCGGATGAAAAAAAAAACTACAATAGTTACATCGAGGTGGTTTCTGATATGGTTTGTCCTTCTTAGGGTAATCTTTCTGGTTGTAAGATCTATCAGGTACTTTGTTTGCAAAAGCAGTGATTTCTGTATCATGTGATGTAGATTTAAATATGTCACGATTAGATGAAAAATATGCTGACCCCCGTTTCTCTAATTGCTGAATGGATTCAATATCTGACTGTTGTAGAAACTTCGCAAAAGGGGTAGGAACGGTAGATATCACCTTGTCCATCACCATAAGGTCTTCTAATTTTTCATAGTTGTTACCCACTTTAGCCTCTCTAGTCCACTTTTTAAATGTGCTCTGCACGTTAGAGATGTAGTCTAAGAAAGTTTCAGTTGCTTTTGGCTTAATTTGGGAGAATTGAATTTGGTACCCAGTGGCGTCTAAAAGAAAGTGTTGCATTATCCTATCGTGTATGTACTGATAATTGTTCCTTAGCTCTGTAGGTATGGATTCTATTACTTTTAACGGCTCCCCACTGAGGTTTCTCATGTAGATCATTGCCCAATCATCCAAAGGTATTTTCTGCGTCTTTAGTTGGAATTCTATGTTCTCAGTCCATGCGCTAATTGAATCCCCTACACTGTATGGTTTGATAAGGCCCTTATACTTACTAAATTTGTTTTGTTCTTCTTGGCTCTTTTGTTTGCTAGAGGCTATATGTATGTTAGAATCTACCTCCATTTCCTTCATTTTTAATTTAGTCTCTGAGTCTACTTGTATCTGCTTTTCTTTGGTGGCATGATCTAAGTCTAACTGTTTCTGTTTGGTAGCTTCCTCGACCTCTTTCATTTCTTTTTGATGCTGCCTTTCTAATGCTCTTTCGTCTCTCTCTAAAGCAGCCTTCTTTTCCATTCGAGCTATTTCTTCCTTATATTTTTGATCCGCCCACTTTTCTAACTTCTCTCCAGAGTGGCCCATATCTTTACCTGCTTGGATGCACTCACTTAGTGACGCCATTTTGTGGCGTAATGTTAGTTCAAAATGATATCACAATAATATTCACACAATAGTTTGTAATAATGTGTTAGTAAATATACATCATTACTGAAAAAGAAGATGCATGATTAATTTAGAGCATATCAAAATATTCTGAAAATATACTCATCTAATTCTTTGGAAAATACGGTTCTTGGGATGTTCCACCGCTGTCTTCCACACTTACTAAATGATTGACTTGATAACACAATGGATGCTTCTGTTTAGTAGAGCATCAAAAATTAGACACACGCATATGTTGTAAATACAAATTTATCTTTCATGCGAATGATGAATGGAAAATGTGATAGATAATGATAAATGGTGTTAGTGAATGAATGATATGATCGTCTGAATGATTGTTATGATATGTGAGATGATTCGTCGTATGACCGTCGATGTCGTCTTGTCTTCACTTACTGACTAGTATGGTATAACTTCGTTCTAGGCTTCAGTTCAGTCGCTAATCTATTTACTGAATCTGTAGAAGGGTGACATTGATGGCTGTATCACACAAAATGAAATGTACACGATGGTTAAGTTGGTAATATTCATTGATAATTGTGTACATTTTCATTGATTTCTGTATAATAACACACTTTCAAATTAATTTTCGTAGAATTTCACACTTTATAATTTACATTGGCTTCATTGTGGTTCACGCTCCACAAATGGTATGATCGTATAATTCATAAGAGAAAATTATTTCTGCCATATATGCAAACAAAATTACATTACTTTCAAATATTTAACACAGCAATGATGTTGAATCGTGCAATTGACTGTAGCTGGTTCAGAACTTTCTGATACCAATTGATAGCTGGCGTTGGTTCAGTGGTTTATGACACCACTAGTCTATTGGCGTTGATTAACTGGTTTTTGACACCAATCGTCTATTGGCGTTGGTTCACTGTTTCTGATACCAATCGGGTGTTGGCGTTGGTCCACTGTTTTCTGACACCAATCGGGTGTTGGCGTTGGTCCACTGTTTTCTGACACCAATCGGGTGTTGGCGTTGGTCCACTGTTTTCTGACACATATCGGGGTCCTGCCTGTCAGCAACTTGCTTGCTACAAGTCTTTCAGGACCAGGGGCGTCACTAGGGGGGTGCGGGCCGCACCGGGTGACACCATCAAGGGGTGACACCAAAATAAAAAAATTGCAAATTTGACAAAGCAGACATAGCTCTGTCTAGTCGGGTTTCATAACCGTTCATTGTTAAATACATGAGCAGGCACAGGGTGCCACCATGCAGAGCGTCTGGTGCTTAAATGAATAAGACTCAGAGCTCAGAGATAAAAGAAATTTTAATGTTAAATAACAAAAATGTAACTTTGTTCGAGTTTGTCGAAGTTCTTTATTTATGTTTTACCTGAAGTATTGAAGTTATATTGTTCAATTTGTTTTCTTTCTTATGCCCTTATTAACTTTTTGACTTATTTTACAAACATTACTATATGCGATTATATATGGTACAGGAACACTCGGAAGAAGACCATGGTGAAAGTCTAGAGGGGTGACACCAAGAGGTTACCGCACTGGGTGACACCAACCCCAGTGACGCCGCTGTTCAAGACTCCCCTACTTTTGCACCGCACGAAATAACAACTCGTGTCATTTGCAAAAGGAATGCAATTTATTTAGAGCTGGCAATTTAATAGCTCTGCGAGCGGTATGCTTCATTTACATTAAACAACATGAATGCAATGAAGTGGTGAGAAATGGTGCTAGTAATCACAATCTAAATCTACAGCCTAATATTTAACTATTGCCTAGAAACTTATTAGCATTGGTCAAGAACACGTCTATTCTCTACCGTCTCCAGTCAGGTCTGTCCACACGCTACACATTGCGTGGTCAAGCACGGACGCTGTCCCCTCCGTGCAGTAGCTAGTCTTGCGTGCATGGAGTCCCAAGCACGCTGGCTTGTGAGCTAGAATAACTGGGCACTTCACGGTTACTCGCAAGCCAAGCTTCCCAAATGGCTTGTGGAAGCCCTCGCTCACTTGTACTTGTTGGCCCCTTGTCTGACACAAATGTGTCTCCTTGTGAGGCTATATATAGCGCTGGTGTCTCTCCTGTCTGGTGTCTCCCTACTATACTTGTGTTAACTCCTATTAACTCTCTAGAGCCTTATTGGAGATTCTGACATGGGCATACCAACCCACGTAGATTTCCCCCTGTGGACGGTTGGCCAGAACCAAGCAGCGGTCGAGGCACGTCGCAAGTTTTTCCCATTGTTTGGCTGGTAGTTGCACAACAAACAATCCACCTGTTGGTGGCGAGACCAAGGCTAGCGCTTCTTGCAGGACCTCGGTGGCAGTTTTCGTCGACAGGGCGCGCTCACGACAGGCATATAGGGACACTTTGATACAGGTGCAGCCACGTGCTTGGGTGTCTGGATGTTGGAATATTTGGCGGAGGTGTTGGTTGGGACAGTCGGCTAGATGTCCGCCAAACGATTCGCGGATTTCGCCTGCCTCGAAGTTCGAGACGATTTTGCTGTATATATTGGTGCGGGTCGTGTACCCGACATCGCAGCTCTGGACCCAGGTGCATACATGCCTTCCTACGCTCTTGGTGTTGTCGAGAATTGTGGGCTTGTCGTCCCCGATGGCCGTGGCTAGGCGCCCCTGCTCGCGGAAGTTGTGGTTCGCACGTAGGTATTCCACCAACGCCTGGCGATCGAGAACACCAGAGAAATCCTGGGTATAGTCGATACAATAGAGACCACAGCCGTGGGCGAGTAGCTGGCGTTCGAAGCTCGGCAGTTCGGCCAGTAGCTCGGCCAGTAGAATTTTGGACACATCGAGTTTGGCCACAAATATGGCGGCGGGCTCTGTGTTGGGGTATATCTCTCGCCACTTCTGTAGGGCTCTACAGCAGGTATCGCTCTCTATCCTGGCGATGGTGGCTCGGATTGTCCCACCGGCGGCGGTGCTGTGGGTTCCAACTGTGTAGGCGATGGCGGTGTAGATATGTCCGCGGGGGCTACCATCTGGGGCTGTACCCAAACTTTTGCTGGCGGCAGTGGCGATGTCTGCAACCACCATCTTTGCGCTACCGTTCTCCTCCGAGGTGCAGCAAAGACTTCCACCATTGGCCACACAGTCTTCGCGCCGTAGATAGCCGAACACATAGAGATTGTCGACAAAGACTGGAAGCCCATCGGGGGGTTGGAGATGTGTGCGTCCGAGGTTGCCCTCCAAGTAGTCTTCGCAATGTCGGGTACGAGGTTTTAGGCGTTTTCGAGGAGAAAGTGGAGTGCTATGGCCTTTTCGGCGCGGAGACCCATACTCTCGAATGTTCCTTGTATCGACATGGTTGCTTGCACTATGATGCTAGCGATTGGTACCTGTATGCGGCATCTGTCTAATAGGGATGTCTCCAACATCGGCGGGAGTCCGGGTTGCTCCCTAGATGGGTCGATACACCAGCGGTGTGAAAGTATTGCATGGCCGTCGAATTCTGTCCAGCCCAGATCCTGCCACAGAGGAGACGACCGAGAGAACAGAGACGGCAGAGACACGGAGACAACAGAGGCGACAACAGAGGCAGTAGAGATAGTGGGCGAAATATAGACAATATGGGCGACAGAGACAATAGAGGCGACAACAGAGACAATAGAGGCGACAGAGACAATAGAGGAGACAACAGAGGCGGCAGAGACAATAGAGGCGACAACAGAGACAATAGAGGCGACAGAGACAATAGAGGAGACAATAGAGGCTACAACAGAGACAATAGAGACGACAGAGACAATAGAGGCGACAGAGACAATGGAGGCGACAACAATAGAGGAGGCGACAGAGACAATAGAGGCGACAATAGAGGCTACAACAGAGACAATAGAGGAGACAAAAGAGGAGACAACAGAGACAATAGAGGAGATAACAGACAATAGAGGAGACAATAGAGGCTACAACAGAGACAAAAGAGGAGACAACAGGGACAATAGAGGAGATAACAGAGACAATAGAGGAGACAACAGAGACAATAGAGGAGATAACAGACAATAGAGGCGACAACAGAGACAATAGAGGAGACAACAGAGACAATAGAGGAGATAACAGACAATAGAGGCGAAAACAGAGACAATAGAGGAGACAACAGAGACAATAGAGGCGACAACAGAGACAATAGAGGCGACAACAGAGACAATAGAGGAAACAACAGAGACAATAGAGGAGATGACAGAGACAATAGAGGAGACACCAGAGACAATAGAGGAGACAACAGAGACAATAGAGGAGACAACAGAGACAATAGAGGAGGCGACAGAGACAATAGAGGAGACAACAGAGACAATAGAGGAGACAACAGAGACAATAGAGGAGACAACAGAGACAATAGAGGAGACAACAGAGACAATAGAGGAGACAACAGAGACAATAGAGGAGACAATAGAGGAGACAACAGAGACAATAGAGGAGACAACAGAGACAATAGAGGAGACAACAGAGACAATAGAGGAGACAACAGAGACAATAGAGGAGACAACAGAGACAATAGAGGCGACAACAAAGGCGACAGAGACAATAGAGGCGACAGAAAGAACAGAGATGGTAGAGATGGTGGGGGAAATAGAGACAATAGTGGCGGCAGAGACAACAGAGGCGATATAGAGACAACAGAGACGACAACAGAGGCAGCAGAGACAATAGAGGCGACGACAGAGATAACAGAGGCGCACACACACACACATAGACAGACAGACAGACACAAAGACACACAGACACAGAAACACAAAAACACTCATAGACACACAGGCACACACATACAGAAACACACACAAACACAGAGACAATAGAGACGACAGCGACAATAAAGAGTACAGAGACGGCAACCCCTAGTGAAACAGACAATAGATGCAACAACCTCCCAGTGCAACGGGCCCCTAGCGCGATAGACTCCTAGTGCAACCGACTCCCCGATACAATCGTAAGCTGTCGGCTTCCATCGTTCCTACTACATTTGCCGGTCCCCTAGTATGTATGGTGAAACAATAATAATTTGGTTGCTCGCACTCGCCGTTGTCCCGAGGAAAATTACGCTATAGTTACACTTGTTCTTTGCGGTAAGCATGTTGGTATAGCCACAGATTATAACACTCTAATACGGCGGAGCACGCTGGTCTCGTCACGTGGGTCTCCTACAGGAGACCTACGGTGGGGGTTGGTGCCCTGCGCCGGGGTCGTGCTCCTCCCATACCCTTTAGTGTGAGGGGGGGGGGGTTGCTCCTGAGATTGTTGGTTGGGCTCCCCTCTGCTCTCACGTACCCTTTGGCCCCAAAGCCCCCTTTTATATCTACTAGTTCTATGCAGCCAATTTGAGAGGACTGATAAAACGATGGGATAAGTGCATCAATGTTGGTGGTGGAAATTATGTTGAGAAATAAAGGGACAATGTATGTATAAAAGTGGACTGGTTTCAAGTTATCATATTTGGGCATGTTATGTTATGAGAAGAAATGATTTGGAGAACTTGGTGACAACTGGTAAGATCGAGGGGAACAGACCAAGGGGAAGATCTAGAAGCAAGTACCTGGATGGCTTGGCCTTGTGGCATGGTCGAGACAGAAACACGGAGCTGATCCACGACTTTGGTGATCGAGTGAGATGGCAGAACATGACCGCCCACGCTTACCGGCATGGCACATGATGGATGGATGGATGGATCATATTTAGTTATTTTCCTACAGCCATTTGTGGCTTCCTTATTGACTTCCCCTCGTATTTATTTATTAATGTCTTAGTGGCCTTAAAGGGTTCCAAACTTAATTTTCTGCAAAGAGCCAGCGAGAGTTAGAATGGACAGATTCGAAACCAACAAAGGGCTGAACCATCGGGGGAGACAACTCTAACAGCTGTCCCCGGTCTGTCTGGCAGACGACATGGCCACAACTGTACAACTGTCGTCTCCGGCAAGTTGCTTCCATTTTGTGCCACACGGTCAGCGAACATTTTATTTATAGCTTGTGTTTAGTTAATAATATCATTTGACGTTTTCAAGCATTTTTTAATTCATTGGTACATATAATATATTATATTTGAAGCGTGTCATCATGTAAATTTAAAATAAAAATTGTACAGTTTTTTTTTACTTTGTGTTTAGTTTTGTTTTAGTGTTTTAGTTTTAGCATACCAGGTCAGGTACCATATTGTAGCGTGTTCCATCGTGCCATTACACGAAGTAAAAACAAAAGTCATGTACGGAGTCATCCCGCCATTGAAAATCTTGTCCCAGAAAATGCTGTCTAAATTTACCATGCATTCTTGCGACGTCATTCATTCAAATCTCACGTGACAAGAACACACGTCATCTGGGGTTTTCCAGGAAAGGTATGCCAAATATTCCGTGCACAGCGATTGGTTGAAATCTTTTATATAAATAACATTATATTTCATACTTACCGTAATTAATTTTATTTTGGTGTTCTAAATCGAATTAAATCAATTATAGATGTATTTTTGAATTCTGCATACAATTTTAAATATATCTGGAAAGTTTCATCGCTGTACTAGCTATGAATGTGAGAGAAAAAGAACATTTTCGGTGAAGCGTGTTTTTGTGAATGGGTAAACACATTGTTATATATTCCGGTACAATGGCGGCAAAATGAAGCGTTACTTTTCGGAGGGACGGTATTTAGTGTTTTCCTTTGGATTTCGTGTGATTTCCTATGGATTACCTATGAATAGTGTTTTCCTGTGGATTATGTGATGTTATTTTGTGTTCTTTGATTGGAAGTTTTCAAAAGAAGCCACGAAAGGCAGGTGGTGGATGAAATTTTGAGGGCAGCCGACAGATATTTGTGGGTCATGGTCTCGAGTTTCACGACAGCAGGCAGAGGAACTCTTCTTGAGTCAATGGCTGCAGTCTCCGACTAGTAAGGTCACTGCCATAGAGGAAAGCAACGGCAAACTACCTCTTTAAAAGTGCCTAGTACATCATGATTCGCTTAAAGACTGATCATTGCAAGACAAGGACAGAGACGTTAAAATTAGCAACTTGGAACGTTAGGACGTTAAACGACGACGAAAAATTAGAGAACATAAAACAAGAAATTGAAAGGGAACAAATTAATATCTTAGGTATGTGCGAAATGAGATTGACAGGAGCAGGCATCAAGATATATGAAGATTTCAAGATTATTTATTCTGGAGGTGACGATCGTCATAGGGGAGTGGCAATTATTTTGGACCGGAAAACATCAAAATCTGTTCAAGGATATTGGGCCGTGTCGGACAGAGTTCTACTAGATAAATTAAGTGGCAGACCTTTTAGCATAAATATTATTCAAGTATATGCTCCAACGGGAGAATCCAGTGAAGATACTGTAGAAGAATTTTATAATGACATAGAGTCTGCCTTAAAGAAATGTAAACATTCAGAAATAAACATCATAATAGGGGACTTCAATGCAAAAGTAGGAAATAAAGGGGATAGATACACAGTAGGTAACTATGGTTTAGGAGAGAGAAATGAAAGAGGATACAGACTCGTAGAGTGGGCAAAAGAACAGGAAATGATTATAGGAAACACCTGGTTTAAGCAACACCCTAGAAGATTATGGACATGGAGGAGTCCTGATAGCAGGATTAGAAACCAGATTGACTACATTCTGATTAGCAGAAGATTTAGAAACGCACTAACAGTAGCAAAAACAGTTCCCAGTGCTGATTGTTATAGTGACCACAGATTACTCACAGGAACATTGAGGATAAAGTTGAAGAAAGTCAAGTATATAACAGGAAACACTAAATATGATTTGTGTACATTGAGTAAGGAGAAGGAAATACAAAAAAAATTCAACATAGAAGTACAGAACAGATTTGAAATATTGTCTGATCTAGAGATCCTATTCCAGGATGTGGATGATCAATGGGAAACGTTGAAGAATTCAATCAATGTGGCTGCAGAAACAACTATTCCAAAATTAAAGAAGGTGGGTCGTAAGAAATGGATGACTGAAGAAATTTTACACCTCATAGAAACAAGAAGACTCAACAAAAATAATTCTGTCAAATATGAAGAAATCCACAGACAAGTCAGAATATTATTTAAGGAGGCAAAAGAAGCATGGCTTAAGGAAAAGTGCTTAGAAATTGAAAACCAACACAACAATCAAAATACCAAATTAGTGCACAAAAGAATTCAGGAACTTACTAATAAAAGAACAAGTACATCAACAGGCTGTCTAAGAACTAAAGATGGCAAAATCATAATAGAAAAAGACCAGATTCTACATGTATGGACAGATTATGTGAAACACCTTTATGATGATACCAGAAATGAACAGTAACATATTAGATTTAATAAGAAGGACCACCAATTTTGGAGATGGAGGTTCAAAATGTTCTTAAGCATATGAAAGCTGGCAAGGCCCCCGGTGCAGATAACATCACAACAGAAATGATTAAAGCTTTAGAAGAATTTGGATTACAGCAAGTCACTAGACTGCTGAACACATTATATGATACTGGAGATATACCTCCTGAATTATGTAACTCTGTATTTATTGCAATCCCAAAGAAATCAGGAACCTTGGAATGTGATCAACAGAACAATTAGTATAATGAGTCACATCACAAAGATTTTGCTAAGAATTATCATGCAAAGAATGAGGAAGAAGATACAACCTGAAATAGGGGAAGAACAATGCGGGTTTGTAGAAGGAAAGGATGCAGTAAATGCTGTGTATATGCTGCGAACAGTTATTGAACGTGCTATATCCGGGATGGTTAACCCGGTCAACAAATGCCAGCAGAAGTCGGATGTGTCAGCCTAACGGCGCAAGAACGCAGCTTTGCTGTAAACAGGCACAACGCAATCACATCCAGGAAAAAAAACTCTGGATGAACGAAGAAGAAGAACGTGCTATAGAAGTAAACAAGGATATACATCTTTGCTTTATTGACTATACAAAGGCTTTTGATAGAGTTAGACATGTCAATATGGTGGATATGCTTGCAGATCTACAAATTGATGGGAAAGACATCAGACTTATAAAAAACATATATTGGAAACAACAAGCTGCAATAAGGATTGATAATGAAGTGGGATAGTATCAGCCATTTAAGAGAGGTGTTAGGCAGGGATGTGTGATGTCTCCAGATCTTTTTTCCTTATACAGTGAAAATATTTTCAGAAATGTAGATATAAATGGAATCAGCATTGGAGGACGAAACATCAATAACATTAGATATGCAGATGATACAGTATTAATTGCAGACAATGCACAGGATCTGCAACAATTAGTAGATGAGGTTGTTGTACACAGTGAGCAACTGGGATTAGAATTAAATTGTAAAAAGACTCAGGTTATGGTCATCACTAGAAAGAAAGAAGTGCCACAATGTAATATACAAGTAAATGGAAATATTCTTCAACAAGTGAATCGGTACAATTATCTTGGAACAGTCATAACATCTGATGGGAGATGCCTTGAAGAGATTAGAACAAGAATCGCCATGGCGAAAGTAGCCTTTAGCAAGATGAAAGACATTCTGACCAATAAAAAGATGTCATTTGAAACGAGAAAAAGAGTGTTGAGGGGATACATAGAGCCTGTTCTTTTGTATGGATGTGAAACTTGGACAATGAGCAGTCAAGCTGAAAAGCATCTGATGGCTGCAGAAATGTGGTTTCTGAGGAAAATGCAAAGAATACCATGGACAGACAGAAAAACCAATGACCAAGTACTACAGGAGACAAATGAACATCGTAAACTGATTAGAGAAATTAGACGTAGACAGTCAACATTTTTTGGACATGTTATGAGAAGAAATGGATTGGAGAACTTAGTGACAACTGGCAAGATCGAAGGGAACAGACCAAGAGGAAGACCGAGAGGAAAATACCTGGATGGCTTGGCCACATGGCATGGATGAGACAGGAACACTGAGCTGATCCACTACACTGGTGATCGAGTGAAATGGCGAGTCATGACCGCCAACGCTTTCCGGCATGGCACATGATTGATTGATTGAAACACATGGCCATGTGCCATGGCTACTGCGCATGCGCGCATTGATCGCTATGGCATGTACATTTTCGCTTTTCAACGTGCAATTTGACCTCATCATCATCATCAAGTGCCAGGCTGGCGTAGGCGTTCATGGCTCTCCGTAGATCTCGGTCTTTGGTTTTCTGAATCAACTCTGCTGCTGATATTCCTCCATGCCACCGTCTCAATCCATCCAGCATCATTTCTCTTGGTCTGCCTCTGCCTCTCTTCCCCTCGATCTTTCCAGTTGTTACGATGTTCTCCAATGCCTCTCTTCTCATCACGTGACCGAAGAAAGATGTTTGTCTCTGTCTTATTGTTGTATATAATGTTCTAGTTTCATTAGCTGTTTCAGGCAGTCGTCGTTAGTTACTCTGGCAAAATAATTCTCAACATTCGTCTCAGGAACCACATCTCTGTTGCTTCTAGTTTCTTCTTAATTTGTTCATTTACATTCCAAGATTCACTGCCATACAGCAAAACTGGTTCTACATAGCATTTCAGCACTCTCTTTCTTACATTCAATGATAGTGACTTATTGCACAAGATACTCTTCATTTTCTGAAATGCGGCTTTTGCCTGCCCTATTCTGCTCCTAATCTCTGTTGTACATCTTCCATCTGATGTTATAAATGCCCCTAGGTATTTAAAAGTATCCACTTGGTTAAGGATTTTCCCTTCTATTTCTATGTCACATTTTGGTGTCACCATTTTCTTTGATATTACTATTGTTTGAATAACGAAGACACAAACAATAGATTGCACGATTTATTGCCTGGCATATTTCGCTGCATCTCGTCAGGTACATACTGCAGAAATCACACAACTTAACGTGAATTAATTAGATTAGAACACCAGTATCGCACAACCCTCTCTAAACAGACATGTCCGCTGACCAACGAACACCTTACTGCCTTAAAAGCATTAAAGGCCAACAAAACCCTTGTAATATTGAAACCTGACAAAGCGAGTGGTGCAGTACTGATGGACATATCAGACTACCAGAGAAAAATGGATGATATATTATCAGACGCATCTAAATTCAGAGTAGAGCAAACAGTCAACAAGTTGGAGGACCTGGATGCAAAAATGAGGAAAGAAATCCAGTCACTTGTGAATGCAGGACTCATCAGTGAGGCCACTGCAAAAACGCTCACACCGCGTGGCTCCCAAACACCTCAGATGTACGGCCTACCCAAGCTTCACAAGCCCGGCATCCCACTAAGACCGATCCTTTCCATGGTTAACTCGGCACAATACTGAATGGTGAGATGGCTAGCTGAAATTTTAAAGCCAGTACGACAGTCCTTCGATCCAAGAACACTCAGGGATACATTCGAACTGGTGGAATTATTGGATACTATGGACATAAACAACAAACACATGGCATGCGTGGATATTGCCTCTTTATTCACCAACGTTCCATTAGATGAGACCGTGAATATAATAAGCGAACGCATTAGAGACAAATAACTAAAACTAGGCATACCATCAGCTATTCTAGAGAGGCTATTAAAATTATGTACTGCCAACATACAATTCAACTTTCTAAACAAGTCATATCGCCAAATTGACGGAGTGGCCATGGGGAGCCCACTTGGGCCTATTCTAGCGGACATCTTCATGGCACACTTAGAAGAAAAGAGATTCTCAGAAAACAATAACTTGGCCTTTTACCGTCGTTACGTGGACGATATACTAATTATCACCACAGACGAGCTACAAGCAACGTCGTTCCAGGCCACAATGAACGAGACACATAAAAACATCTCTCTGTCTATGGAACACGAACACAACGAAGCGTTGCCGTTTCTAGATATCCTAATGAGACGTAGAGCAGACGGCACAATTCAAAGATCGGTGTACCGCAAAGAAACATGGACTGGCCAATACTTAAATTTTCAGAGCTTTGCACCTGTCCAGTACAAACGAGGCTTAGTACGGACCCTGTTTGACCGTGCTAGGAAGATATGCACCCAGGACACACTGACAGAGGAATTTAAAACTCTGAAGAATGCCTTAAACCTGAATGGGTACTCCACAGGATTTATAAAGCGCCACTGCCAACAGCCCAAACCGAAATCAGAAGTAACTAGTCCCTAAACTCAAAGTAAAATCCATCCAGCTAACCTTCCGAGGAGATGACGTAATGCAACGTCTGCGGGACCGGCTCACCACAGCAGTCGAGCGAACATTCTGTGCTGCAGCTCTAGTCATCAGGTACAGAAACACACCGATCCCAGTCCCAGCAGTAAAAGAACCTGTAGCTGTGTACGCCATATCTAATTGTATTTACCAATTTACATGCAGATGCGAGGCCATCTACATAGGCAGAACTGAGCGACAGTTACATTGCAGGGTTTCGGAACATATTCCGAATTGGTTGGACAAGATACTACACACAGAAGATGGTAGCCTAGGCAGGCCGACACACCGGAACAGTCTGACTTCATCGGTCGAGAGATATGTGCTCGAGAGTGGTCACGTGGTTGAAAGAGACAGTGCCTTCCGTGTGTTGTTCAACACACAAAGTAGTCGATTGTTAAAGTTTGCTGAAGCTATAATAATCAACCTTCGTAAGCTGTCCTTGTGTAAGCAGAAAGACATGTTAGTCAGTTTAAAATTATCGTGGTAGACAATCGACATTACTGTGCGAACATGTGTATATTTCAGTTTGAAGGATTTATCTAATTAATTCACGTAAGATGTGTGATTTCTGCAGTATGTACCTGACGAGATGCAGCGAAATATGCCAGGCAATAAATCGTGCAATCTATTGTTTGTGTCTTTGTTATTCAAATTCATCACGGGAAAACATTGTTTTGAATTACTATTGTTACTGTTTTCTTGATATTCAAGGAGAGTCCTTTCCTTGCACTCTCTGTTACTACAACGTCTAATAATTGTTGTAGGTCTGTTAAGTTATCCGCCACCAATACTCTGTCATCTGCATAGCGTATATTATTTATATTATAACCTCGAACTAGTATTCCTGGCATCTCTTTGATCTCTCTCATTATTACTTCGCTATACAGGGAGGAAGAAGATGCAACCTGAAATAGGGGAAGAACAATGTGGGTTTGTAGAAGGAAAGGGTACAGTAAATGCTGTGTATATGCTGCGAACAGTTATTTAACGTGCTAAAGAAGTGAACAAGGATATACATCTTTGCTTTATTGACTATACAAAGGCTTTTGATAGAGTTAGACATGTCAACATTGTGGATATGCTTGCAGATCTACAAATTGATGGGAAAGACATTAGACTTATAAAAAAACATATATTGGAAACAACAAGCTGCCATAAGGATTGATAATGAAGTAGGACAATATCAACCTATTAAGAGAGGTGTTAGGCAGGGATGTGTAATGTCTCCAGATCTTTTTTCCCTATACAGTGAAAATATTTTCAGAAATGTAGAGGATATAAATGGAATCAGCATTGGAGGACGAAACATCAATAACATTAGATATGCAGATGATATGATACAGTATTAATTGCAGACAATGCGCAGGACCTGCAACAATTAGTAGATGAGGTTGTTGTACACAGTGAGCAACTGGGGTTAGAATTAAATTGTAAAAAGACTCAGGTTATGGTCGTCACTAGGAAGGAAGAAGTGCCACAATGTAATATACAAGTAAATGGAAATATTCTTCAACGAGTGAATCGGTACAGTTATCTTGGAACAGTCATAACATCTGATGGGAGATGCCTTGAAGAGATTAGAACAAGAAACGCCATGGCGAAAGTAGCCTTTAGCAAGATGAAAAACATTCTGACCAATAAAAAGATGTCAATTGAAACGAGAAAAAGAGTGTTGAGGGGATACATAGAGCCTGTTATTTTGTATGGATGTGAAACTTGGACAATGGGCAGTCAAGCTGAAAAACATCTGATGGCTGCAGAAATGTGGTTTCTGAGGAGAATGCAAAGAATACCACGGACAGACAGAAAAACCAATGACCAAGTACTACAGGAGACAAATGAACATCGTAAACTGATTAGAGAGATTAGACGTAGACAGTCAAAATTTTTTGGACATGTTATGAGAAGAAATGGATTGGAGAACTTGGTGACAACTGGCAAGATCGAAGGAAACAGACCAAGAGGCAGACCGAGAGGAAAATACCTGGATGGCTTGGCCTCATGGCATGGACGAGACAGGAACACTGAGCTGATCCACGACACTGGTGATCGAGTGAAATGGCGAGTCATGACCGCCCACACTTTCCGGCATGGCACATGATTGATTGATTGATATAGGGAGAAAAGATCTGGTGACAAGACACACCCTTGTCGTACTCCTAGCTTTATCTGTTCGTAACTATCCTCTTTATTTCCCATTTTAATTGCTGCTACTTGGTTCCAGTAAATATTCTTTATTATTCTTAAATCTTTTCCATCAGTGTTGATATCTTCCATCATTTTAATCAGTTCATCATGTTTTACTTTATCAAATGCCTTAGTATAATCTATGAAGCACAAATATGTGTCTCTCTGTTTCTCTATTGACCTTTCTATTAGTGTCCGTAATGTATAAATTGCATTGTTTGTGCCCTTTCCTTCCACAAATCCATACTGTTCTTCACTAATTTCCATTTTTATTTTCTTTTTGGTTCTTCTCATTATGATTCTGAGTAGAAGCTTAGTGATATGGTATATAAGGTTAATTGTACGAAAATCTTCACAATCAATTGCTCCTGGTCTTTTTGGTATAGCTATAAATACAGATTTCAGCTTATCACTGGGTAAATATCCACTGCTGTAAATATCATTCAACATTTTGGTTATATATATATATATATATATATATATATATATATATATATATATATATATATATATATATATATATATATATATATTCCAGTCAGGTCTTAGTCAGATATGACTGAGCTACCGTATAACAGTAGACGGTACTACCTGGTTTCTGTTAGCACCGAACGTTGGGCGGCGCTTACCAAACCTGACACCCCACATTGTGCCAACGGCTTCGGGCGGAAGAGCGCAATTGGGAGGGTACAAGTCTTACCCTGGTGCGAGGAAATGCAAGCTAAAGACAAAATTGTCATGGCAGGGCAGACCAGGCCCTAAGCCTTGGTTGGCGACTGGTCTAGGATCGAAGCTTCGACAGGCGGACAGTTAGAGCATTGCTTTGCTGATCCGGCAGCTTCTACAGCTTGTCTTGTTCCAGATGTAGGGGTGTTACCTTTCATCTGGAGTGAACTAGGCAGGCCGAGAGAGGGACCATGCTGCATGGGCAACACATGATCTCTATATTTTAGCCCAGGCTTTGTGCTATGGAGAGGCAATAACTCCATCCCTGGTCTTAACTGGTCTCGGAATCAAAGCGAGAGGCAACTGTTACGAATGCACATTGGGAGCAAGTCGCCGCTGAACGTGTTGCATGGAGGGCAAATATCAGAAATGGAATAAAGTCAAAGGAGAAAATTATTACAGAAAAGTCACACACCAAGCGTTTGAGACGTAAGATGGTGCATGATGGTGGAAATGACCACGTGTTCAGATGCACCCACTGTGAACGGACATTTACATCGCAAATTGGCCTTATCAGTCACACTCGCTACCGCCATAGTTAAAAGTTATTATGCCTTTTTAAAGCACAAACAATCGTCTGTCAAGACGGCAAGGTGCCAATGGATATATATATATATATATATATATATATATATATATATATATATATATATATATATATATATATATATATATATATATTCTCCCAATACTTCTAATTCTTCTATTGTGATTTCATCTGGCCCAGCAGTTTTTCCTTTCTTCATACGTTTCATAGCATCAGCGACTTCTTCTTTCAGAATAGGTGGACCTTCTAAGTTACTATCTTCTGTTAATTCTTCCCTTTCTCCATCATATAATTCTCTTATATACTCATTCCACCTCTTCATTATAGCATCTTACTCCAATAATATCTTGCCTGTTTTTGATTTTGAGCATCCTGTATTTGTATTTATTTTTCTTCCTGTGAGCTCGCTTTGTCTGTGCATATTTTTTGAGTCTTTAATAGAATTTAATTCAATATTCTTGCACTGCTCGTTTAGCCAACTCTCTTTTGCCTTCACATATTTATCTCTTATTTCTGTACTTTTGTTAGCATATTCTTGTTTGTCATTTTTACTCGTTTTCTTTTGGCCATCAACTTAAGATTTCTTCAGTCATCCATTTTTTCTTAGCTTTTTGTCTTCTCTCCGGTAATATTTCTTTGCTCGTTTGATGAATGGAGTCCCGTAACTTCCCATTGTTCATTTATAGTCTTATTTTAGCTATTCAATTGTACCTATTTTTTCACAATCACTCTGTATTGTTCTTGAATTTCTTTATCTACCTTCAAAACCTCTTTATGAAGTCTCATGTTCTTAACCATTTTTTTCAATCTCTTTAATCTTACTTTTATTTGTCCACATAGTGGTACATGATCACTATTACAGTCAGCACCAGGCATTGTCTTTACATTAATTAAAGCATTTCTAAATCTTTTATTAATTAGTATGTAGTCAATTTGGTTGCGTATTTTCTTATCAGTGCTTTTCCATGTGTACAGTTGTCTTTTATGGTGTTTAAACCATGTGTTTCCATTTATCATATCATTGATATTTGCCCATTCTATTAGCTTTTCCCCTCTTTCATTTCTTGTACCTAAACCATAATTCCCCACTACATCCTCCATTTTTCCCTTTCCTACTTTTGCATTAAAATCACCAAGTATTATTTTTATTTCTTGTGATCCAATTTGAGCCATCGCCATTTCTATTTCATCGTAAAAGTGTTGTATTTCATCATCACTACTGCTTGTTGTTGGTGCATATACTTGTATAATATTTATGTCTATTGGTTTGCCTTTGATTTTTACCATAATAACTCTATCTGAAATACACCAGTATCCATTAATTGACTTGGCTGTTTTTTCGTCTAATATTATTCCTACACCTTTTTCATGTGTATCCCCTCCAGAATAAATTATTGTGTGATTATCAGCTATAATTTTGCCCGATCCCTTCCATCTCATCTCACTAACGCCTAGTATATTCATTTTCATGCTATCCATCTCTCTTAGAACATTGGTCAACTTTCCTAGCTCATTTAATGTCCTAACATTCCATGTTCCTACTCTAAATTTATTTATTTTAGTTAAGTTTTTGCCATCAGTAGCTGGATGACGGTCTGGCGTCACCTGTGGCTCATGACTGTCCCTACCGGACGAGGATGCCCTAAGACAGCCATTAACGTCCTTCACTAACTTTGAAATATGTTTTGCCATGAAGTCTTGGGAAGATAATGTGGTGGTTTCCCCTTGCCTTCCACATTCACATGGTGGTCTTTTTACCTCTGCCTTTGACAGCCATTTCCGACTGTAAGGACAAGTGAGTGCCCTGCTCTGCTCAGCTGCAGAGTTGTCCACTTATTCCGGTGGATACTCGGTCCCCAGAGCTGTGTTAGCCACACCGTGGTGTGTTTCCATCCTCTACCGCGTGGAGGTGCAGTTGGGAATTTCCCTTCATAAAGTTATGGTCTCTGACCAAAACTCTCCAGTACTTTTAGAGGACAGCAAGCATAGTGAGGAAGAAATACAACACTTATACGACGAAATAGAAATGGCGATGGCTCAAATTGGATCACAAGAAATAAAAATAATACTTGATGATTTTAACGCAATTTTGAAAGCAAGTTTTCAAACCCGTCTAAGGTATTTTGTCCATGTTATATGGCCAAGAAATGCTGAAGAATCCTCTCACTGAGCAAGTAGCTTTGTGTCCGAGGGGACAGGACACAAACTTGTTGTACTCCAGATCTTAGGTGTTTTGTCTTTTAAGGATCATGTGGAGGCCTTGGTGGTGAAGGCTGGTAGGGGACTTAATGCATTGAGGGCTATGGCGGCAACCAGTGTAGATCAGAGGATGCTGTACAGGCTCTTTCAGCAGTTAATAATTTCTGTCATTGAGTATAGTTTGGGCCTGAACCAAAGAGCTGGCTTGAAAGGTTGGAGCGCATACAGAATCTGCCATGAGGTTAATCCTGGGGTGTACAAAGGACACACCAATTATATGCATGAGGCATATCCTGGCGCTACCACCAATGACGGATAGGCATAGGGTCCTTCAGGCCAAATGGTACCTGAGAGTTGCCGCAGACAGGGATCACCCGCTGCATGCAGCAATGGATATGGTTAAGGGTCATAGACTAATACGAGACAGGTCCTGGATGGCACAGGCAAAACTTTCTATACATCAGGTGTGTGATCTAGAGACCATCAATCGTGAAAGAGAGTGGGTTGAAGTTTCGGAAGACATCACGGACTGGCACAATGTAATAATAATACTTGGTTGTGGCTGCAGAGAATGGGCAGCGGGCCGCACTGAGTTTGAAGTGCAACAGCTGATCCAGAGCAACACACATCAAGGTGATATAGTCATCTACACCGATGGGTCAGTGGTGAGAAACAGACGTAGTGGCTGGGGCTTTATTGCAAAGGCTAATGGGCGAGTTTTGAAAAAGGAGAGTCTGGCATATGAGACTACGACCTCCAGCATGAGAATGGAGGTGGAGGCAGTAACAGTGGCATTCCGGTGGCTAGAGGAGACCACTGCAACACATGCTGTATTCATTACGGATTCAAAGAGTATGCTTAGTAAGGTGGAGAAAGGAATGTTTCATGTGGAATGGCTCTCGTCACTTCAGAGGTCACAGATTGTGAGAATTGTATGGATATTTTGCCCTGGCCATGCAGGGTACGGGGGAATGAACAGGCTGATAGGCTAGCAGGGAATGCACCTCTTGGTTGTAGTTTGCCTATGGACAAGGGGGAGGTGGTCGTGCGCTTGTAGGACCAGGTGGAGAAAGCAGAAGAACAGATTGAGAACCCATATGTGGAAAGAATGAGATTGCGGGGATCGGCAGGGGTTCTGGAAAAATCTCAAAACTGAGAGGGAAGACCAGGAGAACTTTTAATCAGATGGTGGGAACATTTAGTAGTATGACTCTTCGTTGGCTGTTGAATGAGGGGACGGAGCACATATGGAAATGTCCTGAGTGCAGTGATTCGGTTCTAATTCAACTCCAGATCACATTTTAACATTACATTACGATGCAAGGACTGTTTACTAAAATAGAAAATTAGAAAGACATTTAATCAAAAATGTTAAAACAATCAAAACACTCACCATATGCCAAATGATAAAATTTATTTCAAAGGCAAGATAATGTCAACCAATCACTTATTTGACAGCATCTGGTAAATTTTCTTCTTTGTCTTTGTAAATAAAGTTTGGTTAAGCAGAATATGTTTATCACAAATTTTTCAATATGCCGAACGATTACACGTGTCCCGAATATATAATTTGATCTGCTTAATGTGAATTATGTATGTCAGCACAGTTAAGACACATTCATGTATATGTTACATATGTATGTCAGCACAGTTTACACACATTCATGTATATGTTACATATGTATGTCAGCACAGTTTACACACATTCATGCATATGTTACATATGTATGTCAGCACAGTTTACACACATTCATGCATATGTTACATATGTATGTCAGCACAGTTTACACACATTCATGCATATGTTACATATGTATGTCAGCACAGTTTACACACATTCATCTAGTGTAACAACATGTTCATCTGACACCAGTATTTGACTGAAGTGTGACAAGTTTAGCTTATGTATGCCAGTTATCCAAAATTACACAATAGTGTCATTAAGTTGTGACATGGCCATTCTTTGTTTTTATTAAATCTTAAGCATTATCATTTAATTTATCAGTAATTGCACCAACAACAGCAGGTCGTGCATCAGTCATCATGTCTTTAACTGATCATGGTAATTATAGACATCTCATTTATTGACATAGATTATTTGTGTATGCTGACGTGTGTGAATCACCACTACTTTCAGGCTGACCGTGTTCACTGTTCTAATAGAGAGATGACCTCTGAGGTTCAAGTCTTTGACAAGATGGACAGTAAAACATCAGCAAGTGTCAAGATAGAACCTCCTGAAGTATATCTAGATTATGCATATGAAGATACAAGTAAGTCACAGATGTTACAGGTCCTTGTAGAACACTGCTTTCATCACGGCTTACTGAAAAGTGTCTTGATCTCTGGCCATTGATCATGTCTCAGACACTCTCTTGCCCAACATGTCTTGATCTCTGGCCATTGATCATGTCTCAGACACTCTCTTGCCCAACATGTCTTGATCTCTGGCCATTGATCATGTCTCAGACACTCTCTTGCCCAACATGTCTTGATCTCTGGCCATTGATCATGTCTCAGACACTCTCTTGCCCAACATGTCTTGATCTCTGGCCATTGATCATGTCTCAGACACTCTCCTGCCCAACATGTCTTGATCTCTGGCCGTTGTTAATGTCTCAGCTCTCCTGCCCAATGTGTCCTGATCTCTGGCCACTGATCATGTCTCGGAACTCTCCTGCCCAACGTGTCTGCAATGTCCTGTGTCCATCTTCATCCTGGCCTATCCTTGCCTTCCCTTCCAAGAACCATAGACTCCATCACTGTTCTGTCCAAGCCACTGTCAAGTTTGTTGTGGCCAAAGTATTTCAGTGTCTGAGCCGTGATACTGTCTGTGAGCCAGTTGTCTCCCATGCTCAGATCTTGTAGAGTGTCAGTTCTCTTCTTCTTCATGGTCCATGATGGGCACCAATAGTGGTATGATCAGTTAAGAGATGTCATTATCTTGGTTTTGAAAATCACATGTCATTTGTTTGTGCACCTGACGTAACATCATTATCTTGGTTTATGCAACTGACATGATGTCATTATCTTGGTTTGTGCACCTGACATGACTTCATTATCTTGGTTTGTGCATCTGACATGACTTCATTATTTTGTTTTGTGCACCTGACATGACTTCATTATCTTGGTTTGTGCACCTGATATGATGCCATTATCTTGGTTTATGCAACTGACATGACATTATTATCTTGGTTTGTGCAACTGACACAACATCATTATCTTGGTTTGTGCACCTGACATGACTTAATTATCTTGGTTTGTGCATCTGACATGACTTCATTATCTTGTTTTGTGCACCTGACATGACTTCATTATCTTGGTTTGTGCACCTGATATGATGCCATTATCTTGGTTGGTGCAACTATCATGACGTAATTATCTTGGTTTGTGCAACTGCCTTTATGTCATTATCTTGGTTTGTGCAACTGACATGATGTCATTATCCTGGTTTGTGCAACTAACATGATGTCATTATCTTGGTTTGTGCAACTGACATGAGGTCATTATCTTGGTTTGTGCAATTGACATGTCATCATTATCATGGTTTGTGCAACTGTCATGACACTTGGTAGTAGGCTTGATAGTAAGCAGGAAGAAACATAGTTCTGAGTGTTGTCATAGACAGGAAAACTGGTTGTGTGTGTTGTCATAGACAGATATGACAGACTGGTTGTGAGTGTTGTCATAGACAGATATGACAGTTAGACTGGTTCTGAGTGTTGTCATAGACAGATATGACAGTTAGACTGGTTGTGAGTGTTGTCATAGACAGATATGACAGTTAGACTGGTTGTGAGTGTTGTCATAGACAGATATGGTAGTTAGACTGGTTCTGAGTGTTGTCATAGACAGATATGACAGTTAGACTGGTTCTGAGTGTTGTCATTGACAGATATGGCAGTTAGACTGGTTGTGTGTGTTGTCACAGGCACATAAAGTAACTGTGTATCTGGTATATTATACAAAATAACTACTCATCTGTTATACTTACATAAAGTAACTTCATCTAGACTACACTTACATAAAGTAACTTCATCTACTAGATTACACTTACATAAAGTAACTTCATCTATTAGACTACACTTACATAAAGAGGTTGTTCTTCTGTTAGATTACAATCACACTCATGTTTTGAAAGATTCACCACAAAGAATCCATTATCTAACATTTCTGTAAAGTTCTATGTGTGTATTTCAGAAACACATCCCTGTTCTCAGAGTTATCCCTCCTTACAAGAAAAATCAGAAATGGATATGAAGATGGCAGATGGTTACATAGACTGGAAACCTGTGAAAGAAGAACTGTCTGATGATTTGTCTGAAGTCAAGAGTCACAGATTCAGTAAAGTGATTGGCATGGCAAGTTGTTACAGAAATCAAGAGATTTCAGAACATAACAACACAGAATCAAGAATTACTGAGGCTACAGCTCAAATTAATCACCAAGAAGTATCACTTACTGGGACAGAGCATGATTACACAGCATCACAGCGACATGAACATTGTAGCAACATGTCAGAGAGTGTGTCTTCTATGATTGAAATCAACACTAAACTATGTCCGACTAATGAGAATTGTCAATTACACCATGTGGACACTCCAGTAAAACGTACACAGATTTCTGGGACATCTCCTGATGACACTGTTGGTTATACCAGTTGTAGTTCTCCAAGAATACAAGCAGGAGACACACCACACATGTCTGATGTTTGTGATGCAGCTGTCAGTGTAGACACAGGTTTACATAGACACAAGACTGCAGATACTGGAGAGAAACCTTACAAATGCAGTAAGTGTGGTGCATCTCTTGAAGCTCATGTGTCAAATTACCATCAAAGCACATATACAGATGCTAAATCTGACCAGTGTCATGTTTGCTGTGAGTCATTTACACGAGTTGATGTCATGACAAGCTGCAGGAGAACACACACAAGTGAGAAGCCTTACCATTGTGATATTTGTGATGCATCATTTCCTCTTTCTGACATCCTCAGGAGACACAAGAAAACACATTCAGCAGAGAAGTCCTATAAGTGTGATGAATGTGGAGCAGTGTTTACACAAGCTAGTCAACTGAAGCACCCCATGAGAAGGCATTCAGGAGAGAAGCCTTACAAGTGTGATGATTGTGGTAAATATGTTTCTCAGTTTAGCTATCTGAAATGCCACATGAGAACGCATACAGAAGAGAAACCTTACAAGTTTGATGTTTGTGGTAAATCTGTTTCCATCTCTAGCGACCTGCAATGCCACATGAGAATACATACAGGAGAGAAACCTTACAAGTGTGATGTTTGTGGTAAATCTATGTCTACTTCTAGCAGTCTCAAAGGCCACATGAAAACACATACAGGAGAGAAACTTTACAAGTGTGATGTCTGTGGTGAATATTTTGGTCGGGTTGGCACCCTGAAACGCCACATAAGAATACACACAGGAGAGAAACCTTACAAGTGTGATGTTTGTGGTAAATCTTTTTCCATATCTAGTGACCTGAAATGCCACATGAGAATACACACAGGTGAGAAACCTTACAAGTGTGATGTTTGTGGCAAATCTGTGTCTAGATCTAGCAATCTGAAAAGCCACATGAGAATACACACAGGAGAGAAGCCTTACAAGTGTGATGTTTGTGGTAAATCTGTATCTCATTCTAGCAATCTCAAAAACCACATGAGAATACACACAGGAGAGAAACATTACAAGTGTGATGTTTGTGGTGCATGTTTCTCTCAGTTGGGCCATCTGAATATTCATATGAGAGTGCATACAGGAGAGATACCTTACAAGTGTGATGTTTGTGATAAATCTATGTCTACTTCTAGCAGTCTCAAAGGCCACATGAAAACCCATACAGGAGAGAAACTTTACAAGTGTGATGTCTGTGGTGAATGTTTTGGTCGGGTTGGCACCCTGAAACGCCACATAAGAATACACACAGGAGAGAAATCTTACAAGTGTGATGTTTGTGGTAAATCTTTTTCCATGTCTAGTGACCTAAAATGCCACATGAGAACACATACAAGAGAGAAACCTTACAAGTGTGTGGTTTTGTGGTAAACCTGTTTCTGTGTCTAGCAGCCTGAAATGCCACATGGGAATAAACATAGGAGAGAAACTTACAAGTGTGATGTTTTTGGCAAATCATTATTGAATTCAAGTCAGCTTAAATGCCACATGAGAATACAAACAGGAGAGAACCTTAGAAGTGTGATGTTTGAGGTGCATTCTTTTACTCAAAGTGACAATCTGAAATACCACATGAGAATACATACATTAGATGTGCCTTTCAAGAGTAGTAATCTTGTGGTTGTGTAGAAGTGTATGGTAATTCTATGATATGTAGAAAGCTGTAGTGATAGAGTGTGGTCTGTAGACATATATTCTCTTGTGTTCACAGTTGATTGACAATAAGTACAGATATATTGATGAAACAATACACAGCCACACTCAAGACCAGACTCATAGACTTGACGATACACGACAAGGATAGTCACAATAGACAGGCGAACAATTGGCATCACTGCCATTTCCATACAGATGCTTTCACATCAGTCGTCATGGCTGCAGTATCACACAGATGACACATCTTTATAACGTTCCCAGTTCAGTGTTTCACACATGACTGAAGATTATAAAACTCCTCAATTCCACTCCTTTGCTTAAATATGACGGGATGGGTGAGAGTAAACACTGCCCTCTACTGCCTCAACCACTGCTGATAGTGCCGCACTTGATACATGAGTCACCAGGCTAAGTACCTAGTCAGTTGTGATACATGAGCCACCAGGCTAAGTACCTAGTCAGTTGTGATACATGAGCCACCAGGCTAAGTACCTAGTCAGTTGTGATACATGAGCCACCAGGCTAAGTACCTAGTCAGTTGTGATACATGAGCCACCAGGCTAAGTACCTAGTCAGTTGTGATACATGAGCCACCAGGCTAAGTACCTAGTCAGTTGTGATACATGAGCCACCAGGCTAAGTACCTAGTCAGTTGTGATACATGAGCCACCAGGCTAAGTACCTAGTCAGTTGTGATACATGAGCCACCAGGTTAAGAGTGGGACAATTTTGGCCATTGCTTACTGAACATGGTCCGCACTTGACGAAACCCATGAACTGACTGCCCTTGTCACCTTCGCGATCACGTGGGTTCGCTCCGGTGACAATCTTGCTCACCAGATGCGTCACGATCCATGATTGCCCGTTCTTCTGTGTGACTTTTGGTCACTATGCCATGAGGTACAATTCAACCCATGGCACTGAAAAACATCTAATTGCAGTGAAAATATGGTTTCTGGGGAAAATGCAAAGAATACCATGGACAGACCGAAAAACCCTTCTAGGTTTTTGTATTATTCAAACCTGTTTTGCTGCATGGCAGTGAATCTTGGAATGTAAATGAACAAATTAGGAAGAACTTGGAGGCAACAGAAATATGGTTTCTGAGACAAATATTGTGAATTCCTTGGACTGCCAGAGTAGCTAAACGAGTATTGCCTGAAAGAGGCTAATGAAACTAGAACACTATATACAACAATAAGACAGAGACAAACAGCTTTCTTCTGTCATGTGATGAGAAGAAAGGCATTGAAAAACATTGTGATGACTGGAAAGATAAAAGGGAAGAGAGGCAGAGGACAGCCAAGAGAAATGATGCTGGATGGACTGACACGGTAGCATGGAAGAATATCATCAGCAAAGTTGATCCAGAACACCAAGGAGAGAGATCTGTGGAGAGCCATGAATGCCTACACCAGCTGGCAGGGCACTTGATGATGATGTGTACATTTATAATTTGTTCTGAGATCTACATTGTTTTTCTAATATCCTATGAAAGTGTTATGTACATTTCTAATATCTGCATATCTCTAAATTTGTCTATTTCAACTGTCTTCTTATATAAGTTTGTATATTTCTGATGTTTTCATACATATCTAAGTTTGTATATTTCTCATGTCCTCATACATATCTATGCTTGTATATTTCTAATGTTTTCATACATATCTAAGTTTGTATATTTCTGATGTCCTCATACATATCTATGTTTGTATATTTCTAATGTCTTCATACATATCTAAGTTTGTATATTCCTATAATGTTATGTTAGTTCATTGATTGATGACCATGCATTTAAGTTGCATACACAAATATTTCACACTATAATATAATAATAAACAGGATTTAGTTATATGTCAATTATAACATTAAAGAGTATTTATAATTTTGTTTACATAAATTATTAATACTGTCAGTTAAATACCAGTAAATAACAAAAGAGATATACCTTTATTTGATTCATAACAAAGATGGAAAACACATTGTGGAATTTCCTTCTTCCCAGTGACAACCATAATCTGCGTCTGCATACAAAGGAGTCCTTTGCCAAGGCCAATTCATATGGGGCAACAATAAAGTGCATACTGAGCTGGCAGGTATAGTGGATGAAGCCAGGACGAGGGCGAACAGAGGAACCAGAGCCAGGCCGATGTGGATAGACTTTGTGAGAACTGTGCATAACATGGAGACAAGGAAGACTGTGCTGAAGACTTACCATAACGTGGAGACAAGGAAGACTTACCATAACGTGGAGACAAGGAAGACTTACCATAACGTGGAGACAAGGAAGACTTACCATAACGTGGAGACAAGGAAGACTTACCATAACGTGGAGACAAGGAAGACTTACCATAACGTGGAGACAAGGAAGACTTACCATAACGTGGAGACAAGGAAGACTTACCATAACGTGGAGACAAGGAAGACTTACCATAACGTGGAGACAAGGAAGACTTACCATAACGTGGAGACAAGGAAGACTTACCATAACGTGGAGACAAGGAAGACTTACCATAACGTGGAGACAAGGAAGACTTACCATAACGTGGAGACAAGGAAGACTTACCATAACGTGGAGACAAGGAAGACTGTACTGAAGACTGGCAGCATTTTATTGATGGCTCGTTTGTTCAGCCGCAATGACAGAAATAAACAGGAACATTCATCACATGGAAACAGTGAACAACTCCGTGTCCTCACCATCTTCAGTGTTTATTCTACACAAGGATCGCAGCACGTAACATCACTAGTGCGATTGTAAATAACACATATAATCACTGTTCATCGATACACAACACCGCTATACTACAATGTCTATCGTACTGTCAACTTACGATCACTTGCCCTTGACATCGGCACGGGCCATTCCTCAATCGCTGTCGCTAAACTGGAATGGCTATTCAATGAGCCGTCTGGCTTGTGTCAAACCTTTTACCTCAGGCTAGAGCGTTGTTGAATTCTGAAAGCAGTGTTGATTTCATCTCGCTTTCGTCTCGACACTCGTTTTCCGTCCTCTCTCTACTGGGACCCTGGCTGAACTGCCTTTGTCCAGCCGTGTCCGTCCCGTGTACCACACAACTAGTGTCACGTGATACGCAACTTCTCTGAATGCTTTCCCTTTGTTCTTCAACATCATCATCTGTTGCTCCCCGACTTTCCTTGACTTATTCATGCAGATTTGTTCATCGTGATCGTGTGAACTGCTTTCACAGATGACAATCCCGCTTCTATGGTAACCTGTTCTCACTACATCAGTTTACCGCTTTCTACCTCATATCGGTTCATGGCATTATCCCCCCCCCCCCCCGTTTTTGAAAATGGTGTAGCCATTTTCACAATCTCTTCAGTTTTTTCACCCTTATGACATGTAGCGATATTGGTAGGCATTACATAATTATCTTGTATACTGATGTACTTCCACCCACCCATTTTCTCTGATAATATGACGGTATGGCATTCCATTAACCACTGCACAAAATCAATGAAAAAGAAATTTATTATTATAGTCAGACATGCCCTATCTATCTGCTTCCCCCGCAGACGACATGTAGCCCAGCCTATGGGGGGTGGCGCTGGGCTAACATACTATGAGCTTCATAAGGTCCCGTGGCCTCCCCATAGTAGTCCCTCAAACCTATCAAGGCCATTACGCCCGAATGAGGGAACATGCGTGGTTAACAGGTACCATGACCATCTGTATTATTGTTTATAATTGGTATTGTGGAATATGACCAATATATCTATGACCTTTATACCGCTGTAGTTATCATTTGTCATTTGGGTTTACTGTTTGACTTATTTTCGCTTGTACAATCACAAGTGGGGTTGTTGCCTCTACAGTTGTTTATTTGTGGTTTACTTATAGTATTTCTTTAGTCTAAGGTGATTACTTCTTCTTCATAATAGGTGTTGTCTTTTCATTTCATAACCGCAATTTTATCCTGCTGATGATATAGCTGTCTGATGTAGACTCATTTATTAATGTCTGTGTCTATCAAAGCTTTATAATACTTTGATTATCTATCTCCATTACTGGTTGATCTTCATGCACTTTCTGTTCCTTGTCTCTTGTTTTCTATTTCCCTAAGAAGGCTTTTTATTTCTTATGAAGGTTTCTCTCTGTCTCTATGTTCAGTCATTTGACTGCCATAATGTCTCTTGGCCTTGTATTGATATTTCAAAACCGTATAGTGTTGACCCATAGCAATACCATATAAAAATGTATTTCCATTTGTAACATAGCGTATGTCAATCAGAGCATAAAATTAATAGCAATAAATCTCATTGACATATTTGATATACTCATGCAATGTTATCAATTGAAAGAAAATTAAAAAAATGTGACATTGATTTCAATTATCAATGTGCTATATATGCTTACCTTGTTATAGCACCAACATTAAAATTATATACCACCATACACTCGTTGCTATCTGTTTGTTGACCGTTGTTGCTTTGTGTTGTTTTTATTGCCAACCTTGTTATAAATTGTGATTTGTGTTTTCAGCAATAGTCTTGATTGGTCTTTCTATCGCCTTTCATTATTGCTGAAAAAGATCTATTATTAAGTCTTCTGTTATGGACACATCATCTGTACATATAACAAATTTCACATAAATAATCATGTGTGAAAACTCATACTATAATATGTTACAACAGTCTATTTGTTATCATCATTGCAATATGTATGATGATCTGTTTACCGGTGAAAAACAGACTGGTCTATTGTGGATTGTAGTTGACCTGGACATGCTCACAATAGATTGCGTCGTATGACTTTGGTATATATGCTGTTATGCTTTCAACAGCATGATAACCTAACTTGTCTTGTTGAACTTGTGGTTCAACTTGTCCCGATACCACCGGTTTCTCTTGTTGTACTTGTGGTTCAACTTGTCCCGATACCACAGGTTTCTCTCAGTTGGTTGTATAAAATTGATTCTCGTACTTGTATTTTCTTAGAACTGAATCTGTACTGTAGTGATGGCAAATAAATGGTATGTTTTCATTTCATGAGCTGATGATTCAATCATGATAGATGGAATATGAACTTTGATGTATCGAGTTATATGAACAATAAATAACTATAATACCAATCAATTACTTCACCATGGGTGTGGTTGGTGATACTTGTTTACCATGGGCTGATCTTGTCGCTTGTTTCTGCTGCTTTGGTGCCCTGGGATGGTACTTATTTGTTGGCCTTTTGATAGTCTCCCCATGCTTTTTCGGTACCCTCGGATTGCAGGCACAGAGTTCCACTTCCAGATTCGTAATTGGATCTTTTTGTGGCGCTTACATGGTTCGGCTACTCTCGCCTTTGTTTTCTGCACATTCTGGTAAATTATAAATGGAAACAATATGTACATATCTGAATCAATTTAACTTAATTAACCTAACATGTCAAATTGACTGCTGATATCTGTACTCATTCTATACGGCAGTTCAGAGCTTTAATTAATACTTGGATAACTGTATCTCTCTGTTACCCTTTATGTACTCTGAATACCATAGTATTAGAATAATTTATTGCCTCACAGTACAGTTTAGATACAATGAGATATTGCATATGTATTAGATGGTAATGTAAGTCTTTACATATGAATGTGTCTTAGTGAGTACCAAGACTTTATGATGTTAAGTAAATTGAAGGTTAGATGTTTATCTACAGAGATGTTTCTTCTATTTCTTTTACTTATGTTATATCCTTCCATTGCAACTTTACTGTGTCTTCAATGTGTGTCCTAGTGATGTTTGCTTAATCTATTTCAAACAAAATAAATAAAATCAAGGTATTTCTAATCAGATGTTCATGCGTATAAATCAAAATTACCTTAATTAATATCACAGTTTTAAGTATAGTAAAAGAAGTATGTTTATTCCATTGAACTACCCTTGACCTATATTAATGATAGGCTGTTTATATGCAGTTCAATGTATCTATAATCGTTAATAAAAATATTTTTAAAAGGTTCTTTAACTCCCTGTTCCTTTAATATTTTTTTCCCCTTTGTTGGGAACTACTGTTGCACCATCTGTCTGTCTTAAATTACTACATCGCTTTTGCCATTTTCCAATGTCTTAACTAATGCATTCTTTTAAATTATAGATGTTACCTGGTGTTACCTATAGTTGTTGGGTGTGGTAACACTATAGTTGTCACTTATTCATAGCAATGTGACCGGCTAATGTCCGTCCAACCATCACTTTTCATGCCTTAATTATCTACATGAGGGCATTTTTACACACTGGAGAGTATAAACTAAATGCTTAGAGATTATGTTTCACCCCAGCCAGACCAGTGTCGCGTATCATAACCCAGAGACTCGACACCGGCTCGGTGCTGATGCAACTCAACCTCACATGATGTTATCCATTCTAAACTATTTGTATATTTTAGTCACTTTTCCCAACTACACTCCGCTGTGTGTCATACCCCGACGCACAAACGGTATTCGTTGATTATACTATCAAACAAGTTCACCGCCTTGCATAGACAGTCCCCCGTCACACAACAATTACCCATGTCATATGTCGGAAAGCCGCTCTACCAAATGCGGAACCCATTTCTTTAGAAATGCTCTTGTCGCCACAAAAAGATTACCCACGATCTATGTTGACAAGCCGGTACTGCACTTCTCTTCCAAATGTAACCCAACACAGTTCTGCGAAATCAGGCCAAATCCTGAAACGCCATACTACTCTCCCATAGCTATAAATACATGCAGGAAGACATGTTTACTCATGCGGTTTTATCCAACCTCACCGGAACGCATATGTAAGCCATACAAGGTGTCCCTAGTATACACACTATGTTGTTTCTGTGCATATAATGCATGATAGAATGAATATCCAGCAGTTGTTTCTTGTGATATTCTCGTGTGCTGTTTGGGACAAGAGATATTCCTTGTCTGACGATGTTATTTGAGTTTGTTACTATACTGGTGTGTACTGATATCACAGATATTCACAATATTACACCGGACAGGATAGATGATGGCTCCTCTACCTAGTACAATATAAATGTGACACATACCACCTGTTACATTTACATATAGAAAGAACATGGACAATATGTGATTACAACAAGTAGATATTATTTCCCATCATCAACTGTTGTTATTAAGTTATGCAGTTGATCACGCCATTATGTGAATTATTCCAGCTGTTCTTAGCTCACGTTGATGTGCTTATAAATCAATCAGTTCTTGTTTGGCCATTAACTTGGGCCCTGACATACCACCTTTTTCTCCTATAGCCATGAAGTCTTGTAATGAAGACATGCTTACTGAGTCTTCTGTATAAGTAACCTAAGGTGTCACTAGAATACACGCTATGTTGTTTGTGTGTATGCCTTGAATAATAGTGTAATACTTTAGAAATTATTCTTGTGACGTTCTTAAGTGATGTTCACACCAAGAAGTACCCTTTGAATGGAGTTCTAGTGGTGTCACAATGTTTATAATATTATACTCGACGAGACAGATATTACATCCTATACATCGTCAAATTTACACATAAAGCATATCACATATTAATTTACACACCCATGGAATACTAATAACATTTGATTAACACAAGTGTCACCGCCTCACCGTTAGATATATTATTAGAGGGCTGCAACTCCAGCCCAAGGGAGAGAAACGAGTCGCTCAGAGCCTGAGTAATCTAGAGCCTTCTCGAAACACCGGTCATCGAGACCATGGTTCGGTGGACACTGATGTGGCCCGCCTAAAGCGGGGTCCACGAGGAACTCGGACCGAGTTACCGCCCGTGTCGGATTGGGACACGCGGAGACTGGCAGAGGACAGACGGACTTGAGAGAGGCAACAGGGCCTGCCTTTGAGGGACTCTATAGATATCAATAGATATATAGACATAGGCTAGATAGTTTGCTAGACTGTTGTATGATAACTATGTGTTTGATGTTAACCAGCTGTGATATGTAATATGCGCCAACGCATACTGTATATGTATACACAATAAATATTCGATCTCATAGCGAACAGATTTATTGTTGCCTGTATGAACCCAAGTTCAGTTACCTAGATAAGAGCAAGACGATGACAGGCTTTTTGGGGGCTAGTTTTCCGGTTTTGGCATAAAATCTATTGTGAAATAACTATTAATTGCCATGTAAAATTACTTAATTGATCATATCACATTGAGTTGTTTAAACCAAAAGAATTGTTAACTTACAAGTTTATAAAAATTAGTAGCTATCTAGCAATAAAATAGGATTAATCTGAGTCCCTCAGCAGTATCTCAGCAGTGCCTAAGCAGTGTGTCTCATTATTGTGATTTGTAAACTATTTTTGACATGACTGTGACATTTTTTGACTGTTACTAATGTTTTCTCACTCTACGAGCAGATTGTTCCGCGAATAGTGGCGCGTGCAACCTATGTAACCTTTCCAACAGTGGCGAAATTACAAGACAGCTTTTCGGGACAACATCGGCGAGTTCTCTGATTGAAAGCTAAGTTTCATGTCATACCCATTGTAACTCTAAGCTGTACTTCTCATCTTTCATCAATGTATTATGTTGCTTCATATTGATTTGTTGGCATATTCATGACCTTATCACCAATATAACCTTGCATTTTGATTTACACATTAATAAGTAAGGGAGTTAACCAAATTTTCGACTACACAACATTTTTTCTAAGGGATTTAACTTTATAAACATTACAAACAAGTAAAACACAAAATGTCTACCTTAGATAAATGCATTGAGCAAGGAATAAAGTTAGGTTATAAAGAAGAGAAATTGTCAGAATGGGCACAGAAAACGCACGCAGAAAACATTGCCCGTGAAGAAAGAGCGATAGAACGAGAAGAAAAGAAATTGCAAATGGAGGCCGAAGAAAAGAAAATTCAGATGCAGATGGAGACAGAAGAAAAGAAAATGCAAATGCAGGCAGCAGAAAAGAAATTACAAATGGAGCTCGACGCGGCGGCCAAGCAAGCCCAATTGAATGCTGATACACAAGTGAAACTAAAACAGATGGAGCTTGAGTCCAACGCAGAAATATCGATAAATAAGCTAAGAAGCAAAGAGGAAGAACAAAAATATAATAAGTATAAAGGCCTCGTGAAGGCGTTCTGCTCAGGAGATTCCATCAGCGCCTACTTGGAAAATGTTGAGTGTCTCATGGCCTACCATAAGATCATTAAATCAGATTGGGCATTTATTCTAATGAGAAACTTAGCTCTTGAACCACTAAAAGTAATAGAGACAGTGCCACAGGAAATGCGAAAAGACTACGATTACTTAAAACAACGCATTCTCCAACATTTTTCGTTAGATACTGCAGGTTACCAACAACAATTTGCCAAATTATCACCACAACCAAACCAAACCTTTATAGATTATGTCAGTACAGTCCAAGACGTATGCACAAAATGGATCAACTCGGCTAAAACCAACAACAGCCATGACAAACTTAAAGAGCTTATTATTATAGACAAAATAGTTAGCACCATCCCCACACCTTTTGCCAAGTTCTTAAAACAAATGGATTGCAAAAGTATTCAGGAAATAGAGGCAAAGGGGAATGCATTTTTTACAGCAAATAGGGATATTTTTCAGCTGAACATAAGTCACAACGATACAGCAGCTGCAGTAGTGAACACCAAATACTCCAAACAAACAGAGAGTAAATTCAAACCTCGCTCCAATGTCAGTAAACTTGTTAAATGCCAGTATTGCGGTTTGAATCACGACAGTGGCTCTATGTGCGACAAATCGCCGAACTACCCTCACCACCTCAAGATGATGGTGGAGAAACAGAAGACCAAGCGCAATGCTTACCAGAGAGCGGTCAAATGTTTTTTTTTGCCGCAGTTTTGGCCACTATAGTCGCTTTTGTGATGGCCGAAAGTTATTGAAACAGGCCAATGCCGCACTAGTGGAAACGTCGTCAGACGAAGAGATTGAATCACTGAATGATTGTGATAATCAAAATGACAATGTAAGTGAGCTTGGAAATGCTGTACAAATTATTGACACCATTACAGACAGTAAGTGTAACACCTGTACGAAGTTCCAACTTGACACAACATTACTATGTGGCCACACTATCCCTATTTCAAATGAAACAGCCAACGCTGCTTTGTCATCTACAGGCAAGCTAGTTTTTTCTACAGGGTTTGTAAACAACAAAAAGGGCACATTAATTCGTGATTCCGGCGCAACGCTCTGTGGGATAAAGAAAACATTAATAGACACTAAAGACTACACAGACAAACATGTCACTTGTCGCACATTCTCAGGTACTATAGAGAAATACCCCCTTGCTCTGGTCGAAATTCGAACACCGTTCATATCAGGACAAGTATTGTGCGCAATCCTTGAAAATCCAGTCGCTGATATTATACTTGGGAATTTGCCCAACATACGAGCATGCTCTGAGAAGGAAATCAGAGAGTGGGAGCGTAAAAACGGTATTCCCCCCACAAACAGCGATGCTATAGAGAAACACCATTCATGCTTGTCTCAATCTGCCAAAAGACCAAGGGAGACAACCACTGAGGTAATTCAGAAAGAATTCACCGAGGTGTACAATGCAGGGGCTGTCGAATCTGTGAGCGATACGACCAAATTAAAACCTCGAATTGAGGATGCTACTGATGTACCAAGTACCAAGCCTGTAAATGTGCAACAAAACACACAACACACAAATGCAATAACACGACAGACAACCCATAAAACCAACACTGACCAACTACAAGAATCATTAGAAATAATAGCGCCAAACTCAACTAACATCAATTTTGGAAATGAACAGAAAAATGACCCTACACTTACACCATACTTTAAGTTAGTAGGCCTTAAACCAAAATTAACAAAGAACGCATCGTGGACATTTAGACTACAGAACAACATCTTAACTAGATTGTACACAACAAAGCAGACCACGATACAGCAAGTACTGTTACCACAAGCACATCGAGACAAAGTTCTAAAAATAGCTCATGACTCCCCTTTTGGAGGTCATATGGGGTATGAAAAGACCAGAGCTAGGGTCCTGACCCAGTTTTATTGGCCAAAGTTTTGCCAAGATATAAAAACCTTTTGTAGATCGTGTGATATATGTCAGAAACTAGTAAAAAAAGGAAAAAACCCTACAGCAGAAGTCCAATCAACGACCACTGCCTCGAGGCCTTTCCAAATCGTGGCAGTTGACCTAGTAGGTCCGTTGAATCACATTTCAAATAAAGGGAATAGGTATATTTTTACTCTTGTGGATGTATGTACGAGATGGCCCGAAATGCTTCCATTAAGATCTATCTCCTCTAAGGATGTGACGGACATATTAAATATTTTCTCCCGTTTTGGCTTCCCAGAGAAAATAATTTCTGATAGAGGAACCCAGTTCATATCGAATGCCACCCAATCAGTAACTAAGTTACTAGGCATCAAGCAATGTTTCACCAGTCCCTATCGACCGGCCGCAAATGGCATCTGTGAGAAACTAAATGGGGACCTGAAACATATGCTATCTAAAGTGACAGCTGAAAATCCAGCCGATTGGGACATACTTCTCCCAACGGTGCTGTTCGCATATAGAGAAGTCCCACAATCAAGTACAGGGTTCTCTCCCTTCAAATTGATGTATGGAGCGAACCCAAGAGGACCTCTCACCATTTATAAAGAGATCATATCACAACCTGTAGATATCCAACTTCCCATTTCTACCTATGATTTGGTCACTGATACCAGAGACAAAATCATACGTTCCTGTTTATTGGCCAGAACATCACTACAGGAGAAAGGTTTTAAATACAGGCAGTACGCCAACAGAGGTGCAAAAACAATTGTGCTAAATCCAGGTCAGGATATTTTACTACTCCTACCTGACAAAAGAGATTTACTGTCAACCTCTTGGCAGGGACCTTTTAAGATCATTAGAAGAATTTCAGAAGTAGATTACGAAATCTCATTAAATGGAAAGCTAAAAATATTCCATGTAAATATGTTGAAACCATATTATGTTAGACAAGACAATGAGACAAATGAACTGACTCAACGAACTGGGGACGGAAACGAAACGACAATTTCCCAACGAAATGACACCTCGACAAACGAAGCATCGTTAACGACACACTCTTACGACGACGAAAACGACGAAGACATATGTACATTACCGACAATCTGTGATATCGACAGCGACGACAAATTTGACGACATATTGACAACGATTGATCTCAACGACGACGACAATGACATTGAACACAATTTACAAACAGTAGCATCTGTGATAAATCAGACAGACGTGGACAACACTGAAATCCCTGTACCAATCATGACTGCCGACGGAAGTATAAATGACATACATATCTCTGACACTTTGACACAACAGCGACAAGACATTTTGACTATCCTTGACGAGTATAAATCTATCTTTTCTAACAAACCTGGACGCACTGATAAAATAACACATTCAATTGTGCTGACAGATCTGAGACCGGTCAAATGTAGACCATATTCTATTCCTCTCCATTACAGATCTAACTTAGATAAAGAAATTTTAGATTTAGAGAAGAATGGCATTATTCAAAAATCGATGTCTCAATATTCTTCACCGATTGTTCTGGTGAAAAAGAAGGACCAGACAATCCGCTTGTGCATCGACTATAGAGTATTAAATACAAGAACAACAACGGATGCAGAGCCAATGAACAGCTGTGAAGATCTTATCTTAAATATGGCTCAATCATCCTTATTTTCCAAGACCGATTTAGCGAAAGGATATTGGCAAGTTCCACTACACCCTTCTTGTAGACATATAACAGCATTCGCAACACCTCTCGGTTTGTACGAATGGCTATATCTTCCGTTTGGTCTCAAGAACGCACCGGCCACATTTGTGAGACTAACAAGATTGTTATTACACGGAATGAAAGATGTAGTAGCCTATATTGATGATATATGCGTCCATTCTTCTGATATGACTTCTCACCTACTTACCCTCAAACAAGTCTTCAACCAAATCTCTCTTTTTGGACTTACTATCAAACCTTCCAAAGTTGAAATAGGTTATACACAAATAGACTTCCTTGGTCACAGAATTTCTGAAGGCAAATTGTTGACAGATGATAAAATTGTTTCTAAGATCCTTAATCTAGAAGTGCCTACCACCAAGAAACAGATTAGAAGTTTACTTGGCCTTATTAACTATTATTCTAAATTCATTCCACATTGGGCAGAACTCACCTCAGTCTTTTCTGATATGTTAACTAAAAATCATCCATCAAAAATTTGTAAAAGTACCAGCTTAGATGATGCAATGTGTAGATTGAAACATATTTTTTCTAATCCACCAGTCTTACGATTACCCAACATAAATTTACCCTTTATTTTGACCACAGATGCTAGCGCTATCGCAATAGGAGGATGCTTGATGCAGGAAGTGGATGGCATAAGACACCCAATTCTCTATGTGAGCCGCAAACTAAAGAAGGCTGAAACTCGTTATGCCACAGTTGAATTAGAGTGTTTGAGCCTATTGTTCTGTATATTGAGATTATCTAAGTTCCTCTTGGGGAGTCATTTTGTGGTCCTCACTGACAGTTCGCCATTATTAGTCCTTAACCATGGGTCGCCCAAAAACCACCGGTTACAAAGATGGTGTCTTCTACTTCAGAATTTCGACTTTGAGATACGCCATATCAAGGGCACCGATAACATTATGGCTGACCTTTTATCACGGCAAATAAATGCGCCAGTAGAATAACTCTGATCACATCGACCATTAGCCATACTATAAACTGTGATACTTTTAGTCGGTTGCATATGACAGTGTAACTCTACACCTGCTAGAGTACTCTCAGTGATTAAGTTAATTACGACACCCACGAACATGATACTTGAAGAGCTATACATTAAGAACTATACTCTAAGAGCTATACTATCAAGTGCCCAAGCTCTAGACCGATTCCAGCAAGAAACGTTAACTGTGTGTCAACAAATAAGATCAACCAATGAACTAACTCCGAATTCTGTAAGAACACGTTATATGGGACATTGAGAACATTCCATACTTGCTGTTACTACGAAACTTTACAAACAGCCGAAACAGAACGACATCGACTACAACACTCAAGAGACAGCCATACTAACTTTAACATTCATGGCATAACACGCTAACAACAGGAGGACAACGCGCACATCATCGTTGGATTTAGTTATTTAATTAATTAATTAGTTTAGGATTAAATATGTATTATATTTCCATTATTGATGTATATAAATTGTATTAACCTGTAATTTGTACATATTCTAAGTTAATATTACAGGCGGTGCTATTCATAGGCTAAAGAACCGTCCTATACAATTGTCTCTATTTAAATTATAACCTATTTTTCATTCATCGTACAAAAAGTACGTATTTTTGTAAAGGGCAAATATCGCCTAGCCCACTTTTTCCAAGGGCAATAACACTTACCTCAACTTTAATTATATATTTTAACCAAATACTATTTTGAATGAAAGGTGAGTGATTGACTGCGTGAAAGGATTAAATGAGAGAATGATACACTTAGCGGACAAATTGTACGCAAACCGTATTTATTTTAATTTGTCTGCGTCTTTCATGTAAATTGCATGACTTGTCTAATTTGTGAATACATGTGTAGTACTTAGTTTAATAGTGAGTTAATATACTTAGTTTAGCAGTTAGGATACATCTAAGCACCACTACTTGGAATGCCTGATCATGTATTGCACATAGTGCAGTAGTTCATGATTGAGGTTATCCCAACTCGTGACGCTTGGAAATACGCCACACATTCAGCACAAACATTACACAAACCTTAAAACTCAACACTATCAATTTAAAATACAGTCACTTTATTAGAAAAATCAACTTATTAGTCAACACACTAACAAGCCAATAGGAACACATGTAGTCTGAGGGGGATAAAATAACAAGGGAACTACATATTTAGCATTATATAACATACGAGAGTAAAAGTGTATTGAAATGCACACACAGATCAAAATTTGAAGGTGTACTTAATTAGCCGGGACTTCGGTCTTGTTAACTCTCTTAACAGAGGTTAATTGTCTGGGTACCAGTTGGGTACTATTGAGAAGGGCGGGTTGTAAATACAACTACTTAAACGTCACGTAACTTCGGTCTGATAAGCATTATTAAGGACACAGGAGACAGAGTGATCTCTTTACCAAATCAGAGAAGTGGTGTATGGGAGAATACATGAGTTTTAATGCCAGTATGTAGGTTACCAGGTTACTGTCCACCAAACTACACACACCAACTTTATGTGATTCGGTGACAGAATTAGAATAGATCTAATTACCTAATAACAAGCCATATTAGGGGGGAGGGGGGAATCCTGTCACCGCCTCACCGTTAGATATATTATTAGAGGGCTGCAACTCCAGCCCAAGGGAGAGAAACGAGTCGCTCAGAGCCTGAGTAATCTAGAGCGTTCTCGAAACACCGGTCATCGAGACCATGGTTCGGTGGACACTGATGTGGCCCGCCTAAAGCGGGGTCCACGAGGAACTCGGACCGAGTTACCGCCCGTGTCGGATTGGGACACGCGGAGACCGGCAGAGGACAGACGGACTTGAGAGAGGCAACAGGGCCTGCCTTTGAGGGACTCTATAGATATCAATAGATATATAGACATAGGCTAGATAGTTTGCTAGACTGTTGTATGATAACTATGTGTTTGATGTTAACCAGCTGTGATATGTAATATGCGCCAACGCATACTGTATATGTATACACAATAAATATTCGATCTCATAGCGAACAGATTTATTGTTGCCTGTATGAACCCAAGTTCAGTTACCTAGATAAGAGCAAGACGATGACAACAAGTGGATCTCATTCCCGACTGTTGAGAATTCTTATTATTATATAACGGTTAATCAGGCTGTTATTAGCTCAGCACTCATCGTGGAGACGACAAAAATCTGTGGAGAAAGTATCCAAATATCTACTCTAAACAGCCGCACACAATGATACAAACACAATCAGACAATTTAACTTGCCTGATGCCTTGTTGCTGCTGCTGTGTTGAGGTCCTTTACTGGTCCGCCGTCTTCCTCCAAGTTGTCGAGGGTATTGGGTGTTGATAGTAGACTAAGGCTTGACCTTCAGATCGCTCTGTAGGAAAATTCTGGATATTCTGCAACTTGAGTGGAAAAGTTTAGTATAATACCGATTCACTGTTGTGATGTTGTGTTGAAGTTCTGGATTGCATCGGTATCATTATTTCGGTTGTCTGAGTCGTTAGCTGTTGAAGACCAAGAATTGAAGACCAAACTCGAAATTCAGACAACTTTCTTCGAGAAAAATTCGGATCCTCGAGTCGAGTGGAAAACAGCTTGATATACTACTGATTGTTCACTGCAGCTGTGATTCACAATGGATTTGTGGACATCTTCGCCGTATTGAGGTGTTTGGTACAAATTTTGAGTGATCCACAAACTAGTATGAATTGCTACCTCCCTTACTACTTATATGGTCATAGTGATGAAATTCAAGTCAAACTTAAGACATCGTCGCTGTTTTGATATTTTGTCTTTGTATGTTGAGTTTTGACTGTTGATAGGATTATCTTTCAGTAGTTTGGAAACATGATGATGTGCCGTCGTTGTATTTGTGGATGCACTTTTTAGGTAATATTTCTCTCAGTTCTCGAATGTTTCTAGGCAGTTAATAACTGTTTATTCATAGACTTATTCCCAATGAGTTATTGTTGTCAGTGACTGCCTTTACACTGTATATTTGAAGTTCACAACTACACGTTGTCCCAGCCAGGGTCAATATTGTTAATATTTGTTGCTTAATTTATATTTTTGAATTCAGTGTCGTGACTCAAATGTTCATCTAGCACGAGAATATTGCTGCAATGGTTTGATAGTTGTACATGTTTATTGATGAATTCATTTGAAACTTGCAAATGGCGCTCAAGGTGACCTTGTTTCTCCTTTGTTTGGATGTTGGTGCTTTGATCAAAATTTTGCGAATAACACCCAAGGTGACCTTGTTTATCATTTGTTTGATTATTAATAACTTGCTTTGCTACTTGCCAATAGTGCCACGCTGAGTTTGTTTATTTTGTAGCAAGTTTTTGCTGACTTGATCTGCCAATTGCACATGGCGCCAAGGTGACCTTCTTATCTTACAACTGGTTGTTGCCGTTTTTGCTTGGAAAGTGACCTTGTATAACCGTGCTCCTGTTTTTGATACTAGAGCCCTCACTTTCTGCCATGAGGCTGCTTGTTGGCTCGTTTGTTCAGCCGCAATGACAGAAATAAACAGGAACATTCATCACATGGAAACAGTGAACAACTCCGTGTCCTCACCATCTTCAGTGTTTATTCTACACAAGGATCGCAGCACGTAACATCACTAGTGCGATCGTAAATAACACATCTAATCACTGTTCATCGATACACAACACCGCTATACTACAATGTCTATCGTACTGTCAACTTACGGTCACTTGCCCTTGACATCGGCACGGGCCATTTCTCAATCGCTGTCGCTAAACTGGGATGGCTATTCAGTGAGCCGTCTGGCTTGTGTCAAACCTTTTGCCGCAGGCTAGAGCGTTGTTCAATTCTGAAAGCAGTGTTGATTTCATCTCGCTTTCGTCTCGACACTCGTTTTCCGTCCTCTCTCTACTGGGACCCTGGCTGAACTGCCTTTGTCCAGCCGTGTGCGTCCCGTGTACCACACAACTAGTGTCACGTGATACGCAACTTCTCTGAATGCTTTCCCTTTGTTCTTCAACATCATCATCTGTTGCTCCCCGACTTTCCTTGACTTATTCATGCGGATTTGTTCATCGTGATCGTGTGAACTGCTTTCACAGATGACAATCCTGCTTCTATGGTAACCTGTTCTCACTACATCAGTTTACCGCTGTCTACCTCATATCGATCCATGGCAATTGACCTTAATGGCTATGGCGCGCATCCGGCAGTGATCAAACAGTTTCGATTGTGACCTGACATTGTAATTCACTCTTCGTCGGCTCAGTGGCTAACGCTCATCGAAATGATCGTCGTATACGAGTCGAGAATCGATTAGCAACGCACGCGCAAGAGATCTAATCTCCCGCTTCGTGTGTGACGTGCTCAAACAGCTGGGCATCAAAGGACAGGCAAGAACACAGGCATAGAAATAACTTGGTGAAGCAGTCAAAAATTCCTCGTGCTGGTTATGGAGCAATTGGAACCTGGAATGGGACAAGTCTGTGCAGTAATGTGGTTAACAGTTTTGTGTATGTAACTGCTGGGCAACTAACATCGAAACCAACCAATCTCTCAACTAAGATCCTGTACTGTCTCATGTCAACTCTAAAGCCATCCCTCCGAGTGAGGGCAGGGCATCTGAGAAAGGAACTGTTTGGTACAGGTGAAACACCACGCAGCAGAATTCGCCATATTCAGGCAAATGTCTGTCGACGTCTGACCTTCATTCGGTGATGTTAGTCGTCTTGTGAGGATCACATTCGGCAGCATAGACCAGGAGAGAAGTCAATGAGCCCAGTGCACAAACAAGTAGACCATAGGAAGAGCTGACTTCCCAGGGTGCGGCTCTATGAACCATGAACGGGGTGCGAATAAGGAAACATGGCAGCGAAGATGAATGCCAGTGCACAGTGAATCACCTAACTCGGAGTTGACAGAGACAAACGACCAGGAAAGAATCTGGCTTTCCACAGCCACAGGTGCTAGGATTTGTGTGAGAGCACGAAGCAGCGGGTGCACGTGGCTCTCCTCCCCGAGGGAAGGGTGGCTTGGGAGAAGGCACAGTTCGCAGTTGTGGGATGAGCACGAAGACAGCGTGATATCTCGAAACATGGTTCGAGCGCACGGCAGGAGAAAGACACCGAAGCCATGACCCGGGTGGGCCCGCCACCAGAGAGTGTCAGGAAGGTAAGGGGCTGAAATAATACGGGAAACGGGACTACTTCTGGCGATCAGAAGCCTCATGTGGTGCTTGCTCCGGGTGGAGCTTCTACCACTGAACCAGCATGTTTCTAGGGGCGGGACTTGGCGCTAGCCAAGTATTCTGTGATTTTAACAGCGTACCCTGAAAGTAATCCTCTTCTCTTTCATTGTTCTTGTCTGGAAGTAAGGATCACGTAGAGAATAGGGGGGTAGGGAATACTCAAAGTGTGGAATACCTAGTGTGGAGAATACTCGGTATGGAGAATACTCGGTATGGGGAATACCTAGTGTGGGGAATACACTGTGTGGGGAATTCCTGGTGTGGGATCATTAGCTAGCACGCTCACCTGCCTGCCCGGAGGTTGTCTGATGGAGGCGGGGCTACAGCGCTCCCGGGTGGATCTAGACTAAAACGTGTACCAAGAATTGTTCTGTGAAGTAAAGGCCGCCGGCGTGTTATTGGCTGCATCGAGGCGGGGCACCAGCCCGGGTCCAGACAACATCACAACAGAAATGATCAATGCAATAGTAGAGTATGGAACAGACGAGGTCACCAGCCTACTGAACACAATATATGATACTAGGGGTATACCTCCTGAATTAGGTAATTCTATATTTATTGCAATCCTGAAGAAATCTGGATCATTGGAATGTGATCAACATCGACCATTTAGTATAATGAGCCACATCACGAAATTTTGCTAAAAACCATCATGCAAAGTGTAAAAAAAAAACAGAGTGTTAGGATGAAAATAAAACTCGAGATACGAGAAGAACACTGTGGATTCGTAGAAGGCAGGCGTGTGGTGAATGCTGTGTATTTGCTCAGAACAATAAATGAACGTTCTATAGAAGTAAACACAGACCTGCATCCTTGCTTTTTTTGATTTCACAAAGATTCTGATAAAGTAAGACATGCAAACAAGATGAAGATGCTTGCAGATTGTGATATTTCTCATCCACGCAGCAGTATTCGCAATATTGAATAAAGGCGTTTTAGCTTGGAAGGACATTATGGCTAGATGATCCCAGAATTTCTTAGCGCAACCAAAATCAGGCTAAAAATAGAAAGTGCCTTCGTTTCTGGAAATTGACAGCGACAGAACCAACAACAGTGGCTATAAATAAACTTTGCCCTCACTGGGAGAATTAAAATCTGGCACCATCTGCAGGCTGATGAAATACCCCCACCTGAATGATGTCAGCAAGCAGGGGAGATGGCAGTTGGAGACACTCCCAGGAGATTGTTCAGATTAAATCCGTCATGTTGGCAGGTAAATACAAATGTACCCCATCCTCTCCTTCGACATTCCCAGAAACTAGGTACCTAACCTCCCCCACCCAGGAGGATGAAGTCAGTTTTCTCACAGGACGGCTGAGCTCACGGCTGTTTTCATTGGAGTGGTAAGTGAAATTCACATTGACATATATTATGTGGATGGATGAACTGAGAAACTTCTGCAAAGATTTCAAAGACTTGAGTGCAGTCGGCCCAAATGATTCACCCGGGAAAGACTTGTTGGTTCATTCCAGGAGGATGTGGTGTTTATTTTAATTCAATATGTCATTCGTGAGTTGGAAATCATAATAAATAAACTCAGATTAGTAGGTATAATAGAGGGGATTTGAATTTATGGCAGAGATTTCTTTGTGAAGATCTAGAGTGATCCTCTAAAGATATATGTGTTCTTTTCTTCGACTTAGAGAAATAGTGAAGGAATATATTTCTGGCCCAGTCCATGCCCTTTGTAAGAGATGAATTTTATTTTATTTTTATTCAATCAGTCTTCATGAGTGGCTTATGTTTAGAAAAGAACTACCATGATACCTTTCTGGATTATCTCTTATTATGTCTCTATGTTCAGAAAAGAATACGCTTCTTTGTATGAGTAATCATATGTAAAGAATTGATGGTGAGTATATATATATATATATATATATATATATATATATATATATATATATATATATATATATATATAATGTGATGTTACATTACAAATATGATGCGATGTTGCATGACAATTAAGATGTGATATAGTCTATACAAATCCCCCGGAGAAGAGAGAATATTGGAACGGTGAAATGATGGTAGTCACAAGATATTCTCGGCGACAGAACCTAGGAAGCATTAAGATTATTCACCCCCGTAAGGCAGGATTGAGAAAGACATATCATGGCAATATCATGTTGGAGAGATGAGTCACTTCGGGACTAGTTCGGACTGGCCTGCACTTGTGTAATCATCCTTTCCTCTTTCTTGCTCTCTCTCTCTCTCTCTCTCTCTCTCTCTCTCTCTCTCTCTCTCTCTCTCTCTCTCTCTCTCTCTCTCTCTCTCTCTATCTCTCTCATTCATTTTCTCCATCTCACTGTTTCTATAAATATGGCTATATGGCTGGCACAACTTTTTCAAGGTAAAAGAGGTCTTTATTTGACTGACACTGGTGTGCATTCCAGAAATCTGTATGTTATCATCAAGAGAGTCAAGAGTCATCTATGAGAGATGAATGGGATTCGTCTTGTCACTGCTTCAAGAGCGAATTCCCCTTTAAGCCACATTGACTTCTCAATTTTTACATTGATACCCAGCATGTGACAACCAGCTAACCACCATATTGGTATCCTTTAAAAAAAATTTATGGCCATGCCAACTAAAGAAATATTTCATATATCAGAGTTGACATTTTTAAAGTCCAGCTCCTATGGACATTCTCCAGATATTTGGTGAAGATACCCTGGATATTCATAATAGACTCTGCGTGATTTTAACAATGAACCGTTTACCCCCGGTGTTTTGGAAGTGGATTTCTCTCAGAAACAATTTTAGTCCTGTGTTTTTATTCGAGAACAGATGGACATTTATATACCTTATACAGTGTTAGAACTATGGAAGTATATATACCTTATATGGTGTTAGAAGAAACGGTGTAGAATTCCATGCAAAGGACATAAGAATACATTTTTGAACTTATTAGGTAGAATTAGAGGTCTTGATATGTTTTTATTTGTGTATTGCTATGAGATGTGTACATTCAACATGTCATACTACCATACACACAGCCCCCCCCCCCCTTGTTTCCAATTATAATGTTATGAATGATAAAAAGGAGTTATTCTTTTTCTTGTTGGCATGGTGAACATTTTTTTGTTTGTGTTGTGTGTTAAAGATGATAGTATTTCATTATTTAACATCAGCTAGAGAGAAGAGCACAAGGTGGCAGTGATACTACAAGTGTCAAGTTATCCTGTGTGAGCTTTCTCCTCTCTTGACTGTGGTGATTTTACTGGCTCTCCTGACCCTCTACGGGAAAACCTTTCAGATATCTTTAAGAGCTATACTCAATAATATTTCTCCACCCCTAGAGAGTCTTACGAGCCATTTCTGGTTTTCTTTAGTAGTCGGTCCTTTTTGATAGGCATAACTTCTCCTTATTCCAAATCTACTTTGCCACACAGATCTACACATTGATGGCAAAGACCTCAGACATGTGAAAAACATTTGTTGGAAACAATGTTGCTATTAAACTTTGTCTTTGTGATTGTTGTGAAATCACCCAATGATATAATCCACACCTGGCTACAACAACATATCAACTACCAACGATCTATCCACTAAATACATCTTCGTAATGTCACATTCACCACATCATGCTTGTGACTCATTTGCAAACTAAAAATAAGAATCGCAAATCTGCACCTGACCATAATATAACCACATGAGGGACATTTAAATTGTGGATGAAGAACTTTTGACAGTGAACTAAACCATAATTTAGTAGCAAAGCAAATCCAAGTACACTCGCTTGGAGATAAGTGAAGTTCATCGCCGCCTGATAAGAAGGAGCAGAATCAACTTTGAAAGACATGACTGAAAAGCTGTGAGGATAGGAAGCCAAATCTAAGTGGCAGAACTCCCATCTTCACTAAACCTCAGATACCTAACAGATTTAGGCCAGGGGCCAAAAAGATATCATGGATATTAGTACCTATTCAAAGAACAATATTAGCTCAATAAATCACAACTAAAGACTCAAATAGACATTAAGAGTTATAACATAATACAGCTGTGGCATGTAACGTAAACCCACACATGATTCAAAGTTTCTCCCGTTGAGAACGATTCGTGTTTTATTTTATTAAATAAGTTCTATAGTTTTACATTTACAAAAAAATGATCTCTTTTATAATATTACTTAAAATGTCTATAGGTATATAGTTGACAGGGCGAGCTTTATATTTTTGTTTATATATATATATATATATATATATATATATATGTGTGTGTGTGTGTGTGTGTGTGTGTGTGTGTGTGTGTGTGTGTGTGTGTGTGTGTGTGTGTTCCTATCTCCGTGTCGTGAGAATTAGAGGACAAAGGGACTTCCAGGCTTAGTGTAGCAGGAGAATTAGATCTCGGTCTCTACTTGAGTAGTTTAGTTTACTTTAGTTCTCTACTTGAGTGCAGCTGTTCGCTTAACTCCATTTTCCTGGCCACTGCTTAGAATCTTAGATCAAATCTGTGGCCTGTACTTTCATACAGCCTAGATTTAATCGAGCCATTTCGATCTCATCTTCTTCAGTGGATGGTCATTCATTCATAAAGTCTACTTGTCGCTACTTTTGTTTGAGATAACTCTGTCATAGTGAGTGACTACGCTACACCAATGAACATCACAGTAAACGGGGATATACTAGAAGAAGTAATACGTTTTTCCTGACTTGGACATGTAATAACAGATGATGGCAGAAGTGAAACAAAAATTTAAATAAATGTAATGGCCAAAAATGCTTTCAACAGCATGTCATCAATATTAACATATAGAGATATTAAAAACGCATTAAAAACGAGGATTGTGAAATGTGATGCATATTAAACACTGCTATATGGCGAGGAAGCCTAGACATTGAACAAGCAATTAGAAAGTTGAACAGATGTCCTTGAGATGTAAATATACAGAAGAATATGTCGTATTTCGTGGAAACAAAAACAATCAAATACAGACAGAGGTTCTAGAAAAACTGGGAATGAAACAGGGCTGATCAACGAAATAAACAAGAGACAAGTGAAATATTTCGGCCTCGTTAAAAGACATAACACTCTTATAAAAACCATACTGAAGGGTAAGGTTGAAGCAAGAATGTAAACAAGTAGATACAAGTGGGAAGATAACATCAAGGGATGGACCAACAGCAATCTGACAGAATGTACAGTCAGGGCGAGAGACAGACAGTGTTGGAGATCTGACAGAATGTACAGTCAGGGCGAGAGACAGACAGTGTTGGAGATCCATTGCAGCCAACCTTCATTGAGAAGACGGCACCTGATAGATTCGAAACCAACAAGGGCTGAAACATCGGGGGAGACAACTCTAACAGCTGTCCCCGGTCTGTCTGGCAGACGACATGCCCACAACTGTACAACTGTCGTCTCCGGCAAGTTGCTTCCATTTTGTGCCACACGGTCAGCTCGTGTTTGTTTATAACTCTTGTTTTGTTAATAACATTTGACTGTTTGGTGCATTTTTGAATTCATGTGTACATATATTTGAAGAGTGTCAACATGTACATGTACGACCTGTTACTTTGTTCGGGAAATAATAATCTTATATCACAACAATGAGCTAGCGCAACACGCAAATAATAATTAATATTTAATATTAATAACATTAATATAATATTTAATAATTTATTATATAATAATAAATAATTAAATATTTCAGAGTTCTGTTCTTGAAAATTCTATTGCAGCAATTATGTCAACAGTTCCTCATTCTTTTTTGAAGCCACATTGACTCTGAGAAAGAAGATTGGTAGACATGGGCCGTGAGGCGATTGAGAAGAATTCTGGCGAGTATCTTCCATGCAATTGAGTATTGAGAGCAAGGAGATGTCTGGATGGTTGTCACAGGATTGGTGGTTTTCTTTACCTAGATGATTTATTAACTTATCACCATTTAATAAATTAAATAAATATGACAGAATAATTTTGAAAACCAGTTTACAGACCCGTGTATAAACAATTTTTATCCCACAGCAGCACAGCCGTACATAATTAATTTTCGGGAGAGTTTATACGGAGCTGGGTCTGAATAGACAGAGTAGTTTATACGGAGCTGGGTCTGAATAAACAGAGTAGTTTATACGGAGCTGGAGTCTGAATAAACGAAGCTGTTTAAATATCAAGAATAATTTTCCAGATTGGTATCCCCAATAAAAATAATTGTGTCCCCATGCGAGTTAAAGAATTGTTAACTTGCGTTTCTGTACTCTTACTGTTTACAGGCTTCCATCTTTGTTTACATTACCGACCTACTATTTCCTGCTATTGATGAATCATAGTTGCCATTCTAGATATTTTATATCCAGATCTAGAGGTTTTTGCTGGCATCTGGATACCGTTTTCTGACGTTTGATTGCTGGATGCAATTCTAGATACTTTTCATTTGGAGTCGGATATTTTGAATACTTTCTAGATTTTACTTTTCCTTCGGTGTCATTTACCCATTTTATGTTCGGTCTGGACGCGCGTAAATTATGGTAACTGCCATTATTTAAACTTTGAACTGACTTGGTTCAACGCTCAACAATCTGGCAAACCCCCCCCCCCCCCCCCCCCCCCCCGCTAATGAGTAAAATGGCGCATACATAAAGGCACTGAAGAAACTTTTGGTCAGTAAACATTTAAACATAAAGAATTTGGCTGCAATTGGAACCGATAATGCATCGGTAATGGTCGGTATCAACCATGGCGTTTATGCAAAATTGAAGGAAGATATCCCATCTTTAATCCTCAAGAAATGTGTGTGTCATTCCTTGCAGCTAGCATTATCACATGCCTCATCAGTCAGAATGTTTACCAAGGAATTTGGAATTCCTTATTGCTGAAGCCATCGGCTTATTACAGCCATCGGCTGGATGGACGCATCCCAGATTGTTGATTAGTTGGCATTCAATTTTTAACCTAACGCAGCTATTTGAGTAGCAGGTTTTCAATGCGGTGACACATACATCGTCGACTCCATTATGGTTGGAGGAATTGAAATGGTTGGGGACAGGTTTGTCAGCGCCCTGATTGATGTCTCTGAGGTGTTCTCTAAAACGGTCCGCAAGACGTCTGCATGTTTGACCAATGTATTTCATGTCACATCGTTTGCAGATGATGACATATATCAGATTGCGGGATGTGCAAGTGAAAGAATCTTTCAAGGAGAAGGTGCCTAGGGGAAATGTGATCTCCGGTGTCTGACCAACGTATGGGCATGTCAGACAGTTCATACGATGGCATTCGAATGTGCCCACAGATGAACTAACGGTGGGGAGGGACTATGCACAAGGTGGTCTCTGAGGCTCTGGTTACGGCGGAAAATTACCCTAGGGCTTCGGAGAATACCTCACGAGTGGTTGGATCGGATTCCAAGATGGACCAGTGTCTCATGAAAATATGCTTGATGGCATAGGCATGTGGATGGAAGGTGAGGATGAGCTTGGGTGCATTGTTAGGAGGTCGCGTTTGTTTGACGAGGGACATTTCCCGCGAGACTTGGGTTATGCGACAGAAAGCTGTGGACAAGACGTCCTCTGGGTAGGACCGTTTGCGGAAAAAGTCAAGCATTTCATGGGCTCTCTCGAGGAAGTTATTATCATCCTGACAGATACGACGAAGGTGGAGTAGCTGGGAATATGGGATGGAATCTTTACAGCTTTTGGGGTGGGATGAGCTGTACAGGAGGAAACCGTGAGCATCAGTAGGTTGTAGTACACAGAGGTCGTGAGGCCTGTAGGGTTTAATTTAATAGTGGTGTCAAGGAAATTGACAGAGGTGGTGGAAATTTCTGTGGTGAATTTGATCGATGGATGGAAGTCATTGACATAATTGATGAAGCGGTTCAGTTCCGCCTCTGCCATGTCGGTGAGACCTATGCCGTCATCGATGTAGCGTCGGTAAAAAGAAGGGAGAAGACCATCATAGCTGAGTTCAATCTGGTGTTCCAGATGTCCCATAAATAAACATGCGTAGCTGGGCCCCATGTTCGTGCCCATGGCGACACCGCTGATTTTTTCAAAGTAGTGGCCAATGAATTCAAAGGAATTGGTGAGGACCAATTCAGCGAGTCTCACAAGTGTGCGAGTAGGGATGGCTTGATCTGTGCGTTGATCCAGAAAGAACTGTAGCGCCCTGAGGCCATCTGCATGAGGAATGGAGGTATAGAGGGAACATACATCCATTAGGAATAGTCTGTATGTGTTCCCATGAGTCAGTTGGAGGGAGTTGAATGAGAGTAACGCATGCGTTGTATCCTTGATGTATGACGGGAGATTCGCAACTAGAGGTTGGAAATTCCTGTCAAGAAACGTTGAGATCAGTTCAGTTGGGCATGAGCAGGCAGAAACTATCGGACGTCCAGGATTTTTGAGTTTATGTATTTTGGGCAGCATGTAGAGGGTGGGTTTGCCCAAGTCAGAGTCATGGATGTGAAGTGAAGAGGCACTGGGTGGTAAGGCATCCTCACGTATGAGCTGTTTGATCGTGTTTTGAATCTTCCGGTTATAGGAGAGAGTGGGGTCTCCGGCGCAGGGGGAATAATTGGCAGGTTTATTTAGTTGGGACATGACTTCCTTGACATATAGATCTTTCCGCCAAACAACCACCGCACCACCTTTGTCCGCCGGTTTGATGACTATGTCCTGTCTGCGCTGTAGTTGGGATAGGGCACGCCATTCGGGAGGGGATAGGTTGGAGCGTTTCAAGCGAGGGAAAGAAAGTTGCTTAATCTCATGGAGTGTGTCAGCTATGTAGAGGTCAAGCGCGTTGGAAGCTCCGGAAGGTGGGGTCCATGTGGAACGGGATTTGGTTCAAGATGGAAAAATGTCAGGAGGTTGTGGGGTGGGACTGTGGACAGGCTTGTCTCTGTGGTGGTACTTGAGGCGGAGTCGTCTGTGGAAGTTGGAATCGTCTTCCAAAATAGCGCGACTGTCCATACGGGGGCGTAGAGGGACAAAACTGAGACCTTTCCCTAAAACAGCATGTTCTTCCGGAGACAGTGGTAGGTCAGGCAGTATGCATACCACTTTGGTGTGGCTGATAGGTGTCGAAGTGGGGGAAGAGGCATGGGGACGTAGATGGCTAATGTTGTCTTTCTTACGTGCGGATAGCCATAGGTATAGCTCTCTATTATAATGTTGAATGATGGAGGTGATCAAATGGAAAGCAAGCTGGTTGTTGAACGTCAGTAGATGCAGAGTCCGGTACAGGTTGTGCTTGGTGTACTTCAGTTCGGAGAGATGTCGTTGATGCACAGTCACTGCCAGCTTCATGTACTTGACGGACTGCTCTTGTGCCAGGCGATTGAAGAGCCGTGTCTCAGCAGGAACCAGTTTGCCCAACGAGAGATAATATTGCTCCGGAAGCCTTTAGGTGTAACCTTGAGCCGGAGACAGTTGTTCAGGAAATTCAAATGGCAAGAAAAGCGAGTGATGTTAAAAATAGTACGTGCGAGGCTAATAGCTGCATACGACATGTCCTGGGGTATGAGGGCAAATATGTCGGAGATGGTGTGGTGGAGAGATGACATAGTCCGTCTGTCAGCAGGCATGATCGGCTACAGGCCGGTAAACATAAACTAATGGATATATAAACTAAAATACGACAGTAGAAAGCACAGTACGAAGCATGAGAGTATGATTGTTTGTTTTGTGCCTGTGTGTATCTATGTCTTGTCGAGTATCCCATTCACATTTCAATTCATTCGCATGCAATACTGTTCTATTGTAGTATAGTAACCAAATGTATATTCAAGTAGATGTGAAAATACTAATTCATGGTTAATTCCGATGTCTCATGATATTTGGGAGAAGCTATCTGTATTGACACGGCCTTCTCTCTTATCACTTTAGCAATGCTCGTACAGACACATCAATGTTCACTTTATCAACGCTCGCACAGACAAGTCAATGTTCACTTCAGCAACGTTCGCACAGAATAGTTAATTTTCACTTTAGCAGCGCTCGCACAGACAAGCCAATGTTCACTTTAGCAACGCTCTCACAGAAAAGTCAATGTTCACTTTAGCAACGCTCACACAGACAAGTTAATGTTCACTTGAGCAACTTTCGCACGAACAAGTCACTGTTCACTTTAGCAACGCTCGCACTTCTATACTTCCTGAAGTAACACAAATTATATAATGCATTGTAACAAACGTCTTTATCCGTAATCCCGTATATTCTCGTGAGTAACTCAGCTGCGCGAGAATCGGAAGCGGTTCACGCCGCGCTGGTAACTTAGGGGGTATGTGAGCCGGTCGCTCAGAAAGCAATGGCAAACTACTGAAAGTAATCTTGTCTAGTACATCAACAGCAGCTGAAAAATGCTGATGTTGACTGCACCATCCTGTTATATGTTACATACGTATGTCAGCACAGTTTACACACATTCATGTATATGTTACATCTGTATGTCAGCATAGTTTACACACATTCATGTATATATTACATATGTAGGTCAGCACAGTTTACACACATTCATGTATATGTTACATATGTATGCCAGCACAGTTTAGACACATTCATGTATATGTTACATATGTAGGTCAGCACAGTTTACACACATTCATGTATATATTACATATGTATGTCAGCACAGTTTACACACATTCATGTATATATTACATATGTATGTCAGCACAGTTTACACACATTCATGTATATGTTACATATGTATGTCAGCACAGTTTACACACATTCATGTATATGTTACATATGTATGTCACCACAGTTTACACACATTCATGTATATGTTACATATGTATGTCAGCATAGTTTACACACATTCATGTATATATTACATATGTAGGTTAGCACAGTTTACACACATTCATGTATATGTTACATATGTATGTCAGCACAGTTTACACACATTCATGTATATGTTACATATGTATGTCAGCACAGTTTACACATATTCATGTATATGTTACATATGTAGTCAGCACAGTTTACACACATTCATGTATATGTTACATATGTATGTCAGCACAGTTTAGACACATTCATGTATATGTTACATATGTATGTCAGCACAGTTTATACACATTCATGTATATGTTACATATGTATGTCAGCACAGTTTAGACATATTCATGTATATGTTACATATGTAGTCAGCACAGTTTACACACATTCATGTATATGTTACATATGTATGTCAGCACAGTTTAGACACATTCATGTATATGTTACATATGTATGTCACCACAGTTTACACATATTCATGTATATGTTACATATGTATGTCAGCATAGTTTACACACATTCATGTATATGTTACATATGTATGTCACCACAGTTTACACATATTCATGTATATGTTACATATGTATGTCACCACAGTTTACACATTCATGTATATGTTACATACATATGTCAGCACAGTTTACACATATTCATGTATATGTTACATACGTATGTCAGCACAGTTTACACATATTCATGTATATGTTACATATGTATGTCAGCATAGTTTACACTCATTCATGTAGTGTAACGACATGTTCATCTGACACCAGTATTTGACTGACATGTGACAAGATCAGTTTATGTATGCCAGTTATCCAAAATTACACAATAATGTCATTAAGTTGTGACATGGCCATTTTTTGATTTTGTTAAATCATAAGCATTATTTATCCTGGGCATGTCGTGGAAAGACCATATAACAAACAAATATGTGCTTGAAAGAGCGGATATTACCACAGTACTCCCTCCTCAAGCAGAGATGCCTCTGGTGGCTGGGCCACGTATCTAGAATGAAGGATGAACATATTACCAAAGATCTCCTATACAGAGAACTAGCCACAGGGAAGAGGCCATCTGGAAGACCCCAAATGCGATATATGGATGTGTGTAAACAAGATATGAAAACCCTTGGCATAGATCCAGACACGTGGGAAATAGTTGCAGCAGACAGATGTTCTTGGAGAAGAAATGTAAGAAACGGACTGGTGCTCTTTGAGCGCAATCTGATCCAACAAACTGAGAATAGGTGGCACAGGCATAAAATGCAGTCACTTACTGCGGGACCTGCCTTGTCTTACAGATGTGGAAACTGAGACAGAGATTGTAACTCTCACATTGGATTATATAGTCACCAGTTTCGCTGTCAGGTGCCTTCCCTGTGGCACTACTCTATAGTTCTACAGGACTGAATGAGGCATACTACTATTACTAAGCGTTATCATTTTATTTATCAGTAATTGCACCAACAACACAAAGCCCGGCAGACAGTAGTCTAGGTCATGTAGCAGTCATCATGTCTTTAATTGTCCATGAGAATTCTAGACATGTCATTTATTGACATAGATTATTTGTGTATGCTGATGTATGTGAATCACCACTACTTTCAGGCTGACCGTGTTCACTGTTCTAATAGAGAGATGACCTCTGAGGTTCAAGTCTTTGAAATGATGGACGGTAAAACACCAGCAAGTGTCAAGATAGAACCTCCTGAAGTATATCTAGATTATGCACATGAAGATACAAGTAAGTCACAGATGTTGCAGGTCCTTTGTAGAACACTGCTTTCATTGCAGCTTACTGAAAAGCTTCTTGATCGCTGGCCATCGATCATGTCTCAGACACTCTCTTGCCCAACATGTCTTGATCTCTAGCCATTGATTTTGTCTGAGACACTCTCCTGCCCAACATGTCTTGATCTCTGACCATTGATCATGTCTCAGACTCTCTCCTGCTAAACATGTCTTGATCTCTGGCCACTGATCATGTCTCAGACACTCTCCTGCTTGTCGTGTGTGTAAAGAATGAAAGTTGTAGTAGTTACTTGTTCTTCTTTACCACTTTAGTGTCATCCCTGGAGTGAGGGGAATCAACACCCACATTTGTTTTAATTCAATATCTCTATCCTGGAGATATCCAGCAGACTCCGTCCACAACACTCCCTCAATCTGAAGACACCTTCTTCTCACTCTTACTCACCCCTGGATCATGCCCCCTCTCATTCTTCCCCAACATAACATACTTGACAACTCTAGCTTCAACAAATAACGAAACAAGAAATTTATTAAAGCAAAGAGTATATGTAGGAGAAGTGTGTGTGTGTATATAAAGTGTAGAATGTGTGACGTGTACTCTAAAGTGTCTATAGACTCAGATCAGTGTTCAGGAGTATAGTCATTCTCATCACTGTGCTGAGAACACACTAGCACCATTTAGTCCAGACAAGCAACCTCACCCAGGTGATGCTCCTCCGGTCACGTGAAGACTTCCTCCTTTGTCTCTTGAACCACTAGGATGCTTGGACACCCATGACAAACACTGTCTAATGAGAGTCTTCAATGTGTTTCACACTATGAATTTCCTCTATTATTTAAATGATTGTTATCAGAGAATTCTAAGACTATTGTCACTGTTACTGGGGAAATCTTAATTGATCTAGTGTCACTGGTTTTAAAGATTCCCCATATTAACAACACAATCGGAAGTTCCAGGTATCAGTATAATATTTATATGACTGTTTCTGGTATCAGTGTTGTGTATATATATATATTATATATAATGTTCTGACTGTTCAGTGATACACCTATCACTTGCTAAAACATAAGTATCATCAGCATATCCTGCTCAGCAGAAGTCAGGTTCCCGCAAACCAACTTGGGTATAAGCCCAATGTAGCGGCCTCTCAGCAACTTCTGTCTTCAAATTCTGAGCCATTATTTTCTAAAATGTGTTAGCTTCACTGCTGAAAATCATAGCACACATACGTGGACCTGTAAATGGAACCATATGCCTATTCCAGTTGCTAATCGAAACTAGGCGATCACAGACTGGATCTATGTCCGCCGATTACTATCAACAATTTGACACCCCTAGTTTCTTTCATGGAACACAACTCGGAATAATGCACCGATCTTAACACTTCAGAATTTCTGGCCGACTCTCTCCACTTGTTTACCGCAACTGGGTTTTATATGAGTGCTTGAGTGACGTCACCAAAAAGTCTAGACGACAATCAGTCCAGAATCTGGTTTCCTCCTCCTGTTCTAGATTAACCGGAGTCAATCTGCAGTCAAATTTGCTTTCATTTGGGGAAATTCTTTGTCCCGTACACAAAGATCCTGGCTGTCTGTGAGCCAGAGACTTCTCCCTACATCACAGACTCCATCCCGCCTGCATTCAGACATTTCGTCTCCACTTCAAAGGCTACAACCGCCTTGGCAGACGTTTGGCTTTGTTATTCGTTCCTCGAACACCCCACATCATAAAGATTCGCCGACCAAGTGTAGACATTCTGACGTGACTTGTTTGGTTTCCCAGTTAGAAAAGCTGATCCTGTGTAAACAGTTTTAACGACATATTTTTCTCAGTCTGTACAACATCAAAGGATTACTTGTTTTTGCAGACTACTGTCGGGTCTGGTTGTCATCGATCGAATCTCAAGTTTATTTACTGCGACATAGGCCCCCTCCTAAGAGAGCAGTCCGCAACAACTCTTTCTTCTTGGAGGTTCGATCCAGATGATCTATTGCTCTTCTTCAGGAGCTGGATGTCTCGACAGGAAATCAGCTCCAACATTTTCCTTCCCAGGTATATACTCCACTGTAAAGTGGTATGGCTGAAGTAGCAACGACCACCGCATCAAACGGGCGTTGAGCTTCTGAGAAATGGCCAGGAACATCAAGGGTTGATGATCCGACTGAACTCGAAACTGAACTCCATACAAATATGGCTGGAATTTTTGCACGGCCCATACGAGAGACAAACACTCTCTCTCGACAGTCGAATAATTCCTCTCAGCCAGGAGAAGTTTCTTGCTTGCGTATGCCACTGGTTTCAAAACCGAAGCATCGTCTTTTCCTTCCTGTAACAAAGCTGCCCCAATCCCAATCCCACTTGCATCCGTTCTCAACACAAATGGTTTGGAAAGGTCCGGGAGTTGTAACACAGGTTTGCTGACCAAGGCCTCCTTCAACTGACTGTAGGCACTCTCACATTCTGGTGTCCAAACAATTTGGTCCGTGAATCCCTTTTTCAAGGTTTCCGTTAATGGAGCTCCCAGTTCAGTGAAAGGTGGGATAAATTTGTGGTAGAATCCACACAATGAGAGAAAAGATCGCACATCCTTCTTCGTTTTTGGCCTTGGAGCACATCTGATTTTCTCTAGGTTTTTTTCTTCTGGGACAATGTGTCCTGGAGTGATGGTGTGACCTAGAAATTCCAGAGTCTGGTAACCAATCATGCACTTGGTTGGGCGAGCGGTAAGCCCTGCTTCCTTGAGCCTATTGAAAACTCTTTCCAAGGATTGTAAATGGTCATCCAAACTGTCACTGGAAATCAGAATATCATCCATGAATCAGATGATGGACGGATCCTGTAAAGGATCAAGTAAAGTCCTCATCATGTGAGTAAACACTCTAGGTGCATTGCTGAGTCCAAAGGGCATGACCTTGAATTCGTAATGTCCACTGGGGGTACTGAAGGCCAGCAGTGGTCGAACCTCTGGTTTGACCGGAATCTGATAATACCCGCGACTCAGATCCACCTTGGAGAAATATCTTGCCTTATGGAGCCTCACGAATAATTGAGTTGGATTCGGCAAAGGTTCCACCTGAAATTGTGTATGACTGTTCAGCAGTCGGTAGTCTATACACAACCGGTGTTCTCCACTTGGTTTTCATAACAGAACCACCCCCGCATTGTATGGGGATGTGGAAGGTGCAATCACGTCATCCTCCAACAGTTTCTGTATTTCCTCCTCCAGGGCCTTTTCTTTAGAGAATGGCACTGGATAAACCTTTTGGCGAACAGGCTCTTGGGTGGTCAAGGTCATCTCGAGCTCCACCAACCTCGTTCGTCCTGGTTTATCAGTCAGTATCTCCTTATGAGACTCGAGAACTTGGGTTATCTTTTCCCTCTCCTGGGAAGTCAGATCAGGATTCACCTGCACATCTTTGTAGGTTTCCTTGTGCACCAGGGGATATTCCCTGCCCTCGTTGGTTCCCACTTCTGTCTCCACTGCAACTGCCATTGCTATGAGGTGAGCTGCTTTTTCTCCGGGTCTCTCTTCGTATTTCCGCAAGAGATTGATATGGAAAATCTTCGACTTTCCCCGGATCCGGATCTGATAGTTGGTTCTGGATATCACCCTTTCCACGGGAAATGGTCCTTGCCAACCTATCTCTAGTTTGTTGTTTCCCGTTGGGAGTAGCAACAATACTTTGTCTCCCACCTCTAGAGATCTGTCTTTAGACCTACGGTTGTAGTAAGCCACATGTCTTTTTCTGGCCTTTTTCAAGTTTTGATTTGCCAGAATCCATCCCTTGTGAAGTTTTTCTTTCAGTTCCTCCACATATTTGTAAGAAGAAATCACTTCTTCTGACGTCCCCTCTTCAGTCCAACTCCTCAACATGGCTTCCAACGGTCCTTTGATTGGATGACCAAACAGCAACATAGCGGGTGGTAGTCCTGTTGAGCCATGAGGAACTTCCCGATAGGCAAAAAGTGCTGCTGGGATATATTCATCCCACCTGTCAGGTTTTTCCTGCGCCAGTTTCCTGAGCATTGTCATCAACGTGCCGTTGAAACGCTCTACTTGTCCATTGGCTTGAGGGTGGTAAGGGCTGGTATGGATATGGTTAGAGTGGAACACCCTAAATACCTCCTCCATAAGTTTTCCACAAAACTGGGACCCATTGTCCGTCAGTATTTGTTCAGGAAAGCCCAATCTGGTAAAGGCCTCCATCAGTGCGTCCGCCACTCGTTTCGAGTCAATCGTGGTCAACGGTATGGCTTCACCCCACATTGTACAGCAATCCACCATGGTGAGTATGTACCTGTTCCTCTTCCTAGTCCTAGGAAGTGGACCCACAATATCGATGGCTACCCTCTCGAAAGGAGAGTTCATGATGGGCATTTCACCCAAGACCACTGGCGCTGTCCAGTGTTTTGGTTCCACCCTCTGGCACTCAGGGCATGACTTCACATACCGACGCACATCACCTGTCATTCCCGGCCAATAGTAATGGCAGGAAATTCGCTGCATTGTGGCGGCAATACCCATATGCTCACTGAATGAGATGGTATGCCCCATATGAAGAATCTGGGAATGGTGGGCCTTTGGGACCACCAACTGACCATGTAGGTTGTCTCCCCTTCCAGCTCTCCTGTAGAGTATCCTATTCTTCATATAGTACTGCTCCCTTTTGGGTGGATCAGCACTTTTCTGCAGCTTTTTGTAGCAAGGACGTAGAGTAGCATCCTCACTCTGGGCAGTTTGCAACTCCCCTGGCAGTGGGTTAGTCACATTTACTTCTGCCTCCTCCGTCCTCGTCTGAGAGCGAGTCTGTATTGCTCCCATATGGATTGGCTCCCTGGGCATTCCCAGAAAGACATACCGGCAACCCAGGATTACTGGAAAAATGGGATCGGTCAACACCGCAGCCTTGATGGTGCCAGTGACATATCTTGACCGAATCTCCACTCTGGCAATGGGCAATTTCATGGCTACAGCACTCTTCTGTGCAGGCTGTATCTCCATGGTTTCACCTGTGAATTGTTCTGGATGTACCAGATCCGCAGAAATCACGGCCTCCCCGTCCAGTCCTGTGTCGTATAAACACTCCACTTGACGACCATTAACTTCTACCAATTCCACTACAGGTGGTTTTTCCTGGTCTGGAGTCTCTCCTTCGGCCTCAACCTGTTTAGTGGGCTCCACCTTAGGTTTCCCGGGGCACACGACGAATTGAGTGTCTCCTGACTTTCCCCTGCAGTCAATAGCATTGTGCGTATTCGACCTGCAGTGTTTGCACCAATACCCTGTCCTAGATTTTCTTGTGCCAGACTTTATTGAGCTCTCCTGCTGGTGAGCTTCCTTGTCGACCTTGGCATTTTCAATGACCACCTGCTGTGAAGTCACTTGACATGCCACGAAGTGAGGGTTCTTAGCCTTCGATTTGCATTCCTTCGTATTGTGAGAAGGTGACTTACAAATCGCACACCACTTTTCCGACCATGGTCGTTTTTGAGTAGAGCCCGAAGTGCTCTTGCTTTCCCCCTTCGTCTTCTCCAAACTCTCCTCTGAAGTTTTGACATATGGTTCCACCTTCTTAGTTCCTGTGCTCTTGGCTTTCTTCAGGTTATGTTTTTCCTGACTTTTGGTGTTGGTAGAAAGGTTTTCTGCTGCCTCCCCATGGACCTCGACGAACCGTTCTGCCAATTTCGTCACCATGTCGATTCGTTTCGCCCCTTGTTCTCCCAAGAATGTCCTGAGAGGTTTCGACATTTGCTTTCGCATCTGGTCGACTACCATGAGCTCTTCCAGACTCTCATAGTCATGCGCGAACCCAGCCAAATCCATCCACTTATGGAGATAGGCTTTGAGACTCAGACTATAGGCGGCGAACAACTCCCCCGATTCTCGTTTCACTCCTCGAAATTTTTTCCGGTAGGTATGTGACGTAACTTCGAATTGTTTCAGCAGAGCCGTTTTCAACTCGTTATAATTGTTCTCATGTCCTGGTGGCAGGCGAGAATAAACCTCGTAACCGGTCCCGTGTAAACCCTGGGATAGCTTGAGATTCCATTTGTCACGCTCCAGACCCATAGCAACTGACATAGCCTCAAAGCGTTGAAGGTACTGGTCAATCTTCTCCTTGTCCTCTTCATAGATCGCTAGAGGGAACTTCATAGCATGGTAGCTATGTCCACCTACTGGTGTTGAGCCAGGGAGAGAGGAACCTCCCACTGCTCCTTCAGTTTCCCCCCTAGATTGCCTCTTAAGCTCGAGTTCCCGCATCCGGTACTCGTGTTCCCTTTTCTGAGCTTCCTGTTCCGCTTCCAGTCTCTTAGCAGCCTTTTCAGCTTCCAGTTTCTTAGCTGCTTGCTCAGCTTCAAATTTCTTAGCTGCTTGCTCAGCTTCAAATTGCCTAGCAGCTTGTTTTGCTTCCAATTTCTTAGCTGCTTGCTCTAACTCCATCCTTCTCAATTCTAACTCAGCCTTTCGATCTTCCCTTTCTGCTTGACGATACTCTCTCTCCACCTCCTGTACATAATCTGTTAGTGCAGAACCCGACAGTCCCATTTCTTCCCCCTTTACCCTTAGTTCTGCCGTAGTTAGTTTAGGAGTGGCCATTTTTCAGAGAGGTAACTCAGCAGATAGAGTATAGATTATCTCTAAACAAATATATAGATAATGACCAAATACAATTAATCTATATATTTCATAACACACAACACAACACAATCACTCAGTGACAAGAGTAGAATCAGGACCACAGACCTATGCAGTTGTGTGAAGTGTGAACCGGTAAGATAAGTCTTAACCCCTATCCACATTCACTCTAGCTGGATTCTCATTAATAGGATATCTCCATCCTCTAACTAAAGATCCTGTGTCAAAAGATCCCATGTTAAAAGACCCCGCTTATGAAAGATCCTGTTGTCTAAAGATCCCGTTTACGAAAGATCCCGCTGTCCAAAGATCACGTTTATGAGCCCCTAATAAATGTCGTGTGTGTAAAGAATGAAAGTTGTAGTAGTTACTTGTTCTTCTTTACCACTTTAGTGTCATCCCTGGAGTGAGGGGAATCAACACCCACATTTGTTTTAATTCAATATCTCTATCCTGGAGATATCCAGCAGACTCCGTCCACAACACTCCCTCAATCTGAAGACACCTTCTTCTCACTCTTACTCACCCCTGGATCATGCCCCCTCTCATTCTTCCCCAACATAACATACTTGACAACTCTAGCTTCAACAAATAACGAAACAAGAAATTTATTAAAGCAAAGAGTATATGTAGGAGAAGTGTGTGTGTGTATATAAAGTGTAGAATGTGTGACGTGTACTCTAAAGTGTCTATAGACTCAGATCAGTGTTCAGGAGTATAGTCATTCTCATCACTGCTGAGAACACACTAGCACCATTTAGTCCAGACAAGCAACCTCACCCAGGTGATGCTCCTCCGGTCACGTGAAGACTTCCTCCTTTGTCTCTTGAACCACTAGGATGCTTGGACACCCATGACAAACACTGTCTAATGAGAGTCATCAATGTGTTTCACACTATGAATTTCCTCTATTATTTAAATGATTGTTATCAGAGAATACTAAGACTATTGTCACTGTTACTGGGGAAATCTTAATTGATCTAGTGTCACTGGTTTTAAAGATTCCCCATATTAACAACACAATCGGAAGTTCCAGGTATCAGTATAATATTTATATGACTGTTTCTGGTATCAGTGTTGTGTATATATATAATATATATAATGTTCTGACTGTTCAGTGATACACCTATCACTTGCTAAAACATAAGTATCATCAGCATATCCTGCTCAGCAGAAGTCAGGTTCCCGCAAACCAACTTGGGTATAAGCCCAATGTAGCGGCCTCTCAGCAACTTCTGTCTTCAAATTCTGAGCCATCATCTTCTAAAATGTGTTAGCTTCACTGCTGAAAATCATAGCACACATACGTGGACCTGTAAATGGAACCATATGCCTATTCCAGTTGCTAATCGAAACTAGGCGATCACAGACTGGATCTATGTCCGCCGATTACTATCAACAATTTGACACCCCTAGTTTCTTTCATGGAACACAACTCGGAATAATGCACCGATCTTAACACTTCAGAATTTCTGGCCAACTCTCTCCACTTGTTTACCGCAACTGGGTTTTATATGAGTGCTTGAGTGACGTCACCAAAAAGTCTAGACGCCAATCAGTCCAGAATCTGGTTTCCTCCTTCTGTTCTAGACTAACTGGAGTCAATCTGCAGTCAAATTTGCTTTCATTTGGAGAAATTCTTTGTCCCGTACACAAAGATCCTGGCTGTCTGTGAGCCAGAGACTTCTCACTACATCACAGACTCCATCCCGCCTGCATTCAGACATTTCGTTTCCACTTCAAAGGCTACAATCGCCTTGGCAGACGTTTGGCATTGTTATTCGTTCCTCGAACACCCCACATCATAAAGATTCGCTGACCAAGTGTAGACATTCTGACGCGACTTGTTTGGTTTCCCAGTTAGAAAAGCCGATCCTGTGTAAACAGTTTTAACGACATATTTTTCTCAGTCTGTACAACATCAAAGGATTACTTGTTTTTGCAGACTACTGTCGGGTCTGGTTGTCATCGATCGAATCTCAAGTTTATTTACTGCGACACTGCTTAACATTTCTTGATCTCTGGTCATTGATCATGTCTCATACAATCTCCTGCCCAACATGTCTTGATCACTGGCCATTGATCATGTCTGAGACACTCGTGCCCAACGTGTCTTGATCTCTGGCCATTGATCATGTCTCAGACACTCTCCTGCTCAACGTATCTGCAATGTCCTGTGTCCATCTCCATGCTGGTCGATCCCTGCCTTCTCTTCCTAGAACCATGGCTTCCATCACTGTCCTGTGTCCATCTCCATGCTGGCTGATCCCTGCCTTCCCTTCCAAGAACCATGGCTTCCGTCACTGTTCTGTCAAAGCCACTGTGAAGTTTGTTGTAGCCAAAGTATTTCAGTGTCTGAGCCGTGATACTGTCTGTGAGCCAGTTGTCTCCCATGCTCAGATCTTGTAGAGTGTCAGTTCTCTTCTTCTTCATGGTCCATGATGGGCACCAATAGCGGTATGATCAATTATGAGATGTCATTATCTTGGTGTATGCAACTGACATGACATCATTATCTTGTTTTGTACAACTGACATGACATTATTATCTTGGTTTGTGCACCTGACATTATGTCATCTAGGTTTAGCACCTGACATGACTTCATTATCCTGGTTTGTGCAAATGACATGTCATTATCTTGGTTTTTGTAACTGACATAACATCATTATCTTGGTTTGTGCAACTGACATTATGTCATCTTGGTTTATGCACCTGACATGACTTCATTATCCTGGTTTGTGCAAATGACATGTCATTATCTTGGTTTGTGCAACTGACATTATGTCATCTTGGTTTGTGCAACTGACATGACATCATTATCATGGTTTGTGCAACTGACATGACTCTTGGTAGTAGGCTTGATAGTAAGCAGGAAGAAACATAGTTCTGGGTGTTGTCATAGATAGATATGACAGTTAGACTGGTTGTGAGTGTTGTCATAGACAGATATGGCAGCAAGGTTGGTTTTGAGTGTTGTCATAGACAGATATAGCAGCAAGGCTGGTTGTGTGTGTTGTCATAGAAGATATAGCAGCAAGGCTGGTAGTGAGTGTGTTATAACTGGCGGGGAGATTATGACATTCTCCCGCCCTCCTTTTCATGACAAGGGGAACCCTGTCATGTAAACTATATACATTTCATTCAACCTGTCAGAATCGACCCATTGATAGTCATATGACATGATACATTGGTTAATATTGAAACATGTAGGTAATTGCAAGTTACATACACACTCTTCACTGCTGCTATCAAGCAACACTCTGCAAGTACAATCCCTTAGATGGATTCTTACCCCCAGCTGTAATTTGACACAGCTAGTCCAGTGGCTATCAGCGAAACACGCAATCACCTCCCGACAGTTTAAGAAAAATACAAAACACGACATGTCAGACTGTGAGCATCTCCCTATAAGATGACTCCAACATCAGACCCCCAACCTCATTTGATTGGAGAGTCTTATGTAGGTCTACAGCTTAGGTAATCATCTCCATGCATAATTGACGTCATCTTGACGTGTTACCAATTCGGCAACATGAGGGTGTTTTCTGTAACTATTACATATTAACAACAATTTCAATAGTCTCCCTTGGTTGGTACAAAAATTATGGGCGATAATTTTAACATGCTTTCAAATTAAATAAATTACATTGATAAATTAATTTCTTAGTGTCATAATTTGATACTTATTGACAAAAGTGAACTCAATGTTGCTGTTGTGAACAAGTAAATCAACTTACGATCCTGAGATCACATCTAACAAAATCCTCACATACAATTTGTATATGGAACATTTCAAATCACAAAGTTTAAATAGAACGTCACTTCTTTGTGATAATTAATCTATAGTCTGCTAGTTTTTAATTAATATTCATAAACACCAGAAGTACACAGCTGTTGTGTTCAGTTGTAGATAGCACAATGTTCTCCCTTCTGGATGTTCTTTCAATAACTGGAGTACATAGTTCGTAACACAGCTGGTGGATTAATTGTTTCTTTCAAAGTGTGGCCTAAAGTGTTCTTGTGGAATTCAGATGTCACAGTTCCTTTCACACGGATTAAAATACGTCAGAACGCTCTACTTGGCAGGTACTACAGATTCTTGAACAGTTCGAGTAGAGTAAGTCTTGCTCCTGTAGTACTGTTCATAACCATGTTTACATATGTAATTAAAACAATATATCCTTTCTAACACATACCACTCATGTATTCAACACAGTTATTCCAATAATAATGAAATATACACAATATATTTATATTGGGACTTCATCCCTATCACAAATTGTGCACAGCATTACTGCAATGATTACATTATTCGCTGCGCTGCTGAGTGTTCTATTATTCTGCAGATTACTCATGTGTTTGCAGTGTGCGCTCAGGCACCAGTTGGCTATTGGGTATGTCGTAAGGACATCGTGAAAGAAGATCAGCAATCGAATTCTGTGTGCCACGTATGTGCCTGATTTCAAAGCTGAAATAGTGACCATCTTGCTACTCTGTAGTTGGTAGGAGACCCAGTTGTGATAATTGTCAACGGACTATTGTCAGTTTAAACTATAAAGTGTCGTCCTAGAAGAAATCGGGAGTTTTCTTACCAAATAAACTAGAGCCAGCGCCTTGATCTCCGGCGTACTCCATCTCCATTCTCTGGCTTTTAACTTGCGGCTTACGTAGTACACAGGATGGAGAATTTGGTCGTATTCTTGCAGAAGTATGGCCCCAATCGCTACGGAGCTCGCGTCCGTTCTTAATCTGAAAATAGTGTTAACATCAGGCAATTTAAGGATAGAATTACTCGAAAAGTATAACACTTTTGAAAATGCAGGTCGTAAGCATTCGCTGTTTACAATTTTGTTCAGTTGGTCTTTTGTTAGTAGGTTAGTGAAACATCCGGTCAATGCTGCAAAATTTGGTATAAATTGTCTGCAATAGTTCAACAGACCTAAGACACTTCGCAACTCTTTCTTAGTTGTTGGAAGCGACAATTTAAGAATTTTTGACACGATGTTATCGTCAGTTGCGACAAAGCCATTAGAAATCGTATAACCCAAAAATGAAATTTCTTGGTAGGCTATGTCGACTTTCGATGGTTTGACTGTCAGTCCGTGCTGTCTGATATCGTCAAATGTCAGCAGCAATGTTGTTACGTGGTCTGTCATGTTCCTCATATGTATGCAAATGTCGTCCATGTAATAACTTATGTTAGGAATGTCTGTGAGAAGAAGTCTTGTTACTTTATCAGTGTGTCGGATGTTAGAATACTGTGGTGATGCACTAAGTCTGTCTGTCAAAAGAAGTCTTGTCATATGTACAAATGTTGTAGGCACTTCACTGGTGTGCCATCTGTCCGAATGATGTGATGCTGTCTTACGTCCGTTTGTCGTTGATGATTGGAGAAGATAGCACTGTCTTTTGGTTACAGTTTTGTACCTGCTGTCTGCATTTGTCGGCCTCCGTCTGAGCAAGAACAGGTTTTACTTTGACGTCCTGTAGAGTGTCTGTCATGTCAAGTGATGGGTCGGTATCTCGTCGGTATCATCGTCGTCTGTGTGGTCGACTATCGTTGTGCTTGCTGCTGTCTCGTCTTGGTCCTCGTCCTTGTTGTAGTATGGTTTAAGCATGTTTATGTGAAATATTTTATGTTTGTCCTTAACTGCAATCTCATAGTCTACATTCGAGATCTGTCTTAGAACTTTGAATGGTCCTTGCCATGAGTCTGTCAGTAACTGTCGGTCACTTGGCAATAGAAGTAGTACGTCCTGTCCAGGTGTCAAGGTTATTGTCCTGTTTCCTCTGTTTGCGTACTGTCTGTAAATAGCACCTGATTGTTTCAGTGCTTCTTTAGCTAACACACAAGATTTCATTATCCTATCATGCAATGGTGTTACATGTTCATATGATGATACTGGTTTATGTACAGTGATACTTTCAGTTAACATAGAATGGTACAAAGATAATGGGCCGCGTGGTTTGGCACCATATACAAGTTCAAATGGTGAGAAACCAGTGCTGGAATGAGGTACTTCGCGGTATGCAAATAGTATGGCAGTAAATAAGTATCCCAGTCTTCAGGGTGTTCCTGTGTAACTTTTGATAACATATGCTTAAAATCACCGTTCATCTTTTCGACAATACCTGTAGAATGGGGGTGGTATGGGCTGTTAAAGCATTGCTTTACCCCTAACATTCTAGTAAAGGTTTGAGTGGCTGCAGCTATGAACTGACTTCCCCGATCTGAGAGAATAGTGTCAGGAAACCCTACTCTAGAAAAAATATGGAAGAAAACTTCCATTACATCGTTGGCAGTTATGTTCTTAAGTGGAATCGCCTCTGACCACCTACTACAGAGGTCAATTACTGTAAGAATATATTTATTTCCTCTTGATGTTACATGGTTTAGATGACCTACTATATCAACAGAGATCTTTTCAAAAGGTCTACTTGCTAAATCAGTTATTTGAAGCTCAGCTTGCAGGTGTTTACCCTTTTTAACAAGCTTCTGGCAGATGTCACAAGTTCTGCAATATTGCTTGGTATCACTGCAGAATTTAGGCCAGTAGAACTGTGTAAGTAGTCTAGATCTAGTTTTTGAATAAGCCATATGCCCTGCAAAGGGTATGTCATGTGCTAGATGTAATGCTTGTTTGCGGTGTTCTGTTGGTAACACCGTTTGTTCAATGGTGCTGGTACCTTTGGTATAGTACCTTGTAAGGATACCATCTTTTAGTGCAAAATGCCATCTAGCATTCTTTGTGAGTCTTGGCTTGTGGCCTATTAAGTTAAAATACTTGTGCAAAGATACATCAGCCTTTTGGGCTGTTATAAAATTCCCCTTCATGGTTTTAGGAAGTAATATAACTGGGCTTAACATTTCCAAAGCCTCTGTCCGATCAATTTGATCTTGCACTTTTGCAGCAGATCTAGTTACTGCATTTGTACTGTAACAACATGGCAAGGTGATGTTACATTTAGACCAATACAATCATTTGATGAAGTTAATGAATTAGCAAACATACATTCATTCAAAGGTGATAATACATTGTCAACAGTGAATTCAGTTGAAGATGATACAGAATTATCAATTATACATTTGGCGGCAGATGTTAAACTGTCATGTGGCATATCATTTACCTCAGGAAGGTTACCCACTATTATGTCGCAACATGGGTTGGATAATGCTGCACATTTAACCTTTCCTGTAAGAAATGGGGTATCAATGTATGCCCATGCAAGCGGGTATTTCTCGACGTTACCTGAGACAGTTCTGCATGTAACATGTTTGCCTGTATAATCTGAAGGTAAAATATAGTCACTTTAAACCAATAAGAGTACACCCGCTATCCCATAAAACGGTGGCAGCTTTGCCATTAACAAATCCATGGTGGATGTTCAATTTACCTTTGGAGTCAATTACCAAATTAGCTTCTTCATTGGCAATCGGTATGGAATGGCCGCATGTTAATAGGCCATCTTCATGAAAACGATCACAGATGGTACATTTTTTAAGATGAAATACATCAATGGAATGAGCTGAGTTAATAGGATGATCTTCTACATGTTCTTCATCTGAGGAAGAGCTATCAAACATGGCTGCATAAGCCTTTCTGGTCATTTGTTTGCCTTTACATGAGTGGCGCCAGTGGCCATAGGCTTTACAAAAGAAGCATTTGGTTAGTCATTTATAGCTCTTTCTCTCCTTATCTTGCTTATCTATATAGTTTTGCAAGTATGTAAGGTACCCAGGGTGTTTATCACACATATCACTTTCATTGTGTGGAAGATGGCAATATCTGCATTGGTAATACTTCTCAGCAGATTGCTTAAAGGGTTATTGCTTACTGTAAGGGCCTGACTTCATTCTGTCATAGGTAGCGGCTGCTACAAAGTTTGAGTCAGTCAATCCACTAGTAAAACACTGTTTGTTGGCTGTGAAATAAGCCGAACCTCGTTTCTCTATCTGTTGCACACTCTCACACTCACATTCTTGCAGAAACTTAGAAAATGGTGGTGGTAGAGATGTAATAATTTTATCTCTCAAAATTAAATCTTTCAATTTCTCAAAACTGTCATTCACTTTGGCTGCTGACAGCCACTTATTAAATATATCCTGTACTACTGAGGTGTAGTCAGAGAACATTTGAGAAGGCTTTGGAGCCACTTTACTGAACTGTTCCCTGTAGCCTGCTTCGTCTAACAGGAAGTGTGACATAATTTTAGATTTAATGTATTGATAATCTTTCCTGAGATCTTTGGGAATGGTCTCTATCACTTTGAGAGGTTCCCCTGAAAGACTTCTCATATATATATATATATATATATATATATATATATATATATATATATATATATATATATATATATATATATGATGTTCCATTCAGTCTCTGGGATCTGATAATGGTCCATGATGGTCTCCAAATTTTCGTTGAAGGCTGCAATGCAGTCGCCCGTGGTGACATTTTTGACGATCCCTTGATACTTTTTGTACTGAAACTCTTTATCTAGTCTTTCTGACTTTCTAGAATCTATCTCTGTTGATGTTTCAGCTTCCAGCTGCTTAATTTTCAGCTGCATTTCAAGTTCTTCCCGTTTACTTTGGGCTAGAATCTCAGCTTTTCTTACTTCGGCATTGGCCGCTAACTCAGACTGTTTTAAAGCAATATCTGCTTCTGTCTTTTTAGCCTCTAGTTCTGCCTGTTTTAACACAGCTTCTGACTGTTTCATAGCCATTTCTAATTCTACTTTCTTAAGTTCTCTTTCGGCAGCTCTATCTTTGCGTTGGACATATTCTGTATACTTTCTGTCACTCCAATTTGTCAATTTCTCACCAGATAAATTCATTTTCAAACCAGATTCAATTAAATCATTCAATGTCGACATGATGAAATATGTCAGATACAATGAATATACACAAAGTTAATTATGTTGTTAGTAAGTCAAATACAATAATTTGTACAATATTGGTGAACTACAGCTAGTGCTTAGACCTGTTTACCAAAAGTATTTGAAAAATTTTTTTTATACTCAAGTGATACTGGAGAACTGTATGAGGGAAAGGCTGCTTGCTTGTTACTGCCCGGAAAAACAATAGACTTTACTCGCCAACGATTTCGGGTGGCACAAAAACCTGCTTTATTTTGGAATAAGAGAAAATAGGACATGTACGTTTATGTGATGTATGCAATGTCAACTAAGTTTTGTAGGTTTTTATGCTGTCAAGTATTTTTGTTAGTCGTATTGTCGTCCGTTCAACACAATCAACAACTCACTTTCCATGTAGCTTTGTTTCAAAACTTTCCGCTTACACCAATGTTCAAACCTATTTTACAACAAATTTCAAGATGGACGCTGCATCCACGTTCACACTTCTTTCTTAACTGGTTCAAACACGGACGATGCCACCACGTTCACACTTATTTTATAGTCGGTTCAAGCCGGACGATGCATCCATGTTCACACTTGTCATAATCTTGCTTTCAGCAATAACATAGGCTCGTATACAATGACAAAATTTGATACTAAACACGGTCACGGAATGACTTGACGTGACACACAACTACGATTCAAACATTTTATTCACGCTGCTCACGCAACACAATCATTACATACATCGCGCAAGTACAATAGCGATGTCAACAGACAATCAATAGATATATAAATATAATACAATGCAATACAACTTACAATCCTACAACCCAAGCGCACTGTCTCCTATATTCACACAGGCTTTCAATCTATACGCGTTCATGCACACAACTCGAGCTGCATTCAAACCGTCTGTCCTCTCCAACAGTCCCCAAGCCATCTGACGTTGACCACTGTGAAGTCTTGCCAGTTGAGGTTGCGTCCCTGCGTGGACTTCATGTTCCACGCCTGCACTGGCTAACCCGCTCTGCCACAGTGTGGTTAATGTTGCTCATCGTTGCCTGGCCATATTTGCCTGGCGCCGTCAAAGACAACGCGTTATAACTGGCGGGGAGATTATGACACAGATATGACAGTTAGACTGGTTGTGTGTGTTGTCATATACAGATATGGCAGCTAGACTGTTTGTGTGTTGTCATATACAGATATGGCAGCTAGACTGGTTGTGTGTTGTCATATACAGATATGACAGCTAGACTGGTTGTGTGTTGTCATATACAGATATGACAGCTAGACTGGTTGTTAGTGTTGTCATATACAGATATGACAGTTAGACTGGTTGTCAGTGTTGTCATATACAGATATGACAGCTAGACTGGTTGTGTGTTGTCATATACAGATATGACAGCTAGACTGGTTGTGTGTTGTCATATACAGATATGACAGTTAGACTGGTTTTTAGTGTTGTCATATACAGATATGACAGCTAGACTGGTTGTTAGTGTTGTCATATACAGATATGACAGTTAGACACTGGTTGTCAGTGTTGTCATATACAGATATGACAGCTAGACTGGTTGTGTGTTGTCATATACAGATATGACAGTTAGACTGGTTGTCAGTGTTGTCATATACAGATATGACAGTTAGACTGGTTGTGTGTGTTGTCATATACAGATATGACAGCTAGACTGGTTGTGTGTTTCATATACAGATATGACAGTTAGACTGGTTTTTAGTGTTGTCATATACAGATATGACAGTTAGACTGGTTGTGTGTGTTGTCATATACAGATATGACATTTAGACTGGTTGTTAGTATTGGATGTGGGACATCTTGCTTAAGACCGAGAAGTTTACTAAAATGTTATGGGAACAAGGGTCTGCAAAGGACATGCTACTGAATGAATTAATTAATGAACTCTACTAGATTACACTTACATGAAGTGGTTGTTCATATTTTAGATTACACTTATACTGATTATTTGAAAGTTTCATCACAAATAATCTATTATCTAACATTTCTGTAAAGTTCTATGTGTTTATTTCAGAAACACATCCCTGTTCTCAGAGTTGTCCCTCCTTACAAGAACAATCACAAATGGATACAAAGATGGCAGATGGTTACATAGACTGGAAACCTGTGAAACAAGAACTGTCTGATGATTTGTCTGAAGACAAGAGTCACAGATTCAGTAAAGTGATTGGCCTGACAAGTTGTTACAGCAATCAAGAGATTTCAGAATATAACAACACAGAATCAAGAATGATTGAGACTACAACTCAAATTAATCACCGAGAAGTATCACTTACTGGGACAGAGCATGGTTACACAGCATCACAGCGACATGAACATTGTAGCAATATGTCAGAGAGCGTGTCTTCTATGATTGAAATCAATGCTAAACTATGTCCAACCAATGAGAATTGTCAATTACACCATGTGGACACTCCAGTAAAACGTACACAGATTTCTGGGACATCTCCTGATGACACTGTTGGTTATACCAGTTGTAGTCCTCCAAGAATACAGACCGGAGACACATCACACATGTCTGATGTTTGTGATGCAGCTGTCAGTGTAGACACAGGTTTACATAGATACAAGACAGCAGATACTGGAGAAAAACCTTACAAGTGTGATGTTTGCGGTGCATTTTTTACTCGAGCAGACTCTCTGAATTGCCACATGAGAACACACACAGGAAAGAAATCTTACAAGTGTAATGTTTGTTGTAAATCTTTTTCTAAGTCTTGCAACCTGACACGCCACATGATTACACATACAGGAGAGAAACCTTACAAGTGTGATGTTTGTGGTAACTCTTTTTCTATGTTTTGCAATCTGAAATGCCACTTGAGAACACATACAGGAGAGAAACCTTACAAGTGCGATATTTGTGGTAAATCTGTTTCTTTCACTCAACAACTCAAATGCCACATGAGAATACACAATGGAGAGAAGCCTTACAAGTGTGATGTTTGTGGAAACTCTTTTTCTATGTCTGGCAGTCTCAAATATCATATGAGAACACATACAGGAGAGAAACCTTACAAGTGTGATGTTTGTGGTAAATCTTTTTCTTCAGCTCAACCACTCAAATGCCACATGAGAATACACAAAGGAGAGAAGCCTTACAAGTGTGATGACTTTGGAGCAGTTCTTACACAAGCTAGTCAACTGAAGCACCACATGAAAACACACACTGGAGAGAAACCTTACAAGTGTGATGATTGTGGTAAATTTGTTTCTCAGTTTAAATATCTGAAATGCCACATGAGAACACATACAGGAGAGAAGTCTTATAAGTGTGATGATTGTGGTGCAGTTCTTACACAAGTTAGCCAACTGAAACATCACATGAGAATACATACAGGAGAGAAGCCTTACAAGTGTGATGTTTGTGGTGCATGTTTTACTCGAGCAGATAGTCTGAAGTACCACATGAGAACACACACGGGAGAGAAACCTTACAAGTGTGATGTTTGTGGTAAATCTTTTTCTCAGTCTAGCCACCTGAAATGCCACATAAGAACACATACAGGAGAGAAACTTTACAAGTGTAATTTTTGTGGTAAATCTTTTTCTGTATCTAGCAACCTGAAATGCCACATGAGAACACACACAGGAGAGAAACCTTAGAAGTGTGATGTTTGTGGTAAATCTGTTCCTCTCACTAAACAACTCAAATGCCACATGAGAATACACACAAGGGAGAAATCTTACAAATGCATTGATTGTGGTGCATGTTTTAATTAAGCAAACCTTCTGAAATGCCACATGAGAATGCATACAGGAGAGAAACCTTATATATGTAATGTTTGTGGTGTATCTTTTGTTCAAGCTTTTAACCTGAAAATCCACATGAAAACACATACAAGAGAGATGCCTTACACATGTGATGTTTGTGGTGCATTTCTTGTTCAAGCTTATAAACTGAAAATCCACATGAAAACACACAGCAGAGAAACCTTGCATGTGTGATGTTTGTGGTAAATCATTTTCTGTCTGGCACCCTGTAGTGCCACGTGGAAATACACATGATAACACATACAGAAGAGAAACATTGTAAGTGTGATTCTTGTGATGGATTGTATGTGGTAGCTAACAGACTGAAATGCCACATGAAAACTCATACAAAAGAGAAACATTACAAGTGTGATGCCCGTGGTGCTGCTTTTACTTGATATGGCAATCTGAAGTACCACATGAGAGTACATAGAGGAGAGAAGCCTTACAAGAGTTGTAATCTTGTGGTTGTGTAGAAAGGTATGATAACTCTATAAAAACTGTCATTTACTGCCAATATAGTACCTTGCAGTGTATGGCAGAGGGGTCTTGGAGCCTGAGGAATTAAGGCCACCTGGCTAGTGCAGTCGCCGCGAACTGTGCAGGTTAGGATTTTCTTTTTGCCCCGACAGAAAAAAATCCCACACCTTACCGAGGGATCGAACCCGGGTCTCCTGAACGAGAGTCCGGCGTTCTAGCCACTCCCTAAGATAACGCTATGATATGTAGAAAGTTATAGTGATAGAGTGTGGTCTGTAGACATATGTTCTCATGTGTTCACAGTTGACTGACCACACTCAAGACCAGGCTCATAGACTTGATGATAGACCACATGTATAGACACACTAGACAGGCGAACAATTGGCATCACAGCCATTTCCGTACAGATGCTTTCACATCAATCGTCATGGCTGCAGTACCACACAGATGACCCATCTTTATAACATTTCCAGTTCAGTGTTTCACACTTGAGTGAAGATAACATTCCTCAATTCCACTCCTTTGCTCAAATATGGCAGGACAGGTGAGAGTAAGCACTGTCTTCTACTATCTTGACTACCACTTATAGTGCCACACTTGATACATGAGCCACCTGGCTATTGACACATGAGTCACCAGGCTAAGTACCTAGTCAGTTGTGATACATGAACCACCAGGCTAAGTATCTAGTCAGTTGTGATACATGAGCCACCAGGCTAAGTACCTAGTCAGTTGTGATACATGAACCACCAGGCTAAGTATCTAGTCAGTTGTGATACATGAGCCACCAGGCTAAGTACCTAGTCAGTTGTGATACATGAGCCACCAGGCTAAGTACCCAGTCAGTTGTCCTCCAGTCAGGGCAGCAGTCTGCTGACTGTATCATTACCATCTCAAGATGGTCTATGTCGTGATCCTTATTATTGACAAATGGCTGCGGTAGATGTCCGTAACAGTGACACATGTCTTCACAGACTGCAGCTTCTGGATCCGAACTACACACCATATACGATATGGGATCTATAGAACCCGACCTCTGTGCTGCTCAGTCATCAGCTAATTCATCAAGTGCTTTGAACTCGGCATCTTCATGAGCCATAGCACAGTTCTGGCTGATTAACAGTACTTACAGTGACTTCACTAGACTTTAAGATTGGGTTGCTGTATTTTCCACAGTAAGACATGTCAACATGATGATGATGCTTGCAGATCTACAAATTGATGGGAAAGACCACAGACTTGTGAAAAACATATATTGGACAAACAAACGAATGAAAATCTTTATTTTCAAAGGTTAAGAATTGGGTACGCAGGCCCGTCTGACATTCTGCCCTTCTTCTCTATTTCCTCTCATACATTCTTTCATTCAACATCACTTATGAAGCAAATTTTGACAACAAAAGAGCAATAAGCATTAAAACGCATGGAAAATAATCAATAACAAATGACTCACTGAGGCAATGTTTAACATGGGCATTATAAATACTTAAGGAAGGTTTAATTTGCCATACATATGGGAATGTTTATTGGCTAGTTGTCGTTTGAGATAATTTACCATTATTGTTGTATTTTTTGTTTTTGTTTATGGGGGAATGTAGTCTGTACTGAGGTAGTGTTCACAGGTTGCGAATGTTTGTATGATGATTGGTGGTGTCTTTGATTTCTTGTGGAAGATTGTTCCACAACTGAGCGGCAGAGTATGCGCTTGTTTTATATGTCTATCCTTGGTTTAGGGACATGAAGTATATTTAGTTGTTCACTATGTCTTGCGTTATATTTAAACAATGGCCAAAGGTAGCTTGGAGGATTTTGAAATAGGATTTTGTGAATTAGTTTAGCCTTATGAAAAAGTAGGCGTTTGTGAAGTGGCAGTAGCTTAGAATTGTCGATGAGCTTTTCACCATTAATTAAACATACTGCCCTTTTCTGGAGTGAATAAAGACGTTTTGTTATTGATTTGGAGCATCCATCCCAGATTTTAGAGCAATGATCAATATGTGTTTGTATATGGGAAGTATAGAATATCTTTCTTGTGTTTTCGTCAAGGAAATTTTTAATTTTGGCAAGTTGGTATACTGTTTTGGCTATTTGTTTAACGAGAGCATGAACATGGGAATTAAAGGATAGATTTTGATCTATGATAAGACCCAGTGCCTCGTGCTTGGTTACACTTTCTATAGGCGTGCTACCAATGTGCACCTGTAGAGTTCTCTGTGAGTTTAGCATGTGCAGTCTTTGCCTGGTTCCTATTAACATAGATTTTGTTTTAGAAATGTTAATTTGCATGCAGTTTGCATGACTCCAGTTAACTACACTATTTATTTCCTGTTGCAAGGATAATTCTAGCACATTACGATCAATAGCGTTTGTATATATTAGAATTTGTAGTTTGTTTGTATATGTTTGTATATTTTGGAAGCAACAGCATTTGTATATGTTGGAAATAACATGCTGCCATAAAGAATGATAATGAAGTAGATCAATATCAGCCTATTAAGTGAGATGTAAGACATGGATGTGTAATGACTCCATATACAGTTATATATATATATATATATATATATATATATATATATATATATATATATATATATATATATATATATATATATATATATATAGAGAGAGAAAAAAAGCATTGGGTAGTGTAACATCAATAACATATTTCGCTGCATCTCGTCAGGTACATACTGCAGAATTCACACAACGTAAGGTGAATTACTAGATAAATCCTTCAAGCTGAAATGTACACATGTTTGCACTGTAATGACAATTGTCTACCACGGTAATTGTAAACTGACTAACCTTTCTTTCTGATTGCATAAAACTGGTCTATGTAGATTAATCATTATGGCTTCTGCAAACTTTAACAAGCGACTACTGTGTTTGTTAAACAACACGGGAAAGGCACTGTCTCTATCAGTCTAAAATTCTATATTACATATGTGACAAAGACTAGCCAGGTGGGCAGAATACTTTCAAGAACTACTTAACCCCACACATAACATAGAGAACCTCACTTTTGTGCCTATAAGCCAGGGACAGCAAGAACCAAATTTCATACCTGCAGAAGTCAAAGCAGTTATACAGAAAAGTCCTAAAAACAAATCACCAGGTCCAGATGGAATAACCACAGAAGCTATTCAGGCCTGTGGGGAAACAGGAGTTAAATGGCTAACAAGACTTTTTAATATAGCATGGGAAGAAAGACAAGTCCCAGAGGATTGGCAACAGGCAATAACAGTACCAATATGGAAAAAGAAAGGCAATATGAGAGAGTGTGAAACATACAGAGGTATATCACTCCTGAGCCATATAGGGAAAATGTATGCACAACTATTGGAACAAAGAGCTAGACCAATAGTTGAACAACAGTTAAGCAAAGTACAATTCGGTTTTTGGAAAGGTAAAAGTTGCACTGATGCATTATTTACACTTAGACAAATATTTGAAAAAACTATCGAATATAGCGACTAGCAGAATATTATGGTTTGTAGATCAGGAAAAGGCTTTCGGTAGAGTAGACGTATAAAAATTATGGACCATCCTTGAAGACTGGGATACAAGGGCAACTGTTAGAAAACATCATAGCCATGTACCACTCGAGCCGAAGTGAAGTAAGAACACAAGAAGGAATATCAGATATGTTCACAGTCAGTACAAGAGTGAGGCAGGGATGTGTGCTCTCTCCCCTGCTATTTAATATCTACATGGACAGAATTTCCAAAGAAGCAAGTCTCGACAGAACAGATTCAAATAATTTACAACTCTTTACTCCAGATGAAACAACTGATACACAGGAAATAAATGAACTTCTATGTGCAGACGATCAGTGCCTGTTTTATAGCGTCGAGGGCAGACTGCAAAATCATATTAATAATCTGAGTTCAACATGCAGGAAATACAATACGAGTATAAATACAGCCAAAACGGAAGTAATGCAAGTTAGCAGATTGCCGGGCCCACTAAGTATACAGATAAATAGCACAACTCTGAAACAAGTTAAAGAATTCAAATATCTTAGAAGTATGATCACAGAAGATGGCAGATTGGACAGAGAAATCGAAATCAGATGTCAGAAAGCTAGTGCACTTACTTATCAACTATCACCCCTACTAAAACATCCAAATATACACATGTCCTCAAAACGGCAGATAATAAACAGCATATTCACACCAACCCTATGCTACCAATCTCAGACCTGGACTTTATCCAAATTACACCTTCGCAAAATCAACACCTGCGACATGAGATGCCTGAGGAGAGCTGCCAACTTAACAATCTGAGACCGAGTAAGAAATGCTATTATCAGACAGACTGTGGGATCAACACCTTGTGCCACATTTATTGAAAGACAGAAGATCAAGTGGTTTGGCCATGTCGTTAGAATGCAACACCAGTAACTACCATCACTGGCCTTACATCAAAGATCATCTGTGACGAGACCACGAGAATGTCCAAGAAGAAAATGGATTGACGACATCAAAGACATTGTATAACCACACGGAATGACACTATCCAGTGCCGCCCACCACCCGCTGGAACACAAATTATTCCTCCCCACGACGCTTGACGGCAGAAGTGGAAGATGATTATGATGATGATAACGACGACGACAGTCTAGATAAGACAGAAGGAGACTGAAAGGGCAGAAGTGAGAGAAGGACAAAGACGAGTTTACAGGGTATACAGGGGTACCAAGACAATTCATGACATGTTGACAAGAGGGTTGTGTGAAAACGATTCGGGAGGGTTGTCCGTGCGCATGACCGGCGGGAAAAGAATAACAGGAACAAGTGAGAGAGGGGTGGGGGTCGGACTCGGAACGGGAACAAAGAAGCTAGTCAGACGTTAGACGGGATAGAGACGGAGTTTGATTGTAACGAGGGGTAGGAATATATTTGTTAGAGCGAGCCATAGATTGTGAACGAGTGATAGTGCTAGACGGTAACTGTAGTGAACAATGAAAACAACGGCAACGCTGAACTGGTCTAGAGTCGTACCCTCTAACAAGACTGTCAAATTGCAAACTGAACGGCAATCACGGACTCCAAGCCGGTGTGCATCATGAGGCAATATATTTATTTCTCCATGTCCAAGTTGTCATATAATTCAAAATGGCAATGATAGCACTTACAATTGAATAGTACAGTGCCTGTTATGGCCAGGCGGAGCGGTAGTTACAAATATAAATATGAATTGACTTGTTGAACATGTTAATGGACTTCTGTCCTTGAAAAATCTGCATCAGTGTCTCTTTGTTATGATTTGCTAAGTCTCAATCTGCTAAGATCGCATCTATTCACGCTTTTCTAGTTGATATGTCTATAATGCATTGCTAATGCCGTCGTCCTTCCTTCCAATATTCTTTAGCAAAGAAAGTGGAGTCCGGCCAGTATATAAGTTATCTCGTTTCTTGATAATGTAATCGTGCTGCCTCCTTGGTCAAGCTCCATGATCTGACTGTTTGTTGTTGTTGACAAAGTTTTCTGACGTCTTCTCCTTTCTACGTCAGTGTCTTAGATTATATTCATATTTGGTTTGCGATTTCTCTATCAATTTTCTATTGCTTCATTTATCCTGTTCTGCTACTTGGCAGCATGCCCCCTCCCCTTGAAAATGGTATAACCATTTTAAACTGTCATCTATTTATGAAGCCTGACAAGTAGCAGTTCAGAATCCATGAGCCATTTGTATCTAATATATTCCCCTACTGAGCTAATCTGATGGTATGGTCTCCTATTAATCACACACAAAATCTAATTTAAAAAATTTATTATTATATGACGGGCACACACTCCTATCTACAAGCCCAGTATACGTCGTGTAGCACCAGCCTATGGGAGGGCTGAGCTAACTAAACTATAAATTTAGTAATAGTCCCTCAAATGCCAAGAATCCCCAACCAAAGCTACAAAACCTGATTGAGGGGACGTGTGTGATTGACTGGTAGATTTCCCTTTGTATTAGTTTTGGCATTTAACATGTAACTATATGACTATTCTCTCCCTGCTATGTTGTCCTTCTCGGCTACTGTATGACTCTTGGTCCATGTCCTATTTGCTCGGTGAGGTCCTCCGCCTTCATAGCTGACAAGTTGTAATAATCTTTGTGAGCTTTGTCTTTCTTTTTAATGGCTGTGACGGCTATTTGTTGATAACATAACTTTATATTTTATATTTTTATCTGTTCTGCATATATATAGCTTATATAATAAACAATGCAATGCATGATAATTGTGATGCCTATTTTAGTAACTGCCGGTCTCTCTGGCCGAGGGGTTACAACACTGTCTTCGTAATCCCATTTATCACGCAGAGTCTCGTAGCAGGGCGAGAGCTGGGAGCGGTTCGACCCCCGCTAATGACTTGCTGGATAACTGAGCCGGCCGCTCAGAAAGCAGTGGCAAACTACTGAGCGTAATCTTGCCAAGAAATCAACATACAGCTGAAAGATGCTGATGTTGACAGCGATGTCCTGTAAAGGATATGCAAAACATTTATTTATTTTAGTAACTGTGTTGCCTAGTTTTATGGTAGTGGATTATGTTGTTATTGGGTATCTGTAGTTTGCCATTCCAATAACCTGTAAGACCTGTCATGGTGTACCAGACATTCCACCATGAAAATCTTATGAAAATATCTTTACATAATTAATGAAATACTAATGGAATAATTATAACAGAGAATTTAACCTGAAATAGATAAAATCATATTATCACAATTAATTTAACCTGAAATATATACAATTCATAATATAACCAATTTATAACCTTTCATTCAGTGATGCTATTCGACCTTTGTATACGTCTGTACTGTTCTTCGTATTTGTATGTCTGAATTGCAATGTGTATGTATCACTTGATTATATTTAGCACTGATTCAATTACATTTATATACATATTCTTCCTATGAATATGGATAAGAATGAATGAAATGTTAGAATGTCTGTGAATTAATGGTTGACATGACCCTCTCATCGACGTTGAGATTTGATTTGATTTGAGGTGAGTGAATCATGATGTACAATAACCGAATGAGTGATATTGAAAAACATGTTTAGCATGAATGGTTGAATCATGACGTAGTAAACATATGAATGATATTCAAGTGTCATTGGCACCTTTCCGTCTTGACAGACGATAGTTTGGTACATTGTGCTTCAAAAAGGCTTAATAACTACAATCCATGGCGGTGGCGAGTGTGGCTGGTAAGGCCAATTCTTGCTGCAAATGTTTGCCCACAGTAGGTGCATGTGAAAACATGGTCATTTCCACCATTTTGCACCATCTTACGTCTCTCACGCTCTGTGTGTGCTTTATCTGCAATCATTTTCTCCTTTGTCTTTATTCCATTTCTGATAGTTGCCCTCCATGCAACACGTTCAGCGGCGATGTGCTCCCAATGTGCATTATCAATGCCTGTATCAATCATGTCCCGCTTACACACATCTTTGTATCGTAGTAGAGGCCGACCCTGAGATCTCCTACCCGTCTGTAATTCACCAAAAAAGATGTCCTTTGGTATTCTACCATCATCCATCCTCCTAACGTGTCCTATCCATCTAAGTCTACGAAGACTGAGCATGGAATACACTGTCACACAACCTGATCTTTCCAATACTACAGTATTTGTGATTTTGTCTTGCCACTTAATACCAAGTATTCTTCGCAGACACCGCATATGAAAGCTGTTTAAACGTTTCTCTTGGCGTGAGTATGTTGTCCAGGTTTCACTGCCATAAAGAAGAGTACTAAGGACACAGGCTTGGTAGACGAGGACTTTTGTTTTGGCAGTAAGCTTCCTGTTCTCCCAGACTCTTTTTGCTAACATGTTCATTGTTGTTGCTGCCTTGCCAATCCTGATGTTGTTTTCCTGATCTAGGGATAATTTGCTATTTACCTCTGATCCTAGATATGTAAAATTGTCTACTATCTCCAGTTCGGCGTCGTCAATAAAGATTGATGGTACACCATGTGAACCTTGTGACATAATCTGTGTCTTCTTTTTGTTAATTGTTAAACCAAATTCAGAACAAGCATTGGAGAATGCAGATAGTAGATTAGTAGATGTTGTAATTCTTCCTCAGAGTGGGTCGTAATCGCAGCATCATCCGCAAAAAGCAAGTCTCTGATTAGTACCCTGCTAATTTTTGTCGTGGCCTTCAATCTCTGAGCATTATAGAGGCCACCATCTGAGCGTGAGTTAATGTATATACCATCATCCTGATCACGAAAGGCATATTTCAGATGAAGTGAAAAGTATATCCCAAAGAGGGGGGGGGGGGGGGGGGGGGGCTAGTACACAACCTTGCTTAACTCCACTCTTGATTTCAAACTCTTCTGAAGTTGAGCCATCAAACTTGATTATACCCTTCATGCCTGTGTGGAACGATTCCACAATGGACAGAAGAGTTGGTGGGCAGCCAATCTTCTTTAGTGCTTTGAACAGACCATCACGACTGACCAAATCGAATGCCTTTGTGAGGTCGATGAAGGCAATAAACAGTGGCTGATTTTGTTCCCGGCATTTTTCTTGCATCTGTCGCAATGAGAATATCATATCTATGGTAGACCGGTTCTGACGGAAGCCGCACTGTGATTCGGGGTAGACTTGATCTCCCAGGACTTGAAGTCTGTGCAGGACAATTCTGGCAAATGCTTTCCCAACAATACACAGAAGTGAGATACCCCTATAGTTGTTACAGTTGCTCCGATCTCCCTTGTTTTTGTACAGCGTTATGATGTTTGAATCTTTGAAATCCTGTGGGACTTGTCCTTCTCGCCAGCATAGCTCTATTAGCTGGTGGATCTGTAGAGCGAGTGTGTCTTGCCCACTCCTGATCACCTCTATTGGAATCCCATCCTTACCTGGAACCTTGCAAGATGCAACCTCATTTATAGCACACTTAACTTCTGTTATAGTGGGAAGTGTGTCCAGGTGGTCAAGAGTTGGCAGGGCCTCTATGGCGTTGAGGGCATCATCCGCTAGCTTGGTCTCACTTGAGTAAAGCACTAAATAGTGCTCGACCCATCTATCCATCTGCTGTTTCTGATCAGTGATGATTTCTCCAGTCAAGGTTTTCAGCGGTGCACTTCTTTTGATCATTGGACCACAGGCTTTCTTTGTCCCTTCATACATGCTTCTGATGTTTCCCTTATCACTTGCGATGGGAATGGACTCACATAACTTGATCCAATAATCATTCGCACACTGCCTGGCAGCCTTTTGTACATCCTTCCTCACTTCCTTCAGCTCACTCAGAGTGTTACGCGTTGGTCTTTCCTTGTTTCTTAAGAGAGCTATCTTCTTTTTATCAATCAAGGGCTGCAGTATCTGGCTGTTTGCCGCAAACCAGTCCTGCCTCTTATGATCCACAGTGCCGTAAACCCCTACCGCTGTTTTATAAATAGTTTCCTTAAGTTTACTCCATTTATCATTTACTATACAATTTTCTGATGTATCATTGAAAGAGTCTTCAAGTTGCTGTTGAAATTCAAAGCACTTTCCAGGATCGTAAGTGTTAGTAATATTAATCCTGGGGCTAGACTTGTGTTTAGCTGTGTAGATTCTCTTTGGTCTCAGTCTAACCCTTGCAACAACCAAAGAATGATCTGTATCACAGTCAGCACTGTGGTAACTTCGAGTTAATGATGTATGGTTCAGATGTTGTCTCCATGTGATAATGAAGTCCAGCTGATGCCAATGGCTGGATCTTGGATGTTTCCATGTGACCCTATGCATCTCTTTTGTTTTAAAAAAGGAGTTTGTAATACATAGGTCATTTCTAGTGCAATGCTCCAGCAGCCTTTGCCCATTTTCATTCATGCGACCAATGTTGTATTTTCCAAGGCACACTGGCCATGAACTCGAGTCCTTGCCCACACGAGCATTGAAATCACCGAGCATATAAATTTAGTCGGATTTTGGAACTGCCTTGATCGCAGAGTCTAGCTGCTCATAGAACGTATCCTTCACATCATCAGAGGAAGCGAGTGTCGGTGCATATGCAGTGAGAATGGTGGCAAATCCACAAGAGGTTGCCAAGCGCAGTGATAATAATCTTTCATTACCTCCAGCTTGGATATCAATCATTCCCAGTAGCGAATTCTTCACTGCAAAGCCCACACCATGTTGCCTTTTTTTCTGCCTGCCCTCTTCCCTTCCAAAAAAGGTGTAATTGTTTTCCCTGAGTGACCCTTCCTCAGCGAGGCTAGTCTCCTGCAGGCCAGCAATATCAATGTTAAGACAATTGAGTTCAGCATCAATCACAGCCGTTTTTCTCACATCGTCAATATTTGCCAAGTCAGTGGAAAATCCTGGACACATGGTTCTCACGTTCCAGGTTGCAAGCCATAGCTTGAGGTTTCTATTCTTTTTATTAGTACCTGGTGCATTGGTTTTACAGCCTGCGATTCAGATTTTGTCCTAGCCCCAAGCACCCATTGAAGCAGGCAGGCTGTAGAGGATCAGCACCCAATTGTCAAGCAAATCGGAAAAATCTGTACATATCTGACACAAATTAATATATTATCAACATATGTTTATGTATCTTGCTATTCTATATGGGTGCCTAAAATGAAATCGATATTCGGCCTGCTGTAATACATGTATGGACGAAGACAATAATAAGAAATAAGATATCTACATTGAATTATACAGGCTACTGAGAAGATCTGCAAGATTATTATCTTTACCCGGAATATGACAGATTTTGAAATCGTAGTCTAGTAAAAGAAGAGTAATCCTTTTGTAAGGACTTGTAAAGAAAGTAAACCTGAAATATTGATAGAATATTCGGATCGAACAAGAATTTTACTACCAAGCCGATAATAAAAAATGTATTAATGCTCTGTATTACAAGCTAAAGTTAACAACAAGTGTCTCATAGTTTCCTGCTAAAGTAAAGAACATGATGAAATTTGCCAATATGAATATGTAAACAACAATTACTGAGATAGCATGAAAGACAGTTCTGAAAAAGTCGTCGTCATATCAGCAAAATTTGGAACGAACATTTGGTAATAATCTAACTTCCTAACACTGTAATGTGTATGTAGCGAATATGAGCTGATACATGTTTAATATACTTATTCATTCCTTCCTTTCTTTCACTCTTTCTTTTCTTCTGTGTTTCTTTCTGTCTTTCTTTCTATTCTTTCTTTCTTTCTTTCAAACTTATGGTGTCTCTTTTCTGAATGTATGTCGTTATCTTTATATTTTAACTTTGTTGACTTGAACAATGTTATAGTTTTCACTCGTGTGTATACTGTGTACCACCTATGCTGTAATGAGGTAAGATTGGAATATCTGAAGTATAGACAAGGCAAGTAAATAAAGTAAGCACCGACAAGTGTCGCTTGTTTTCTGTAATGCTCTTTCCATTTACCTAACCATTTTGTAAAATCTTTATTGATGTGTGCGCAAATGTCTGTGACATATTTCTTGACTTGCGAGTGAATGTGTCTAACATATTTCTTGTTTTGTGAGTATATGTTTGTAGTATGTTTCTTAACTTGTGCGTAAATGCTTGTAACTACGCACTCAGTATAGATGAGGGGTGATCAAATGATTATCATAATATGAAACATGCATATGGTTATGATGTTCCACAGCCCCTGCTGTGTGCACTGTATATGTTGTTTGTTAACCATAGGTGTGCTTTTTGTTCTATTATCGTGTGGTTTCTGTTGGTTTGCAGAGAAATGAGATTGTCTGCTAGTTTGATTTCATCATTCAACCACGCTTTTTGTAGAATTAGTATCAACTTTCATATGATTGGATTCGTTTACGTCATGAACTTTATGAAATAAATATTTCTGTGTAATTATGTCATCCCTCTGTTGTGTTATACCATCTTTTGTACATGTCAACGGGGACTGCCTGTTGTCATTTGACATAACCTGTGTTAGTTGCATAATTTCTTCTTTTTCTGTCTCTTGAACTTGAGTTCTTGCGAGTGCATTGGCAAGTCTGGGTCCAATCATTACTTTCTGAATGTAATCTACGACTTTGGGGATGTTCCCAATTATCAACCCAGTACACGGGTTTGGCAAGACTGCAGCACGTACTCTTCCCTTATAATAGGGACATCTTATTGAGACCCATGCAGTCTTGTATTTTTCTAAGGTATCTCCGAATGTTCTGCAGATAACACTTTTACATGTGTAGTCTCTCTTATTTACGAGTTTGTGATACACCCCAATAAGTGTAGCACCCTTGTCTCTAATACAAGTTGTAGGTGATCCATTGACCCATGCTTGGTGGATCTTAAGAGTGCCTTTCTGGTTGAACACTGCTTTAGCTTCATGTACTTGTCTCTTGTGGCTGCACGTGAAACTATCATCATCATGACATTCCTTCCATACCTTACATGGTCTGTCATTGTGACATGTTTCTATCATGGCTGCATGAGCATCTTCTGCATCGTCTGAGTCTCTACTAGAGAAACTGTATGCAGCATTAGCTTCCTTCCATATCTTCCTCATCTTACAAAACCTGGATGTGTGGCCATATGCTAAACGCGAAAAACATTTCATACTCTTTTTGTAAGCATCATACTTAGTAATCCTCTTAGAAGTGAGGTTTTTAAGATAAGAATCGTAATCCGGATGTTTGTCACATGTCTCCTAACTCCCGTGGTAAAGTTTGCAATGTGAGCACTGTATAAACTGCCTCTTTCTCTGCTTGTCTGATTCTCTATGTGAGTTGTGATAAGGCCATTTGCCTCTATGCTGTTGGCTGTGTTGTGACACTCTGTTTGCCATACCTTGATATCGCTGGGTCTGAACTCTAGCACTGGCCCCTATAACCAACTCTGGTTGAGCTCCATCAGCAAATATCTCACGGTGGGCGCTATAGAATGCTTCCCCCCGCCCTCCATCTCTGGAATAGATTTACATTTATTCTCTACTAGAAATGTGGACATTGATTCTGGCACTGATGATAGTTTGTCCCTTAACATGAGGTCATGTAGTTTCTCAAAATCAGCATATACATCTTTCGCTTTTAACCACTTATTGAAGAGTGATGAATTTTCAGATACATAGTCCAGAAACGTGTGATTTGCCTTCGGTGTTTGGGTCTTAAACTTCGTTCTTAAACAGCAGCATCTAATGAGAAATGGCTCAAGACACGATCTCGAATATATGTGTAGTTGGTCCGTAAGTTCTCAGGGATCAACTCCACAACTTTTAAAGGCTCAAACGCGAAATGACGGTGAAATAAGATCGCCCAGTCAGACGTCGGAATATTGTAGAATTTTGCTAGAACCTCAAAATTAGTTATCCATGCGGATACGTAATCCCCTTGTGTGAAGTTCCTGATGAGACCCTGGTATTGTTTAATAGGATCCGCCTTTGCCTGCAATTTCGCCTTCGCGATCTCGGCTTCTCGATCCTTCTCCATCGTTTTCACCTTCAAATGTCCTTTAATTTCCTTGTCCTTCATTATAACTTTTGCCGCACGTTTTTCCTTCTCAAATGCAATCCTTTCCTTTTCCGCAGCTAGTTTCTCCCTTTTTAGTGCCAATTCTTTTTCTTTCAGTTCATTTCTTTCTCCACTGCTAATCTTTCTTTCGCTGCTTCCTTTGCCTCTGCCCTCTCCTCACGTTGCTGCTATTGGAACCCCTTAAATTCTTGTTTAGCCCACGCTCTGAGTTCCTGGCCGGTTAAGCCGGACTTCTCACCCATGTCCATAAACTCTTGTAATGTAGACATGTTATAAAAATATCCTGTAAATTACACGGCTGAAATACAATATACCTGTATGCGACGCAAAATCGTTTGAAAAACAGCGAGTAATTGCACTAACAGTATAAAATTAGAATGAATTGCCAACCGAACCAACAATGTTATAAAATCGGAATTGCGAAAAATATAACAAGTTAGACAAGAAGATAGATATTGCCGTAGTTTGGTTAACAAGATACAGTCCATATAAAACTGGTAGAAAATATATTACTGTATAAAATAGTAACACGCTACAGGACACATAAACTGTTACAGGAGAGGTAACCACAGCAGAACGAAGACAAACGTGTCTATTTACATGTAAAAGGAACACGAAGAACTGATAGCAACCAACGAATAAAACTTTGACCAACCAACACAAGTACTGAACACCCGCGAGGTCGCTACAAAATAAAATTTTGTCACGAACTTGACCGATGCCAGTAGGACACGTATCCCTGCACCTGACAAATATATTAATCTGACGTAAGGATAGCCCGCCAACCGCCCACTCGACTACGACGCCAGCGACTCTGCCATGGAAAAATATGGAACTTATTCAAACACCCAATTAAAATGTCAAAATAACAATGAACAGTACAACTGACCTGTTTGAATAATGTGAAGTTGGTGGCGACGCTCTTAACAAGTGCTATTGTCGTTGGTCGATAAACTGAGTCACGATGATGTGTTGATCTGTTCATCCCTTCGCTGCAAACAGTCCATGATGTAGACAGAAATTCCTCGATGTGAAGACTATAACGTTACAAATGTACCTGTCCAGATCCGCGGGAATATTCCTTCGTTGTCGACTCCATCGTGCATACAAATACGGTGTACAGTGTGGAACGTTGTAGAATCCAGCACTTGAAAACGTAACCGACAACGGCTGACTAGTATATACAATCCAAAATATTTCAGGAGCTGACTCGATGTATTCGTGTAATAATAATGACGTGCAGGAGGTTTACTGACTTTTCAAATTTGGCATTCAGGATTGCAATCTTCTGTTTCATCGAGCCTCCATTTCCTGCTGACGGTAACTGTAGTGAACAAGGAAAACAACGGCAACGCTGAACTGGTCTAGAGTCGTACCCTCTAACAAGACTGTCAAATTGCAGACTGAACGGCAATCACGGACTCCAAGCCGGTGTGCATCATGAGGCAATATATTTATTTCTCCATGTCCAAGTTGTCATATAATTCAAAATGGCAATGATAGCACTTACAATTAAATAGTACAGTGCCTGTTATGGCCAGGCGGAGCGGTAGTTACAAATATAAATATGAATTGACTTGTTGAACATGTTAATGGACTTCTGTCCTTGAAAAATCTGCATCAGTGTCTCTTTGTTATGATTTGCTAAGTCTCAATCTGCTAAGACCACATCTATTCACGATTTCCTAGTTGATATGTCTATAATGCATTGCTAATGCCGTCCTTCCTTCCAATATTCTTCAGCATAGAAAGTGGAGTCCAGCCAGTATATAAGTTATCTCGTTTCCTGAGAATGTAATCGTGCTGCCTCCTTGGTCAAGCTCCGTGATCTGACTGTTTGTTGTTGTTGACAATTTTTCTGAAATCTTCTCCGATGTTGCAATAGAATCATCTAAAGTTAGGAAGTCGGGATTTGATATATCAAATTTTGCGTGATATAAGATGATTAAGTCGTTGTGTAACAGTACAGATACAGTTATATGGCAGATGTAAGCGAAGTCCTGGTTATAATTTCCATGTTTTATTGGACGGGATACATCATAAAATAATAAAGCAGCATACAAAAGATGTTGTCAATTCAAGGTTCAGCCCGTAACTCCCTATCTCTAACCCCGCGTCACGGCTTGAGCGTCCCTAGTTACGTTTTCATAGGATGCTCAACCGTGCCTAGTCTTTGCACATCATCTCCTCCTAAACTATTAACAGAGATGGTGCTCTGTTACATTCCTCCCTTTCTTTAAGGAGACTTTTCTTGAAAAGTCTTAATCTCTAACCTACTTATTCTACTTATTCTTTCCCTCATTAAAACCTTAACCCCCATATTATTTCTCCAACCCATCTTAAACTAACCCCCTCTTAACCAATGAACTTTATTTCTATTCCTTCGAGTCCAATTCTCCACTTATCTCTTATAGCTAACCGCTATGTTCTGTTATTGATTTTCGTGAAGTGATACTTCTTCTTCGTTTCTGTATATGAGCCTACAAGGTTTCATTTAAAAACATAGTTCATAAGGATATTTCATTTCATATATTCATCAAAATCGTTAGTATAAAATTTGAAACTTATCATGCGTTATGTAACTTCTCATTTTCTCTCAACATCCACGACACAGGATAGACAGAAAAGATGGGGTGCGCACCCAGTTATGAAGATATAAAGAAGTAGTCAAAAAGCAATCACATTTACCTCCCGTGCAAACACAAAAACTTTATAAATAAAGTTTTAAAAACACATCTTATGATCTATGAACATATACTTTTTTGTTATAAATTAAGTCGATCTAAAATTTCTTCCTTATATACTCAATATTAATATTGCCATCCACACCCATGACTATATTTCACCTGGCTTATGTTCAATCATGAAACCATAAAAATAATATTGACAATGTTCATTTCTTATGAACATATTTTAAATTAATTAACGCTGTTTATCACAGCTTCTATATTTACCCCCTCACATCCCATGATAAGCATCCTTGTTCATATGCGTATCTAACTTTGTACCAAACCATATGCACTGCTATCTACAGCCCCCTTTAATATCCATTCTCTATTAACCAGCTCCTTATATTATCTAATTATCACAGCCTCTTTTTATACCCACTATAGACGTTAGTCACGTTAATGTCTTCTTCCTTATATAATATGGCATCTAATCCATATACTTTCAATCAATGCTGACTTAATGCAGCTCCTATTTCAACTCTCTAGAACCATATATTTCTACTAAGATCCCTAATAAAACCTCGTCATCTAAGCATAGCAAATGTTTCCAATCACTATGTAATTAACCTCCCCTATTAACACTGACTTCATACTAGCACAAGACCTAAGTTTTTGGTACTCATGTTTACTATAACTTATTACTCACAAGGAGAATGTGTCTCTCTTGGTAGTCTAGAGTTGTTTGTCAACCATTTTCTGAACGAAAGGTTTTAAATAAGGCCCTGTCTTATTACTCTTTATTCTAAACAAAACAATACGTGCTTGTGAACAAAATATTTAACAATTTTCAACTTATTTGTAAAAACAAGAGTAAATACTATTCAATACGCAAGACAATTGAACTAAAATCTCAATTCATGAGCCAACCAAAACGAAGTCAAAACAGGATATCATACCCCCCCCCCCCCCCCAACGTCCTGAAGACAAATTTTCTTTCCCCTCATCAAATAAAGATAATCTACCAATTCAAAGAAAGACATAATATGACATAGATGATGAAACAAAAGAAACCATTTTTAAATATATCCTATCCATTGTTAGTCACTTTTATGGACTAACAATAAATTATTTATCTATTAAGAAAACTCAACAAGTAAAATCTCAAAATCAACTGGTAATAAAAAATACATCTTCAAGATCACACGAGAATTTACCTAACTTAGTACTAAAATATACTAAAACATCATGTCTACTCCTCAAGACAATTCATCACAACTATTAATTAAGCTATTTGCCAATCTGTTTCTATAAATCACCTGTAATACACAGCTACTGTATTTCATCAATTATCAATTTCCTCGTTAAACCACAAAATTTTCATCCTGCTATCTGCAGCATTTTCTATCAATTTATTTACTATGTCTCCATTTCTTCAGTAATTCTAGATTTTTCTGTATAAGTGCCATTTCCACATCAATGTCTTCATCCGCTCGTAGAGAAATATTTTCCTTCATGCTACTATCTCTATTAGATTCTGAATTTTCATCCATTCCTTCTTCTTCATCTGTATGTCTGTTGCTAGCAGCCGCTAATTTTTTCCTTTCTATATCTAACCTAATCTGTCTATCATAGTTTCTTAACGATCTTTCGAGTAATGGCATTTCGTCGCTTGATGAATTTTCTCTAATTCTCCTCTGTCTTTTAACTTCTCTGTTTCTCTATTCTCCTTTTCACTGCTTGTCTGGTATTTTTAAATGGAGCGGTTACCTCTTCTTCCATAGATTCAACACTATCATAACAACCGTCATATGTATTCCTCTCTTCTTTCATCAAAGTTTTCGGTATTGTCTCTGCCTGTTCATAAGTATCATCGTAAACTGGTGTTGTTATTAATTGACTTTGTACCGGATCTGTTCCAAAATCTGGGGGTATTGTATATTTAGCTCTTCTGACGAGTTGTCCATCTGAATATAACCCGTCTGAATAATGATTATTATTATTGTTATTGTTTCTCTTATCTTCATTATCTCTTCTTAAATGTTCCACGTGTGCCCGTGCTACATGTCCTGTGATTTGATTCTTTATACTGTATGATACATTACCTAACTTTTCTAAAATATAATAACCTGGAATCCAATGAGCATCAAATTTGGAGTTTCTTCTATGCTTCTTATAATAAACTCTATCACCTACTTTAAATTCCTGTAATTGTGTATTTTTGTTTGCGTACTTTTTCTGTCTTTCTCTGGCTTTAATTATATTGTTTCTTAACCTTACATGTGCTTTGTGCATTTCTTGTATAATAACTTCCTGAAAATCCTCCCCCATATATTTACGTCTTGGTTTTAACAGATTGTCAATTGGAAGTATAGGCTCTCTTCCGTGTAATAAATAAAATGGTGAAAAACCTGTCCCCTCATTTTGATTTGTGCGTATCGCGCTTAGTGCAGATCCTAAGAAAAGGTCCCAATCTTTTTCATGTTCTTCGACATTTTTTGCTATTATGTTATACAATGTCCGATGTTGTCTCTCATTCTTTGCATTTGAAGAAGGTCTATAATATGAAGTTTTTATATGGTTTATATTCAAATCCTGTAATAACTTCTCAAACTTCTTGTTCACAAACTCCTTACCATTATCTGTGAGTACGATCTGTGGGCAACTAAATCTTGGTATGTACTCCTGTAGAAAAATATTAATGATGGTATCTGCGCTCTTATCCGGAATCACATAGACTTCCGGCCAAAGACTATAGCAATCCACGATATGAAGTAGATATACATTCCCCGATAGTGTTCTAGGGTGAGGACCTGGTATGTCTAAGCTCACTTTCTGCATTGGAAACTGAGGAATGTCAGTATCTTGTAAGGGACATTTGATCGTTTTCATATTTCTTAACCTACACTTCTCACACGCATCGACGTATTTACAAGCAGTTTTAAATAAGTTCGGCCAATAATATTTATTAGTGAGTGCTTTTACTAACTTATAACGACCAAGATGACCATTCTCATCATGATATGCCTTCAGAATCTCAATTTCCAAATGTTTTGGAATGTATTTTCTCAACTGTTCGCTTCTGTCATTCACGTAATATAACTGATCATCATCCTGCAAGACTGTTTTCACCCGTTTCGTTCAATTTCTGTTTTATTTCCACAACTTTCGGATCTAATTCTTGTTCTTCCTTCATATTAAATTGCATTAAATGTGGGTCTTCCGTTCTAGGTTCAGATTCTTGATCCGACGGTAAACTCCCAAAATCTTCTCTACTTAATATGGCAGAATCTAATATATTTACTTGCCAGTTTCGGTCGTCTATTTCGGGTTCACCCTCATCCTCAGTGTTTCCTGATGTCTCTGGATACGGGATTCTGGATAATAAATCTGCACAGGTGTTGTCCCTACCGGCCACGTACTCTATCTTTGCGTTGTACCCCTGCAAATTCAACGCCCATGTCTGTATTTTTCTGTTCTGCACTGGAGCTTCTAGTAAAGATTTTAAGGGCATGTGGTCAGTTCTAATAATGAAATTGGCGTTATGTAAATATAAATATTTAAATAGCCTCCTCAGCTAGGTTAATCAACCTATCACTAAATAATTGCACAGTTTCTCCAGTGTTTTGCTTGGATTGTCTTAACACTGAAAACGCATGCTGAGGATCTGTGATTTCAGCATACTTGTGGGCTAAGTCATCCTTGAACTGCTCCCATGTCTCATCTACTCTAGCTTCTAATTTTCTTCTAATGTGATCCAAAACCGGTTCTACAGTGGCCTGGTAAGCAATTTTCATCTTCTCCTCATCCGTTGCCGCCACCAAGAATGCATGTTTCTCTACCGAAGTCATCCATTTCTTGAAATCTTTCGTCTGTCCACTAAATTTTTGAATTTCTGTCCCTATTCCTAGTTGCTTTATTGCCGTGTTGAGTTTGCCTATTGCCGTGCCTACTCCAGTTAACACCTGTGTTAACAAAACTTGTTACTCTGCCATGCTGAAATATGCTGAAATAATTTTGCTATACAATTTATATAACCAAATTCACAATTATAATTTAGTTAATAAATATCAATAAGTATACCACTATAGGCGTATTTAAATTAGACAAGGGACGTACGCAACTGTTTTTCTTCTAATAAAGATCAAGTGTTCAAATTAATTAATCAATTTTATATAACACACAATGTATGTTATATTAGTTAAATCTTAATTATCTTAAATACCGTTAAAAGGCTGAAATATATCTTCCACGGGTCCAACAGGAAAGTAAATCCAAACACGCCGACCGAGGATTATGCTTGACAACTGTAGGCTTCACAAAAGAAACGAGCGTGTCGTGTTCCTCTACTCCATCACAGCGAAAGGAAAACCTCTGGACTCTCCATTTCACTCATTGGCGGGCACCCCAGATTTGTGGCTTCTTTTCACCCGAAAAAGGGCACGTCTGGACCTCACCCGAAAAGGGGCACGTCTGGATTTGAAACGGCTCAAGCTGAGAAATGAAGCGATTACAATAGGTTCTCTTCTTCAGCAGGACGGCAACCCATTATGCCCACCCGCATCTGAAAAGACCAAAGCAAGTAAATCGCATTCTTCATGACAGACATCTTGATGAGGTATTGTTTCTCTCAAAGCTCAGGTTAGTTGCGGCTGTTTTATTTTCGAAAGCAAAATTTCTTCAGTCCGTGACAGCTCCAGTAAATGATCTCACTTCAGGCAGCCAAGGTTAATCCAACGACACAATGACATCAAGCAGCTTCCTGACTCAGTTGAACAGAGTAAAATCACAAACAAACTCACAACCATCCACCCCTGGACGGGCTTTTGGTGGTTGTAAGTCTTACTTTTAAGGTGATATTAAGAAAAACCGCCATCAAAATCTGAGAAGGTCGTATAGCGGCGATTCATCCAACAGAACCTGAGAAGGTCGTATAGCGGCGATTCATCCAACAGAACCTGAGAAGGTCGTATAGCGGCGATTGAGTCATCTGATGAAACAGCTGTTGTGGCTCTTTGTTGTCGCAACCACAACCATTTTGAAGCGTGTTTATTAAACGTTCTCCGCTGTGCCGTATGCTTCTATTTTCTTCCCGTTTTGTCCGCAACAATCGAAGTCCGAAAACCTGGTCACGGCACCAAATCTGTACTGTAACAGTACAGATACAGTTATATGGCAGATGTAAGCGAAGTCCTGGTTATAATTTCCATATGTTTTATTGGACGGGATACATCATAAAATAATAAAGCAGCATACAAAAGATGTTGTCAATTCAAGGTTCAGCCCGTAACTCCCTATCTCTAACCCCGCGTCACGGCTTGAGCGTCCCTAGTTACGTTTTCATAGGATGCTCAACCATGCCTAGTCTTTGCACATCATCTCCTCCTAAACTATTAACAGAGATGGTGCTCTGTTACATTTGCAACTGTGGGGCGAATGCCAATCGACTGGAAAGAAGATGTTCATGTTTAAACTCATGAGAGTCGTTTTCGTGGGAGTAATATTTATGACTAAACCGCTGTTTTATCTTGTGATATTAGTCTTAGTTAGTCTTTCCTCTTGAGCCTGAGGCTGCGCATAGGGCAGAAGTCATGGCTCTCCATGTCTGGCGGTTCGCTGCTACCTGTTGTAGATCTTGGATGTTTACTTGGCCATTGAATGAGCCTTCTCTGATGATGGTTCTTCGCAGGGTCTCTCTTGGTCTTCCCCGTTTTCTTTTCCTTACCAGTGACCATATGAGGGCTTGGTAGGGAAGTCTTGTCTTGTCCATTCTGAGTACATGGCCGATGTAGTTCCAACGGCGTCTTCTTATAAAATTGGATACTGTATCTTGCTTGGTCTCTTGTCTTATTTGCGCATTGGTTCTGAAGTCTGTCCAGTGGATGTTTAGAAGTCTTCTAAAACTTGTGATATTGGACTTTTATTTATTAGTTTTAGCCAGAATGTGTCTGTCAGTACCTGCGGGGCTTGTAATTGTTGTTATAATGTTCAGGGCTAATCAGCAGGTTCAGGACAGAAGGAAACAGAAGAACGGGAAGAGAGAGAAGTAAATACCTGGATGTCTTGGCCACGTGGTATTGTCGAAACAAGAACACAGAGCTGATCCACGACTCTGGGGATCGTTTGAAGAGGCGAAGAATGACCGCCCACGCTTACCGGCATGGTACATGATGATGATGACTGAGAACAAGTACCCTCGATTGGATACGGAAATAATTAGTCGACACACAAACAGATAAAAAGAGGAGTAAGGCAGGGATGTGTGTTGTCCCCGAGCCTTTTCAACTTATACACAGAAAGAAATTTTAAACAAGTCGAACTGCCTGGACTTAACATCATTTGTTTTTTGAAGTTAGTTGCACATACTTTACAGGACGTAGCAGTCAACCCTAGCATATTTTGATGTTTATTATTCCTGGACCAGTTTACGTTCAGTAGTTTGTTTACCATTGCTTTCTGAACGACCGGCACCCATACCATGACATAAAATACCAACGTAAGGTTGGCCTGCTGCCATATCGCCGACAGCTGTGTTTCTGAACGTGGTATGCGTGATTACGAACTGCGTCTGTAATACCTTCGACCGCGGAACCGGCTTACATCAATGGAAGAATCATAAACACTCTTCTTAGGTATGCTGACGATACCGTGTTACTAGCAGAAAGTTAGCAAGAGCTATAAAACCTAGCGGTACAACTAAACAGGCGTAGTGCAGAATGTGGCTTAACTAATAACATCCAAACAAGAAATGAAAACTATGATAATTAGCAGTGGAAAGGAGAAGTCATCAATGAACAGCACAGTAAACAGGGAGATACACGATCAAGTAACACGTTTCTGCTATCTTGGACATGCAATAACTACAGATGGCAGACGTGAAACAAATAAAAAAAAAAAAAAAATAACATAAAGAGAAATTGAATGACGAAAAATGCTTTTAACAGCATGAAATCAATATTAACATATAGTGAGATTAACAACACATTACAATTGACTATTGAATAGAGAATGTTCAGATGTTATGCATATTCAATACTTTTATATCCCGCGGAAGCCTGGACATTGAACAAGCAATTATAAGTCGAATAGAGGCCCTGGAGATGTGGTTACAAATTAATTGTATTTCATGGAAGCAAAAACAATCAAATACAGAGGTTGCAGGGAAGGTAACCCGGCCAACAAATGTCTGAAGAAGTCTGATGTGTCGGCCGAAAGGTGCAAATATCGCACCTCTGCTGTAAACAGGCACAAGGCTATTACGTCAAAAACAACATTCCCGACGAACGCAGCAGAAGAAGAAGAAATTCAGAGGTTCTAGAAAGACGGAATGAAAAATAAAATAAAAAGTCAATGAAAAAAATGTTTTTAAAAAAGCGGCAAGTGAAACATTTCGACCAGGTTGAAAGACGGTGTCACATGCTACTAATAATTAATATAACTTACAATATAAGTGTAAGGTTGAAGACCAGCGAGCAAGAGGTAGACAACGATACATTTGGGAAGATAAAATCATGAGATCGACGAACAGCACTTTTGACAAAATTTATAAAAGAAGCGAGAGACAGACAGTGTTGCAGATCCATTGCAGCCAACCTTCATTGTGGAGACGGCACCTGATAGATTGATTATTTGGTTGTTTCGGGATTTGAAATTTAAATATTGAGCACAACCCACTACTGGCAACGCCGATCGCATTCCGGCACGAACCTAAGGCCTATCCACGTCATGGAAGCACTATACTCGAGTTTCGCCCTAGTTTGAGCTCGTCAGTAGTGCATATCCCTAATCGGATCCGGAAACAAGCCCCGGATCACGCGTGTGAAACGGGTGTGTAACCACGCAGCACACACTGGACACGCCAAATTATCACACCGGAATACCACAACGCTACCCATCGTAGGCTATGCTCAAGATTGCCCAATCGCCGCGACTGACGTCCGTCAATCGATGTGGACCCGAACGATCAGGACTTCTCACCGGCAAGGAACACCAGGCCTCCTAAATCCAGTGAGCAACGATAAAATTGATTATTTGGTTGTTTCGGGATTTGAAATTTAAATATTGAGCACAACCCACTACTGGCAACGCCGATCGCATTCCGGCACGAACCTAAGGCCTATCCACGTCATGGAAGCACTATACTCGAGTTTCGCCCTCGTTTGAGCTCGTCAGTAGTGCATATCCCTGACCGGATCCGGAAACTGATAGATTGACAGATTCGAAACCAACAAGGGGGAGACAACTCTAACAGCTGTCCCCGGTCTGTCTGGCAGACGACATGCCCACAACTGTACAACTGTCGTCTCCGGTAAGTTGCTTCCATGATTTTGTGCCACACGGTCAGCTCGTGTTTGTTTATAACTCCTGTTTTGTTAATAACATTTGACTGTTTTGTGCGTTTTTGAATTCATGTGTACATATATTTGAAGAGTTTCAACATGTACGGCCGGTTACGTTGTTCGGGAAACGATGTTTAATTTTAATTTTAATAGTATCGACCGAATAAGTAAGTTTGAATAACGGACGTCGCTGTAGTCGCGGCGATGGGGCAAATGTAGCCTACGATGGGTGATGTTGTGATATTGTAGTGTGATAATTTGGTCGCGTCTAGCGTGAGCCGTGTGGTCAAGTGGTTACACACCCGCATCACACGCCAGTAATTCGGGTTTGATCCCGGGTCCAGTCGGGGATATGCACTTAACTCTACTGAAGGGCTCAAACGAGAGTGAAACTGGCGTCTACTGATCTAGTGCTTCCAATCTGACGTGGACAAGGCCTTATAGGTTCATACCAGAATACGATCAGCGTTGCCAGTAGTGGGTTATGCTCAATCTTTAAAACTTTAAATCCTGAAGCAACCAAATAAATTAATTTTTTGGAGTGACTATGACTATACACATAATTTTGTGAATAGTACGAGCCGCTATACACAAAAATTTGTGACTGGTCACGTGATTATTTCGGCTGGTCATGCGACGTCTACTTTCTTTTGACTACATTATTAATGATTGTGGAGCTATCAGTGTGTTCTCGGTAGTGTAGTGGTTAGTATCATCGCCTGTCATGCGGGAGACTGGGGTTCGTCTCCCCGCCAGCAATTTGTTTTTATTTTTATTGTTTTAAATTTTTAATCAATCAGTCAGGTGACGTCTCCACAATGAAGGTTGACTGCAATGGATCTCCAACACTGTGTGTCTCTTGCCTTGGCTGTACATTCTGTCAGACTGATGTTCGTCCATCTCTTGATGTTATCTTCCCACTTGTATCGTTTTCTACCTCTTGCCCTCAATCTTGCCCTCCAGTATGGTTTTTATAAGAATATCATGTCTTTTAACATGGCCGAAATATTTCACTTGCCTCCTGTTTATTTCTTCCATCAACTCTCTCTTCATTCCCAGTTTTTCTAGAACCTTTGCATTTGATTGTTTGTGTTTCCATGAAATACGACCTACTCGTCTGTATATCCACATCTCTAGGGCTTCTAAGCGACTTTCTAGTTGCTTGCTTGTGAGTGTCCGAATCGATGAAAATATTGAATACGATGAATTACGTAATTCTGTATTTATTGCAATCCCAAAGAAATCAGGAGCCTTGGAATGTGATCAACATCGAAAAATTAGTATAATGAGTCACATCACGAAGATTTTGCTAAGAATTATCATGCAAAGAGTTAGAAAATATAACCTGAAATAGGAGAGGAACAATGTGGGTTTGTCGAAGATAAGGGTACAGTAAATGCTGTGTACATACTGAGAACAGTAACTGAACGTTCTATAGAAGTAAACAAAGATCTACACCTCTGCTTTATTGACTACACAAAGGCTTTCGATAAAGTGAGACATGTCGACATGATAAGGATGCTTGCAGATCTATAAATTGATGGAAAAGACCTTAGATTTGTAAAAAGCATATACTGGAAATAGCAAGCTGCCATAAGAATTGATAATGAAGTAGGTGTGAGGCAGGTATGTGTAATGTCTCCAGATATGTTTTCCCTGTACAGTGAGAATATTTTCAGAAATATTGAAGATATGGAAGTAATCAACATTGGGGCACGATGCATCAATAACATTAGATATGCAGATTCTTCTTCTTTCGTTCGCTTGAAATATGTCTATATCTGCAATGTCGTCTCTTGCATGAATTGAACTGTTTTTTTCAGTTCACACAGTGGTCCATAGAGTTTATCTTCCACTGTCGTCTCTCTAGGCCAGAAGGTTTGCCTAGATATGTTATATTTTGGGCAGTCTTGGAGTATGTGCTCTGCTGTCTGCGACGCCAATCCACATGTGCACATGGCTGTTTCACCAATCTTGAATTTTGTATACATGTGGTTGCGTAATCTATTGTGTCCTGTTCTGAGGCGCAGAATAATGACTTGTTCTGGTCTGTCCATAATGTGGTAGTCATCTTGAGCAGGTTTTGGTGGCTTTCTGACTGATTTGATCATTCTTTTCTTTTGGTGGTATGTAACGGGCACATCAGGCTGTTCCTCTTTGGCTCCTTCCTTAGCCAATTGATCAGCTCTGTTGTTTCCGGGTACTCCACAGTGGGATGGTATCCACTGTATGGTGACTTTATGCTGACTGCTAAGTTCAGAAAGTAGTGTCCTTAGTACTGGCAATTTCCCAGAGAGGAGCGCCTTGAGTACTGATTTTGCATCTGTTAGTAGCACCACAGGTTGTGTACCATTGCTGTTATTTAGTAATTTCTCTGTTGCTATCTTGATTGCCTCAATTTCGGCATCATAGTTATGGCAGTACTTTCCTGACGGTACTCTGGCTGTGTCCCTAGTATTATTTGGGTATTCTATGTACACTCCCGCTCCTCCATTTCGAACAGCACCTTGTGCTGACCCATCTGTGTAGACTCGGATCCAGAGGTCCTGTGGGTATTCTTCATCAAGGAAGCTGAGAGTGGCTGTTCTGCGCTGTACACTGTTCTGTTCTTCCTTGTCAAATATTCCTCTCACTTTTGTCTGGATTAGTAACGATAGTCTATGCTCATCTTTCCATGGAGTTCGCTCTGGAATAGTTGTTAGGGGGATACCAACTGTGGGCAGATCAGTGGTTTCTCTGCAGAGTCGTTTGGCCTGGTGGATAAAACTACTTCTTTTCAACCGCCCCATAGCTAGGTTTTCAAATCTGTTCTTCATAGGGTGGCCTGGCAAGCCACCCTATGAAGAACAGATTTGAAAACCTAGCTATGGGGCGGTTGAAAAGAAGTAGTAGATATGCAGATGATACAGTCTTGATTGCAGACAATGAACAGGACCTGCAAAATTTAGTAGATGCGCTTGTAGCACACAGTGAACAACTAGGGTTAGAATTAAATTGTAAGAAGACACAGATTATGGTCCTCACTAGGAAGGAAGAAATACAATGTAATATATAGCTATCTCGGAACAGTCATAACATCTGATGGGAGATGGCTTGAAGAGATTAGAACAAGAATTGCCATGGCGAAGGTGACCTTTTGCAAGATGAAAAACATACTGACTAATAAAAAGTTATCAGTTGAAATGAGAAAAATAGTGTTGAAGTGCTACATAGAACCTGAATTTCTATATGGATGTGAAGTGTGGACAATGAGCAGATGAGCTGAAAAACATCTGATGGCTGTGGAAATTTGGTTTCTGAGAAAAATGCAAAGCATACCATGGATGGACAGAAAAACCAATGAACAAGTCCTACAAGAAACAAATGAAGAATGTAAACTGATTAGAGAAATTAAACGTAGACGGAAGAAAGACGGACGGACTCCTTGCTTGATGTCAAACCAATCTGATGTCTCGCCATCTATTCTAACTGCTGCTTGTTGGTCTAGATATAGCATTTTTATGAGCATTTTATTTTTGACAAAATTTTTTGGGCATGTTATGAGAAGAAATGAATTTTAGAACTTGGTGACGACTGGCAAGATCGAAGGGAGGAGACCAAAGGGATGACCAAGAATCAAATACCTGGATGGCTTGGCCACATGGCATGGTCAAGATAGAAATACGGAACTGATCCACGACTCTGGTGATCGAGTGAGATGGCAAAACATGACCGCCCACGCTTATCGGCATGGCACATGATGGATGGATAGATTTTAAAATAGAGTTTTTACTTATGACATCATCACAGTTGGGTACAGTTTGACAAGATGGATCCAGCAGTTTTTTTTTAACATTACATTGGCACCTTTCCGTCTTGACAGACGATAGTTTGGTACATTGTGCTTCAAAAAGGCTTAATAACTACAATCCATGGCTCTTAAAAATCTAATTTTTGTAGTTCTGTCAGGTCCCACTCCATAATTTATTCAGTTGTTTTAGTCTTTGAAGAGCAATTGATAGTCGCCGTTTAATTCCTTTCATTGTGTCACCGTTATTGGTAATCAATGACCCAAGATATTCAAAATTTTCCACCACCTCCAATTTTCTCCCATTAATGTATATTTCTTTCTCCATAGTGGTTTTATCTGTATGCATTATTTTTTGTTTTTGCTATGTTAAGATATAAGTTGTGATTTTCACTATTCAATTGGGTTGAGGCTATTAGGTTTTCTATGCCATTCTGTGTTGTGGATAGCAGTACTGTATCATCAGCATATCGAATCTCTGGTATGTCATGACCGCCGATATTTAGGGCATCATATGGTTCCCAGTTTATATCATCTCTTACATTTCTCATTATATTTTCGGCGTACAGGTTAAACAAATAGGGTGACAGCACACAGCCCTGACGGACTCCTTGCTTGATGTCAAACCAATCTGATGTCTCGCCATCTATTCTAACTGCTGCTTGTTGGTCTAGATATAGCATTTTTATGAGATGTACTACATGTGATGGAAAGCCCATATTATTCATGATTTCCCAAAGCTTCTGATGCTGTACACAGTCAAATGCCTTTGAATAATCCACAAAACATGAGAATAAGTTTACATTAAATTCTCTGCACTTCTCTATTATTAAACGCATGTTGAATATGTGATCTCTTGTTCCTCTTCCTTGTCTAAATCCAGCTTGAACCACGTTAATCTCTTCTTCCATTTTCTTACTAAGTCTTCGCATTATGACTTTTACTAGAATTTTACTTGCATGACTGATCAGGGCAACAGTTCTATAGTTGGTGCATAATTTCAGGTTGCCCTTTTTTGGTATTGGAATGAAGATAGTTCTCTTCCAATCTTTTGGCCATATACCATATTTCCAAATCTTTGTACATAATGCATGATATATGGGTATGCTTTCTTCTCCTCCCGCTTTAATTAGTTCAGCTGGTATCTCATCACATCCAGGTGATTTACCATTCTTCAGGTTCTTTATAGCCCAAGCAATTTCATCTAATGAGGGTTCAGGTTCTGTCTCTGCTGTCATTGACTCATGTATCTCATTCATATCCTCACTGTCACTCATATCATACATTCCACTGCAGTATTCCTGCCATCTTTCTAGAATTTGTCTAGATTCTGTTAAGGTATTTCCCATCTTGTCACAGATAACATTCAATTGAGGTTGAACATTCCTTGTCAATAACTTCATTTCTTTGAACATTTCATAATCTCTTCCAGCCTTATGATATTGATCTATTCTGGTACAGCAATCTTGTATATGTTGATTTTTGTCCTTTCTTGTGTTCTTTCTTATTTCTCGAGTTAAAGATTTATACTTCATCCTGATGTTATCGGATTTACCTCCTTTCTGTTTCAGTTCCCTTCGTTGTTTTATTAATTCTAACGTGTCTGATGTAATCCATGGCTTAAGTTGCTTTTTCTTGGTCAGAATGAAATTTGTGGCTGCAGTTATCAAGATATCTCTAGCTTGTACTGCCAGTTCATCAGGTGTCATTTCTTCTTGTACAGACATCAAGTCCCCAAAGCGATTCCTAACTTCTATGTTGTATGCATCTGGTATTTTTGTGAGATCAAAACGAAGTGGCCTTGGTCCTTGGGTAAGCTTTTTGAGTTTTAATTTCAGATCTGCTTCTAATAACTGATGATCTGTATCACAGTCTGCACTTCGTAGGGTTTTTGCAGTTGTTATGCTTGATCTCTATCTTCTTTGTATTAAAATATAATCTATCTGATTTTTGGTAAAACTGTCTGGAGACTTCCATGTGAAGAGTCTTCTTGGATGTTGTCTAAAAAGTGTGTTGGCTATCGTTAACTCATTTTCTGTGCAAAATTCAATTAATTTGTCACCTGCATCATTTCTATTTCCTAATCCAAATTTTCCTAAAACGTGTCTCTCATTTTCAGCTCTTCCTGCACCTACTTTTGCATTAAAATCTCCCATTATTATTGCTATATCATTATGACCAATCTTATTTAATGTGTCTTGTAGTGTGTTGTAAAAATCTTCAATTTCGTTCTCCTCTGCTGTTGAAGTAGATGCATATATCTGTATGAGAGTTGTGTTTTTTGGACGGCCTTTAAGTCTAATAGTGAGGATTCTATCACTAACTGGATTATATCCTATTAAAGCTTTTGCAGTTGTCTTATCTAAACAAAATGCCACTCCACTCTGGCCTCCGCCATCTCTACCAGAATAAATGAAAATATTTCCATTTTCAGTTGTAAAATGTCCCTTGCCGCTCCATCGATGTTCACTAATTCCTAAAATTTGAATGTTTAACCTCTCAATCTCATCACACACTACTTTAAGCTTTCCCTCAAACAAACTTCTCACATTCCACGTTGCCATTCTCACTGTGTTTCTTAGTCTGACACAGGGGATTTCCTTGGTAACACAGTCAGGATTAACTCCATCATCACGATTACTAGTACTGGTCCCTGCGTCACACTCTTCCCCAGTGGTATCTGATCTGCCTGGCCTGGGGGTCTCGCCACCAGATCTCTTTCTTATTATGTTTTCTTTCATGGTTGTTATGGTTTCTTGGCAAGTTTTGCAGAAGGTAGTTTGCCATTGCTTTCCTTCTGGGCAGTGACTGTACTAGTCGGTGGCCATAGCCATTGTCTCTACTGATGAGACCATCTGCCTATCGCCGCAGAGTGCAAGACCATAACCAACAACAATCTGTCGGCTGCTCTCACATTCCATCCACCACCTGCTTCCATGGCTTCATGTAACCCTGATCGGGGGGCTAAACGGGTACTCCACCTTGCCCAAGGGTGTCCCGTAGACTAACGGAGGAAAGGAGGCGTCTTACATCTCCTTTGATAGGGGATACCCCTACCCCACTAACCATACAAACCACATAGCAACAATTTATTGTTGCGTGTGGGGCGGCAAGGCCTAACTTGACATGATTTCTATGTTTCTACAGGATGTGCCGAGTCCTAATTAATAATAACAAATAGCCGCAAGTTGTTTACTATTCATTAAAAATTATGTGCATTGCTAATTATTGACAAACAAATCTGGCAAGATGTATATTTCATTATGCAGACTGGTAAAAGGAAAGTCACGGCCCCATTCCTGTTTCAGTAGGATGTTTAGTTTAGTTTAGTTGATGGATTAACATCACGGCACACGGATGTAACCCCATAAGTGCTCCGTTCTACTCCTAACTTAAGCCTGTGTCCACATAATCTCATCTCAATGCACGAACTCCGTAGCACCGCCGAGGATCCTGAAATACTTTGGGTAGATTTTTAACTCAAAGTTTTGCCATGGCAGTGCCGTTAGGCTACTTTTTTTCGATTTCCAACTGTCACAGGATTTTTTACATGCGCAACAATACACACGGGCATGCAATTTCACTACCCAGAGACCAGTTTATTACTACAATTTTCCATGAAAACACCTTCCACCGATCCCCCTGACCCCCCCCCCCCCCACACCCATATTAAAAAATTTCTGACAACTGACATTACTAATAATTGAAAAAGGTCTGTGCACATGCTAAATAGAAGACTCGTATTTATTAAATGCTAAAATTAAACAAAATACAAGTTTATTTTGTAGCAGCAATTTACCAGTGTACCTGTATAATTTTTCACCGTTTCATATAACTGAAAATAATTTTGAAAGCCAGTTTTCAGACACTTATATAAACATTTTATCTTCATAGCAACACAATGGTACATAATTAATTTTAAATGTTAGTAAAATACTGTGAAACAGTTATTTTTATTTTTAAACAATTTACTTAATTGTTAAATGATCACTTTTAGTTGCAAAATAGTGTACTTATAGAGCAGAAGTAGAAATCAATGACATATTGTGATAGTGACTGTTTAATTTATGCAGCCGTTACAAACTTATACTGTGCAAGCTGCTTAAGGCGATCTTGAATGTGGCAAATTTCTGTTGTGATAAAAATTGTGTTTATCCCCTGCAATATTTCTTCTGTGCCTTCATAAACAAATGTCTGGTTAGGCGGAATTTGTTTATCACGCATTTTTGGATATGCTGAATGATTAAACTTGTCCTGACTATAATTTGATCTGCTTAAGGTGAACTATGTATGTCAGCAGTTTAAACACATTCATGTATATGTTACATATGTATGTCAGCACAGTTTACACACATTCATGTATATGTTACATATGTATGTCAGCACAGTTTACACACATTCATGTATATGTTACATATGTATGTCAGCACAGTTGACACATATTCATGTATATGTTATACATATGTCAGCACAGTTGACACATATTCATGTATATGTTACATATGTATGTCAGCACGGTTTACACACATTCATGTATATGTTACATATGTAGTCAGCACAGTTTACACACATTCATGTATATGTTACATATATATGTCAGCACAGTTGACACATATTCATGTATATGTTACATATGTATGTCAGCACAGTTTACACATATTCATGTATATGTTACATATGTATGTCAGCACAGTTTACACACATTCATGTATATGTTACATATGTATGTCAGCACAGTTGACACATATTCATGTATATGTTATATATATGTCAGCACAGTTGACACATATTCATGTATATGTTACATATGTATGTCAGCACAGTTTACACACATTCATGTATATGTTACATATATATGTCAGCACAGTTTACACATATTCATGTATATGTTACATATATATGTCAGCACAGTTTACACATATTCATGTATATGTTACATATGTATGTCAGCACAGTTTACACATATTCATGTATATGTTACATATGTATGTCAGCACAGTTTAGACACATTCATGTATATGTTACATATGTATGTCAGCACAGTTTACACATATTCATGTATATCTTCTTTTGCGTTCATCCGGATTTTTTTTTTCCAGATGTGACTGCGTTGTGCCTGTTTACAGCAGAGCTGCGTTCTTGCGCCGTTAGGCCGACACATCCGACTTCTGCGGGCATTTGTTGACCGGGTTAACCTTACCGGATTCATGTATATGTTACATATGTATGTCAGCACAGTTTACACACATTCATGTATATGTTACATATGTATGTCAGCACAATTTACACACATTCATGTATTGTAACAACGTGTTCATCTGACACCATTATTTGACTGACGTAGATCAATTTATGTATGCCAGTTGTCCAAAATTACACAATAATGTCATTAAGTTGTGACATGGCCATTCTTTGTTTTTATTAAATCATATGCATTATTATTTATTTATCAGTAATTGCACCAATAACAGCAGACAGTAGTCTAGGTCGTGTAGCAGTCATCATGTCTTTAATTGTCCATGGGAATTCTAGACATGTAATTTATTGACATAGATTATTTGTGTATGCTGACGTGTGTGAATCACCACTGCTTTCAGGTTGACAGTGTTCACAGTTCTACTAGAGAGATGACCTCTGCGGTTCAAGTCTTTGACAAGATGGACAGTAAAACACCAGCAAGTGTCAAGATAGAACCTCATGAAGTATATCTAGATTATGCATATGAAGATACAAGTAAGTCACAGATGTTGCAGGTCCTTTGTAGAACACTGCTTTCATCACGGCTTACTGAAAAGTGTCTTGATCTCTGGCCATTGATCATGTCTCAGACACTCTCTTGCTGAACATATCTTGATCTCTGGCCATTGATCATGTCTCAGACACTCTCCTACCCAATATGTCTTGATCTCTGGCCATTGATCATGTCTCAGACACTCTCCTGCCCAACATGTCTTGATCTCTTGCCATTGATCATGTCTCAGACACTCTCCTGCCCAACGTGTCTTGATCTCTGGCCATTGATCATGTCTCAGACACTCTCCTGCCCAACGTGTCTGCAATGTCCTGTGTCCATCTTCATGCTGGCAGATCCCTGCCTTCCCTTCCAAGAACCATGGCTTCCATCACTGTCCTGTGTCCATCTCCATGCTGGCAGATCCCTGCCTTCCCTTCCAAGAACCATGGCTTCCATCACAGTCCTGTGTCCATCTCCATGCTGGCTGATCCCTGCCTTCCCTTCCAAGAACCATGGCTTCTATCACTGTCCTGTGTCCATCTCCATGCTGGCTGATCCCTGCCTTCCCTTCCAAGAACCATGGCTTCCATCACAGTCCTGTGTCCATCTCCATGCTGGCTGATCCCTGCCTTCCCTTCCAAGAACCATGGCTTCCATCACAGTCCTGTGTCCATCTCCATGCTGGCTGATCCCTGCCTTCCCTTCCAAGAACCATGGCTTCCATCACAGTCCTGTGTCCATCTCCATGCTGGCTGATCCCTGCCATCCCTTCCAAGAACCATGGCTTCCATCACTGTTCTGTCCAAGCCACTGTCAAGTTTGTTGTCGCCAAAGTATTTCAGTGTCTGAGCCGTGATACTGTCTGTGAGCCAGTTGTCTCCCATGCTCAGATCTTGTAGAGTGTCAGTTCTCTTCTTCTTCATGGTCCATGATGAGCACCAATAGTAGTATGATCAGTTATGAGATGTCATTATCTTGTTGTGTGCAACTGACATGATGTCATTGTCTTTGTTTATGTAACTGACATGATGTCATTAGCTTGGTTTGTGCAACTGACATGATGTCATTATCTTGGTTTGTGCAACTGACATAATGTCATTATCTTGGTTTGTTTAACGTATTCTGTAGGGTCATAATCCTAAATCCTTTTAGCTTTGAATAATCTTTGCCTGGTTTAGGAAGTGGTGTTAAATAGATCTGCACCAAATCCTGGGATACTGATGACATCCTGATGCTCAGGTTGATTCAGTTTAGGTGAAGTTAAAGTTGAAGTTAACAACCATTGAAGTGAGGCCACATAGTTAAATGCAGAGTCTGAGATGCGGCAGAAAGCAGAGTCTGAAACTAACCTCGGGGGTGATATGATGATGATGAATGAATGGGTTTACAGCTCATACCCCTAGGCATCAGATACTATAATGCCCTTACAAAACACACCCCAGGTCGAACTTTGGAATATAGATATATGGTAGCTAGATTGGTTGTGTGTATTCTCATAGATATATGGTTGCTAGATTGGTTGTGTGTATTGTCATAGATATATGGTAGCTAGATTGGTTGTGTGTATTGTCATAGATATATGGTAGCTAGATTGGTTGTGTGTATTGTCATAGATATATGGTAGCTAGATTGGTTGTGTGTATTGTCATAGATATATGGTAGCTAGATTGGTTGTGTGTATTGTCATAGATATATGGTTGCTAGATTGGTTGTGTGTATTGTCATAGATATATGGTAGCTAGATTGGTTGTGTGTATTGTCATAGATATATGGTAGCTAGATTGGTTGTGTGTATTGTCATAGATATATGGTTGCTAGATTGGTTGTGTGTATTGTCATAGATATATGGTAGCTAGATTGGTTGTGTGTATTGTCATAGATATATGGTACCTAGATTGGTTGTGTGTATTGTCATAGATATGGCAGTTATACTTGTAGTGAGCATTGTCATAGAAAGATATGTTAGTGCATAAAGTAACTGTTTATCTTTTATATTATGCTAAAATAAAGTAACTGCTCATCTGTTATACTTACATAAAGTAACTTCACCTACTAGACTACACTTACGTGAAGTAGTTATTCATAGTTTAGGTTACACTCAGCTCATGTTTTGAAATATTCACCACAAAGAACCCATTATCTAACATGTCTGTAAAGTTCTATGTGTGTATTTCAGAAACACATCCCTGTTCTCAGAGTTGGCCCTCTTTATAAGAACAATCACAAATGGATACCAAGATGGCAGCTGGTTACATAGACTGGAAACGTGTGAAACAAGAACTGTCTGATGATTTGTCTGAAGACAAGAGTCACAGATTCAGTAAAGTGATTGGCATGACAAGTTGTTACAGCTATCAAGAGATTTCAGAACATAACAACACAGAATCAAGAATGATTGAGGCTATACCTCAAATTAATCAGCAAGAAGTATCACTTATTGGGACAGAGCATGATCACACAGGATCACAGCGACATGAACATTGTAGCAACTTGTCAGAGAGTGTGACTTCTATGATTGAAATCAATGCTAAACTGTGTCCGACTAATGAGAATATTCAATTACATCATGTGGCCACTCCAGTAAAACATACACAGATTTCTGGGACATCTCCTGATGACACTGTTGGTTATACCAGTTGTAGTCCTCCAAGAATACAAGCAGGAGACACACCACACATGTCTGATGTTTGTGATGCAGCTGTCAGTGTAGACACATGTTTACATAGATACAAGACAACGGATACTGGAGAGAAACCTTACAAATGCAGTAAGTGTGGTGCATCTCTTGAAGCTCATGTGTTAAATTACCATCAAAGCACATATACGGATGCTAAATCTCACCAGTGTCATGTTTGCTGTGAGTCATTTACACGAGTTGATGTCATGACAAGCTGCAGGAGAACACACACAAGTGAGAAGCCTTACCATTGTGATATTTGTGATGCATCATATCCTCTTCCTGACATCCTTGAGAGACACAAGAAAACACATCTAGCAGGGAAATCCTATAAGTGTGATGATTGTGGTGCAGTTCTTACACTCGCTAGCCAAATGAAGCACCACATGAGAACACACACAGGAGAGAAATCTTACAAGTGTGATGTTTGTGGGAAATCTTTTCTTAAGTCTAGCAACCTGAAATACCACATGATAACACACACAGGAGAGAAATCTTACAAGTGTGATGTTTGTGGTGCATTTTTTACTCGACCAGACTCTCTGAATTGCCACATGAGAACACACACAGGAGAGAAACCTTACATGTGTGATGTTTGTGGTAAATCTTTTCTTCAGTATAGCTACCTGAAATACCACATGAGAACACACACACGAGAGAAACCTTACAAGTTTGATGTCTGTGGTAAATCTTTTCTTCAGTCTAGGAACATGAAATACCACACGAGAACACACACAGGAGAGAAACCTTACAAGTGTGGTGTTTGTGGTAAATCGTTTCTTCAGTCTAGCAACCTGAAATACCACATGAGAACACACACAGGAGAGAAACCTTACAAGTGTGATGTTTGTGGTGCATTTTTTACTCGACCAGACTCTCTGAATTGCCACATGAGAACACACACAAGAGAGAAATCTTACAAGTGTGATGTTTGTGGTAAATCTTTTCTTAAGTCTAGCAACCTGAAATACCACATGAGAACACACACAGGAGAGAAGTCTTGTAAGTGTGATGATTGTGGTGCAGTTCTTACACAAGTTAGCCATCTGAAACATCACATGAGAATACACACAGGAGAGAAACCTTACAAGTGTTTTGTTTGTGGTGCATGTTTTACTCGAGCAGGTAATCTGAAGTGCCACTTGAGAACACACACGGGAGAGAAACCTTACAAGTGTGATGTTTGTGGTAAATCTTTTTCTGTATCTAGCAATCTGAAATGCCACATGAGAACACACAAAGGAGAGAAACCTTATAAGTGTGATGTTTGTGGTAAATCTGGTCCTCTCACTAAACAACTCAAATGCCACATGAGAATACACACAAGAGAGAAACCTTATTTATGTAATGTTTGTGGTGTATCTTTTGTTCAAGCTTTTAACCTGAAAATCCACATGAAAACACATACAAGAGAGATGCCTTACACATTTGATGTTTGTGGTGCATTTCTTGTTCAAGCTTATAAACTGAAAATCCACATGAAAACACACAGCAGAGAAACCTTGCATGTGTGATGTTTGTGGTAAATCATTTTCTGTCTGGCACCCTGTAGTGCCACGTGGAAATACACATGATAACACATACAGAAGAGAAACCTTACAAGTGTGATGCCCATGGTGCTGCTTTTACTTGATATGGCAATCTGAAGTACCACATGAGAGTACCTACAGGAGAGAAGCCTTACAAGAGTTGTAATCTTGTGGTTGTCTAGAAAGGTATGATCAATCTATGATATGTAAAAAGCTGCAGTGATAGAGTGTGGTCTGTAGACATGTTCTCATGTGTTCACAGTTGACTGACAGTGAGTACAGATATATTGATGAAACAATACATAGCCACACTCAAGACCAGGCTCATAGATTTAACGATACACCACAAGGATAGACACACTAGACAAGCAAACAATTGGCATCACTGCCATTTCCATACAGATGCTTTCACATCAGTCATCATGGCTGCAGTATGACACATCTTTATAACATTTCCAGTTCAGTGTTTCACACATGAGTGAAGATGATAACATTTCTCAATTCCACTCCTTTGCTCAAATATGGCAGGACAGGTGAGAGTAAACACTGTCCTCTACTGCCTCGACCGCTGCTGATAGTGCCTCACTACCTAGTCAGTTGTGATACATGAGCCACCAGGCTAAGTACCTAGTCAGTTGTGATACATGAGCCACCAGGCTAAGTACCTAGTCAGTTGTGATACATGAGCCACCAGGCTAAGTACCTAGTCAGTTGTGATACATGAGCCACCAGGCTAAGTACCTAGTAGTTGTGATACATGAGCAATGACACAGTTCTGGCTGATTAACAGTACTTACAGTGACTTCACTAGACTTTAAGATTGGGTTGCTGTAGTTTCCACATTTTCATGCCAGGGCATGCGGGTACCCAAGAAAATGAGCAGGCTGACAGGCTTGCAGGTAGGACTACTATGGAAGGTGGACAAGCCATGGGCCAGACAGACATTCTGAATGCTCTACGAGAAGTAAATCGTTTATGAGAACCAAGTGATGACTGTGAATCGGCAGCCATGGTCAGGCTGTGAGAACAGCAAGTTAAAAGAGGTGTGGCCAAACAAGAACACTATGCAGGAAGCCAAAGAAGATTGATAAACCAACACAGAACTGGTGTCGTGAGCCGCTACACGCTGCAGGATTTGCTGAGGAGGGGATCCGAGCACTTATGGACTGAATGGTTCGATGTGCAGTGAAGATGATCTGTCAACTAAGTAACTAACTAACCAACTAACTAACTACCCAACTAAAGTTTCCACAGTAAGACATGTCTACATGATGATGGTGCTTGCAGATCTACAAATTGATGGGACAGACCTTAGACTTGTGAAAAACATATATTGGAAACAAGCTGCCATGAAGATTGATAATGAAGTAGATCAGTATCAGCCTATTAAGAGAAGCGTGCGACAGGGATGCGTAATGACTCCCTATACAGTTATATATATATAAACTCATTCCAGTACCATAAAAGGGCAACCTGAAATTATGCACCAAATATAGAACTGTTCCCCCTAATCAGTCATGCAAGTAAAATTCTACTAAAAATCATAATGGGAAGACTTCGTAGAAAATGGAAGAAGAAATTAACATGGTTCAAGCTGACTTGAGACAAGGAAGAGGAACAAGAGATCACATTCTCAATATGCATTTAATAATAGAGAAGTGCAAAGAATTTAATGTAAACCTATTCTCATGTTTTGTGGATTATTCTATTATGTGCATTTGACTGTGTACAACATCAGAAACTGGGAAATCGTGAGGAATATGGGCTTTCCACCACATGTAATACAACTCATAAGAATGCTCTATCTAGACCAACAAGCAGTGGTTAGAATAGAAGCTAAAAGAGCAAACCGTATTCCCTTAACAATCGGAACTTGGAATGTACGCACCCTACTTGACAGAGATGGTGCATCGGGACTAGAGAGACAGCACTGATTGGGAGAGAGCTGGGCAGGTACAACATCGACATTGCAGCCTTAATCTAGACACGACTTGCAGAAGAAGGCCAAATCTATGAAATAGGTGCCGGCTACACATTTTTCTGGAGTGGAAGGAAAAGCGAGGAAAGACGCCAATCCGGTGTGGGATTTTCCATTAAGTCGGCCCTGGTCGGCAAACTAGCTGGATTTCCAAAGGCTATAAACAACAGGCTCATGACCATTAAATTGCCCCTGCTGAATGGAAGGAAGCATGCAACCATTGTGAGTGTCTACGCACCAACTATGACCAATGAAGATGATGCCAAGAACAAGTTCTATATAGATCTCTTCATCTATCTCGAATCTGGCTAATAAGTGTAACGGAGCGAACAGGTGAACGGCAATCTCAAGAGATGACACCAAAGCCTTGGATAAGTGTAAACGGCTTTTATTATCCAGATATACAAATTTGTATAACTTCATGAAAACACATCCTGACGGACCACAGGCTAAGTTAGAACTGTTTATCCTTGACGTCACCCGTGAGCTTCCCTAACAACTCCCCTTTCAATAGTGCGCACGACATTTCCCAAACCCTTCTCTATTTCCCCCTAACTATCTATAACAGAGATGGAGCTCTGTTATATTCCTCCCCCTCTTTAAGAAGACTTTTCTCAAAAGTCTTACCTCCCTAACCTACATATTACATATTCCCATTTAGCTTTCCCTCACTACCATCTCACTAACCCAATATTATTTCTCCAAACCTTCTTAAACCCCATTCCTATTATTTCGATTTCAACCTCTCTATTTGTCTCCTATAATGATCCTCTTATAACACTCTCTTATAATACTCTCTTATAATACTCCCTTATAATATTCTCTTATAATACTCTCTTATAATACTCTCTTATAATATTCTCTTATAATATTCTCTTAAAATACTCTCTTATAATACTCTCTTATAATATTCTCTTATAGCTAACTGCTACTTTCGTTGTTACTTCTTCTCCGTTTCTGAGTACACAAAAACATTCATAAAGATATTTCAACTCAGGATTATGATTGTTCAAAAAAAAAATTGTTAGTATATAGTTTGCATCACGTAAGTTCTCATTCTCTCTCAACAAAAACCACACCAGGATAGACAGAAAAGATATTGATGGGGTGCGCACCCAGTTATAAAGATATAAGGAAATAGTCAGAAACCAATCACATTTACCTCCCTTGCAAACGCACAAACTTTTCCAAAAAGTTTTTCAAAAACACATCTTATGAACTTATATCTCTGTTTGTTATAAATTAAGTCGATCCGAAAATATATCCTCAATATTTGTACTGCCACACTGTCAAAGACTGGAACATAAGGGCCGGAGGTCTGCCTCAAGATAGAAGACCACCGGGAAGAGTGGTCAACCTCAAATAGATTAGAGGTGATACATTGCCCCGATATAAGGGCAGGGTAGGTGATAGAATGGGGGACTATTAACTAGTTCTCTCATGAGACACGGAGACGTTGACCAGATGGTTAGCACTCTGGTCACGACAGAATCACGCCTACGTGATAGCCACGATTGCCACTCAACAGAAGACAGCTAATGTAAGCGTGCCAGGGGCAACGGCACGCAAAAAGCCGAAGGACACCTCAAGGTCCTTCCGCGTGCTGTGTAGCCACGCGAGTAAGAAAGTCAGACTGGGGACTGACTTTGTAGCGAGCACCTCGTTTAGTGTTGATAGGAGTTTTGTGTAACCAAATAGATAGAGATAGCATTAGAGTTTAGGAAACTAGTGATAGGCAATTCTGTGGCTTTATGTGTGGTTTGATAGCGACTGTTATGTACTCGTAAAGAGCCAACGGCAATAAAATGTATCATTTATTTCCTCTCACACGACTTGCAAGTTTCTTGTGTGGTGTGGGAGAAGTAATCTGATGATGCCTTACACATGGGTTGTTGACAGGCAAAGATTAATGTGGTGTCAGAAGTGTGGCTTGGACGAAAGAGCCAAGCTAATACACTCATCCACGGCTCTAGACTAAGTTTACAAATAGTGAAGTAGTGAATTTAATTTGTGTCAGTGACGGTTGACGTGTGCAGAACGAGGACAAGTTGCTAACGAAACTGTGCCTATCGTGACGAAATAATGCTTATTTGTGTTTAGTAAAATATTATATACCTTAAATCATGTGTTCTTCAAAGTTGTAAGTATTGATATTATTATTTTCTGTTATTTATTCATGTAATTATTTATTTATTTATGAATAACTATCAAAAATGATTCTTGGCGGAGGGATACACAGCCAGCAACATTATCGATTTTTGCAAGCTAAAAATAGCGCTGCGCCTCTGACGTGTTACGATTGACAAGCAGTTGTTCTGCGCCATTGGCATTCAGCATCTGAATGTTTACAAATCGTTAAGCTGCTGCCCGCCTGAATCAGTGCTTTATATTACCTATTATTTGTTTATTTGAATTAGTAATTGAATATATTTATTTATTTAAACAACATTAATATATTTTTATTTATTTCAAAGCAGTTATTGAATTTTTTTTTTCGTACTTTTTCTTGTGTTTACCGTCACGATGGCACTACTTTTTGGCCATGCAAATTAGACTTGGTCTGCACAACACTTGCATAGATTAAACTAGGTTAGTGACGAAAGGCATAAAAAGTTAGAACGAAGACAGGACATTGACAATTTAATATTAAGTAAACTATATTCTGTTTTGTTCGTGGGCATGTCATTGTGATTGTACCAAATTGTCGAAAATATTATATGTCGTTTACTATTTGTTAATTGTTGCTGCTCTGTAAACCAGGGTGAACAACAGCTGATTAGAAAATTGGTGTGTATGCCGAAGTGCCAAACAGGTGACCTGATTAGAAAACTCGTGTCTATGCCGAAGTGCCAAACAAGGTGACCTGTGTTACCGGAGTGTGTTCCTTATTCTCGGGAACATTAAGTTGAGTATACTCAATATATTTGGCATGCAATGTGATTAATAGTGCATCTCTTTTTCAGCTTTTGATGCATTAACATACTTTTGTGCTCTGTTTTTTCAGGATTAAATATTTCAGGTTATAAACATAGAATACAAGTTGTAGCTTTCAGATAATAAGAACCATAACATATCAAAGAAAGATAAGTGATTAAAGAGTTCAGGGTAGGTCAACACTAGCTAATTACCTAACATCATGGCTACTTTAGCTGATTTCGTAAAAGCAGGTAAAGAAATGCAATACACAGGTAAAGAGCTAGAAAAATATGCTGATCAGAAATTTAAAGAAGCAAAAGATGCTGAGACAGCTGAACGTATACGAAAAGAGAATGCAGAGAGAGAGACGAACGTGCTCGAGAAAGAGAGCATCAAAAAGATATGGCACAACTAGATAAGGAAATTAAGCTAAAACAGTTAGAACAAGATAAAGAATTAAAACAGAAGCAATTAGATCAAGAGAGAGAACTAAAGCAAAAAGAGATAGATGAAATGGCAAGAGTTAAGGAAAAACAAATTCAAGTAGAATCAGAGACACATTTAAAGATGAAAGGTATGGATGTAGACTCACACGCAGAAATCTCTGCCACTAAACTAAAAAGTCAACAAGAGGAAAATAAGTTCAACAAATACAAAAATATTATCAAACCATATTGTAAAGAAGATTCCATATCAGCCTGGACAGAAAATGTCGAGTATCAGTTTAAATATCACCAAGTTCCAATAGACATGTGGGCTATGATTTATATGAAGAACCTAAGTGGTGAGCCCCTTAAAGTGATAGAATCAATACCAACAGATCTTAGATCTAACTATCAATACATCCATGATAGGATAATGCAACATTTTTCACTTGATGCCCCTGGGTATCAGGTTCAGTTCTCAAATTTAAAACCTAAACCTAGTGAGACTTTCATTGATTACGTCTCGAATGTTCAGAGTGTACTAAATAGGTGGCTTAAAGCAGCTAACATACGAAAAGACTTTGATAGACTTAAAAATTTAATAGCCATGGATAAAGTCATATCCACTATACCATCTCCTTTTGCTAAATTTCTACAGCAGTCAGACATTGAGAACATAGAGCAGTTCGAAAAGAAAGGGTCTGCATATTTTTCTTCTAACAGAGATATTTTTAAGACCTCAAATGACTCTGAAGTAGTTTCCTTTGTGAAAGACCAACCGAAAAATTATCAAAGTAAGAGAAAACCCTTTCAGAAAATCGACAAGAAAGATATGAAAGTGTCAAAATGTATTTATTGTCAACTTTTGCATGACACTTATTCTATGTGTGACAAATCGCCAAATTATCCGGCGCATCTTGAAAATGTTATCAAGAAGCAACAAAATAAAAGATCTGCATACAGGCATGCAATCAAATGCTTCTTTTGTTCCAGCTACGGCCATTATTCAAATAAGTGTCTGGGCCGCCAACGGATGAAAGCCAACAATGCTATTTTGATTGATACAGCTTCTGATAGTGGTAGCGAAACCGAGTGTGAGAATGAAAATGTATTACCTTTCAAGCAATCTGAAGATGTGTGTTGTGTGAACGATGTATTAAGCTTTGACAATTGTGTCCAATGTCACCAATTTCATGCAGACGGAAAATTAGAATGTGGGCATTTTGTAACATCCTCCGTAGAGAATGCAAATGCAGTTATAGCCTCCAGAGGCAATCTATTGTTTCACTCTGCGATGGTCAATGATAAGCCATGCCGATGTTTGCTTGACAGTGGGAGCTCTATTATTGGTGTGAAAAAGGAACTTGTTAATCCAAAGGATTATACTGGTGACTCTGTAAAATGCCGGACTTTTTCTGGTAATATAGAAACCTATCCTCTGGCAAGAGCCCATATAAACACCCCGTTCCTTTCTGGTACCTTTACTTGTGCAATACTAGACAACCCTTGTGCTGAGTTAATTCTTGGGTGTCTGCCCCAGCTAAAGCACTGTACAGATGAAGAAATATCTGTCTGGGAGGAGAAGAATGGTTTCACTCCAGTAAACAGTGCAGATATCCTCGGACATCACAGCCCTAACAAAGGTGCTAGACCCATAACACTTGAAACTGGTCAATACATAATGGTGCTACTACCAGACAAGCATAATAAAAGGTTAACTTCATGGCAAGGGCCTTTCAAGGTGATACAACAACTTTCAGATGTTGACTATGAAATATCAATAAACGGACACTTAAAGATATTCCATGTCAACATGCTGAAACCTTACTTTTCACGACAAGAGACAGAAGTAGAGACAGACGAACAAAGTGCACCCACATCTAGTGATCAGACGACAGACGTACACAACGCAACTACACTAGTTAGCGAGACTGGCAAATCCGACGATATCCATACACCTAGTGAGCTTACAGAATACGCACTTAGCACCACCACCGTACTGAATCAGGTAGACGACGACGGAATGGAACTACCTGTTCCCATTGTAGACAAGACTGCGACAATGGATATCATACAGATAGAACAGGGACTAACAGACAGTCAACGACGACAATTACTACAATTAGTGACAGAGTATAAAGACATATTTTCTCACATTCCAGGTAGGACGGACAGAATCGAGCACTCCATTCTTCTTTCGGACTCTAAGCCTATCAAATGCAGGCCGTACTCTATCCCACTCAGCTATAGAGAAAGTCTAAATAAGGACATTCTTAATTTAGAAGCTAGTGGGATCTTCCAGAAATCTACATCTGAGTACTCCTTTCCAATCGTCCTAGTTAAGAAAAAAGACTCCACAATTCGTCTGTGTGTGGACTATCGAAAGCTCAACAACGTCACTAAGATCGACGCAGAACCAATTCCTTCCTGCGAAGATCTTATCCTTGACATGTCCACCTCCAAAATCTTTTCTAAATTAGATCTTACTAAGGGATATTGGCAGGTCCCTATGCAGACTCAATCCATTCATCTTACTGCTTTTTCAACACCGTTAGGACTTTACGAGTGGCGTTTTCTTCCTTTCGGACTTCGAAATGCTCCTGCCACTTTCGTACGCTTAACTAGAGATCTACTGCATGGAGTGACGAATACAGTGACTTATATAGATGATATATGTGTCCATACTGATGACTGGACAACACACTTACTGAAACTAAGACATATCTTTGACAGGTTGCGACTCTTCGGTCTCACTGTCAAACCGAGCAAAGTTGAATTGGGCCTAAAAGAAATTGACTTTTTGGGTCATGTCATTTCACAAGGTCAACTTAAGACTGACAATAGAATTATTACAAAAATTATGAACCTGACCATGCCTACCACATGCCTACACTATACTAAGTAAAACTAGAGAAATTAATAGTTACAATAAGTAGTATAGTATAGCATAACTAAACACTAGATAGCCAATATAAGATAACATAACATAATATAACATAAGTTAACCTGGTTCCAAAAAAAAAGTTAGGGACAATATCATAAGTGAGTGTGGGCTGACGGGTAAGTCCCTGTGTTGTATCGTCAGTTGTGTATGTGCATTCTGTCAGTGAATTTATTACTTGCATAATTTCAGGACAGTTCACTTTGTGGTGAGTAAGGGTATTTCAGGGTGCTTTGCATTTTCCCAACTTTGTTACCAAATAATGTCTTCCGAAAAGCCACCTACGAAAGAGGAGTTGAGAGAAGAAGGAACTTTGTTAGGGTATGAAGGTGTCGAATTGGGCAAGTATGTAAAAGAAGCAGAACGAGAGTGGAGAAGGGAACAACGGGACATCGTTAAGGAAAGAGAGAAGGAAGCAAGAGAGGAAAGAATTGGAATCGCAGAAATTGAATCTAGAGAGAAGATGCAGATGCGACAAGCTGAAATAGACCAACAGCTGAAGCAAGCGGAACTGGAAATGAAGAGGGAAGCACAGTTGAGACAGCATGAATTGGAAGTCAGGAGATTGGAGTTGCACAATCCTGATGCTTCCAGGTACAGTAGTGCTAGTTCTCCCCATCACAGTAGTGAAATTTCTTCAGGACCCTCTCTCTCCCAAGGATCCATGAGCTTTCCACTGGCCCACTTCAACCCGAAGGAGGATCAGATGGATGAATACTTTGATCGCTTTGTTATCATGTGTGAAGCTTATAATCTACCTAAAGAGAAATTTAATATCAAACTCTCCCAAGGACTCCGCGGTCCGGCTTTTGATGTATTCACAAAGCTTCCGCCTGGTCTTGAGCGGGACTTTGATACCCTCAAAAATGCTCTCTTACAAAGATTTGAATTAACCTCTGAAGCCTACAAGCTGAAGGTCCGTACAGCCAAAAGATCTCAGGGAGAATCATTTGCGCAGTTCGCCTCACGACAACACACGTATTTTACGAAGTGGGTAGGACTGAGCAAATTTGATACTACCTATGAGGGGCTACAGGAAATGATGCTTGCAGATCAATTCAAAGAGGGTCTCCCGAAAGCTCTCCAAATGTTCATAGCTGAAAATGGTGGAGTTAGATTAGAAGAGATAATCTCACTAGCCGAAAGGTATTTAACTGCACATGGGGAGGCAGGTACTGCTAAACCTAGTCATACAGATAAGACCCAAAATAATCCTTCCACACAAAATCAGGGGTATCAAAACAATAACTCTGAAGGTAAGGACAACAGGTGGCACACTGCTAGTCCACACAAAAATCCAGGTAATTACAATAGTAACCAGTCATCTCAACCTCAACATCCTACACGTAATAGAGGGGGTAATCAATATTGTAAAAATTGCAGAACAAATGACCACCATACGAGTTAGTGCAAAAACAAACCCCCTGTTCATTACACGGCTTGTTTGACTTTGGCGGATAAAAAACCCCAATGGAGGACCCCTGGTGATAATCAAAGACCTCCAGTAGTTGAGACAGTTACTGTAAATGGGAGACAGGTACCGTGTTTATATGACACGGGTCTTGAGAGTGACGCGGCCATTGCAGCTCACTTAGTGAAACCTGGACAATTGACCGACCACACTATTGAGTTAAGAGGTGCTACTCTGAGCTCTGAACCTAAACTGGTTAAAGTTGCTAGGGTGAAGGTGACATCCAAATATGTCACCGGAACAGTTTCTGCTGTTGTGCTAGATGATCCAGTATATCCCTTCATGTTAGGGTGAAAATATGTATATCTGGGTGAACCTAAGTCCACAACTTATACATGTGCTATGCAGACCCAGAATCAGGGCACCACTTTGAGTGAACCCGAAATTCTTATCCACCCATTATCTCGGGAGATTAGGGCTGCCCAAGCAGCATGTCCCACTTTACAATCCTGCTTTGGCAAACTGCCAAAATCTAGAAATCCACCGGTAGCTGGTGATTTCTACGAAAAGGAAAAACTGTTATACCGTAGGGCGGGAACTATGGATCACGTCCATGAACAGTTTGTGGTACCCAAAAGGTATCGCAACCATGTCTTACAAATGGTACACTCCATCTCGGACGGTGGGCATATGGGGATGACAGCAACCATCCAAAGGCTTTATTTCTCCTATTTCTGGCCGGGGATGACCCGGGATATCAAACGATATGTTAGGTCATGTAAAGAGTGCCATCTGGTTCCACCTACTCTTGGTAGAACTCCACCTAAGATAGGTGATCAAGTGTTAGTATTATCACCAAAGGGGGGTAATCCTTTAGATATGGGTTGGCAAGGGCCATTTCTTATTACAGATAAGGTGTCTCGCTCTCATTACAAACTAGATATTCAGGGTAATCCGGAAGTCTTTCCCATGTATTTAATTAGGAACCATGTAGAAAGATTAAATGATCCACTGGTGCATCTGATGGCATTATCGGTGGCAAATGTGGTCGAAGGGGGAGATAACTCAGAGATGGAGTATCCCCTGACGCCTCAGGAGACAGTGAAGGATGTCTCTATCAACCTGGATTCGGAGACGTCTGAATCAGGGAAGATGAGACGAATTCCAGATTCTCATGCCCCTATGCCAACAGATAAGCCTGGATGGATTAAAGGTGACACAGTAAACACGATGATAAACCGTACTGACCCAGTCCGACAAAATCATTTACCTGTTACTGTGCCAACCAGTAACCCTTATTCCTTTAGGGGAGAACACTCTCTGCGAATTCAGAATAGAGAAGATGGGTGGGGACGACCAGGTCGTCATAGGTTTCCATGGAAACGACATCAATGGAGGAGGTTTCTTAGAAGATGTCTTAGAAACGAAGAAGCAGGGTTTCAGTAGGAATTGTTCTACTGAAGAAGAGGGGGAGACTGGTCCATATATTTCAGGGTTGTTGGAGTAAGTGCCAACAAAATCTGATGAGTGTGCTGGCTGGAGTAAAGTCCGAATCCTCGAACTTTACTTTCAACGGTGGGCATATGTGACGAAGTCCCCAGCTTCCTCTTCATCTTTTGCTTAAATTGGAGTAAATTCTTTTTAAAACCCTTATATAATTATAGAAGAATTTATATTCGTTTTTATTCCTATATATCCATGTATAGACAGTACAAGGCTATAGTTTAAAGCAACTCCTATTTAATGTTATTACTTTAATATGAAGTAATACGGTACATTAAGATCGGGGGAGAGGCTGAATTTACAAAGTAGTGTCCCCAGCCAAATCTATAAATTTGGCTACGACTATTTCACAATTTGGTCAGATAAATTAAAGGAAACGAACTCCCTGGCACGACCACTTCCGGTCAGGAGAAAAATAGCTAAACTCGTTCTTTCGCAATCCAAAAGTCGGGGTAGAAACATGCTAGTCACTAGGCTCTGAGAAAATACTTATAAAGTGTTAGTGTTTTATCTTTGGCACGTATTACGGCCATAAATATATTTAAAATATATTAGAGAGATTCCTAGAGCAGTGTTCGTACCCAAGTGTGGTCAGAAGATTAGAAGGGTAAGGAATAGTTATGTGTATCAATATAATATATTTCCGTGTGCGCCCGAGATTTCCGTGTGTAGTTAAAGTTGGAAACCGCCGATAATAGGTTATTTTACCTAATTATTTACCATAATAATTATTTTACCGACTAAACTCGATCGCGTATATTATACTTCGTACAGGTAGTTTACTAAGCACACAGAGTAAAGGGTAAAACGTAACTGTGTAGAAAATTACCTTTACATGAGGTTTAGAGAGGTGTAGCCGATTTGAGATAGTTGTAAACTTGATAAAGTCGGATAGAACCAAATTTTCGATTAGTCCGTATAGCAGTAAACTAGGCCATACTAATCGAGCCGTTAGTTGAGGAATAACACGAGGCAGTTCCTAGTAATAATATTGCGAGGCCGCAAAAATGTCAAATACTAGCGTAGTAGATCCTAGGCGTGTTCGTTAATTTTTATCGGTGATTTCTCACCAATTCGCAGTCCTGTTCTTGCCTGCCATTCCATTAACTTTCAGCCTATCATATTCTATTATGATAATTACATAAACTGTATTTTAAAATATACGTTATATAGAATCATTATTAATTATATGCTAGGAATATAGCTTCAGAATTTGAACATAAATATCTATAATAGGTAATCTGTTTAATAGATTGTATTCATATCTACCTGTAGATTACTTTGTAATTATTGTATTTTAATAATATAATTATGATATGCATTATATGATTATGTTTAATTATTACTGAATACTTATTACATTCACTTATAAGAAAGCTTAGACTGATTTTATTGAGCTGTTTTCTTAGGTCAGTGTTTTACTATTGATCCTAGGATAGGGAATAATAGGGAGCAGGGACAGATAGCTCATGCTATTTTGTTTCTGAAAATGTTATGAGATGTAATCGGCCATCAGGAACAATCCATGGCCGATGCTTACCGATGTCTCGACAGAAGAGTCAACTGCTCTCGCTGTATATATTTCACAGATTTGACACCTTCAGCGCCAAGCTTTAGATGCGCTAACCTGTGTGACTCATTGTGAAGCATCACTCACCATCTCACTTATGCTTACTAACTAGGGTTTACACGCACTGTGTAAGCCGGAGAACCAGAAGATAAGTGGCCAAACTTACCGATGGCCACCACCACCATCAATCAACTCAAAATATACTATAGGCCAAAGAGTCGTCAATGATTAGACAGTCTAGTAGATTCCACCCATAATATTAGATATGCAATAGGATACAGGGAAGTGTATCCCTTTTCATGTACAGGGCTGCCTCCAGTGGAGCACCCAAAGTGTTATCATATATTAAATGTTAATGTGATTTTAATTTTACAAACCCTAGTTGTTACCTAATTAACCTTAGTCATAGTAGAGTGAGAAGATATGAAAGTTTGTCTCTGTTATATATTTTACTCTGTCTTTCTCCGTGTCATTGAGAGTGATTAGAGTTTTGGGGGCTCGAGCTTTTTATTTCAGGCACGTAGCTAGACAACCTTGGCAGACTGTCTGTATCACACCAGTATAGTTGTACGCCATTCCTGTCTGCCTGAACACTGTCAGAAGATTAGACTTGTTCTGGGACCTTTACTCCGTCTAGAATTACGAGCTATTCAGTCTTGCCTTCTCCAGTGACCTATTTTTCTATTCGTAGAAAGTCTATCCGCAGCACTTTGATAGATTCCTTATCATCGTAGCTGACGCTACGCTACATATAGGTCATACTGACAAAATAAAGAAAGAAAAGATCTATGTGACGGACGAACAGCACACTGGCAACATTATGTTGAGTGAGAGGGATCCTCAGTTGTACAGGCGCTAATAGTTCAGATCTTCTCTGGCCTTGGGTGAACTATTTTATTTCTTTTATAAATTTCTGTGTAGATAAATAATAGTCTCACAGTGGGGGTTTGAGCCAAAGAAAAGTGGTTCTCTAAAAAGGCTATTGCGGGAATGATTAGCTCATTTGAGTGACCTCTAGACAAAACGTGCTAAATCATATCCTTTATCTTGTTATTTATTATTCAAGATATATCTCCAGAGAACACTACAAACTAGGTCCTCTGGCAACTCAATCAAACATGTCACACTATTCACCGCCCCCTCAATATCCATTTTCAATGACTAGCTCCTCACATTTACCTCACTACTATATGCGTTAGTTACGTTAATGTTTTCTTCCCCAATATGGCATCCAATCCATATATATTCAATCAATGCTGACTTAATGCAGCTCCTATTTTTAACTCCCCGCGAACCCTTTTTACTTGTGTAGTAACCCCATTTAAGTATAGCATATATGTCCACAACCTCGTAGCCACTATGTAATTAACCTCCCTATCCTAAAACATCAACGCTGATTATCACAGCAATCTTACTAACAGAAGATACTCATGAACTTATTATTCATAAAGAGAATGTGTCTCTCTACTAGTCCTCAGTAGTTTATTAACTATTTTCTGAACGAAGGGTTTTAAATAAAGCCCCATGTATTGCTTTTATTCTAGACAAAACCCTAACTGTTTGTGAACTAAACTTAAACTTAAAAAATTTTCAACATATTTGTAAACAAGGTAATTACTATTCAACACACAAGACAATTCACTTAAATCATGAGTCAAGCAAAATAAAATCACAACAGGACATCATACCCCCCCCCCCCCCCCAGGTTATTAAATATCATTTTTCTTTCCCCTCATATCAAATAAAGGTAATCACGCAATTCAAAATAATATAACATACATCCTATCCATTGTTAGTCACTTTTACGGACTAACAATAATTTATTTATCTATTTAAGAAAACTCAACAAGTCTAATCTCAAAATCAAATGTCAATAAAAATACATCTTCAAGACCAGACGAAAATTTACATCCATAATACGCAGCATATCGTATATATAAAATACACCACATCATCTCCTCAAGACCACTCACCACAACTATCAATTAAACTATTTGCCAATAGTAATACACTGCTACTATATTTCATCAACTATCAATTTCCTCTTTAAATCACAAAATTTTCATCTTGCCATCTGCAGCATTTTCTATCAATTTACCTACCATGTTTCCATTTCCTCAGTAACTCCAGATTTCTTTGAATAAGTGCTATCTCCACATCAATGTCTTCTTCCTCTCGTAAAGAAATATTTTCCTCCATGCTACTATCTCTGTTAGATTCTGAATTTTCAACCATTCCTTCTTCTTCATCTGTATGTCTATCTCTAGCAGCCGCTAATTTTTTCCTTTCTATATCCAATCTAATTTGTCTATCGTAATTTCTTAACGACCTTTCAAGTAGGGGCATGTACTCGCCGCTTGATGAATTTTCCCTGACTCTCCTCTGTCTTTTCACCTCTCTTTCTCTCTGTCTTTCTATTCTCCTTTTTACTGCTTGTCTGGTATTTTTGAATGGAGCGTTTACCTCTTCTTCCTTTGATTTAACAGTATCATAACAACCATCATACGTATTCCTCTCTTCTTTCATCAACGTTTTCGGTATTGTCTGTTCACACGTATCATCGTAAACTGGTGTTGTTATTAATTGACTTTGTACTGGATCTTTTCCAAAATCTAGGGGAATTGTGGTTCTTCTGACGAGTTGTCCATCTGAATATAAGTCGTCTGAATAATAATAATAATTATTATTATTAATATTGTCTTTCTTATCTTCATTATCTCTTCTTAAGTGCTCTACGTGTGCCCTCGCTACATGTCCTGTGATTTGGTTCTTTATAATGTATGATACAGTACCTAGCCTTTCTAAAATATAATAACCTGGAATCCAATAAGCATCAAATTTGGAGTTCCTTCTATGCTTCTTATAATAAACTCTATCACCTACTTTGAATTCCTGTAATTGTGTATTTTCGTTTCTGTACCTTTTTTGTCTTTCTCTAGCCTTAATTATATTGTTCTTTAACCTTACATGCGCTTTGTGCATTTCTTGTATAATAACTTCCTGAAAATCCTCCCCCATATATTTACGTCTTGGTTTTAACAGATTGTCAATGGGTAGTATAGGCTCTCTCCCATGCAATAAATAAAATGGTGAAAACCCTGTGCTCTCATTTTGATTTGTGCGTATTGCGCTTAGTGCAGGTCCCAGGAATAGGTCCCAGTCTTTTTCATGTTCATCGACAATCTTTGCTATAATGTTATACAATGTTCTATGTTGTCTTTCGTTTTTAGCATTTGAAGAAGGTCTATAATATGAGGTCTTTATATGGTTTATATTCAAATCTTTTAATAACTTCTCAAATTTCTTGTTCACAAACTCTTTACCGTTATCCGTGAGTACGATCTGTGGGCAACTAAATCTTGGTATGAATTCCTGTAAAAATATATTAATGATAGTATCTGCGCTCTTGTCTGGGATTGCATAAACTTCCGGCCACAGACTATAGATATCTACGATATGAATTAAATATACGTTCCCCGATAGTGTTCTAGGGTGAGGACCTGATATATCTAAGCTGATTGTTTGCATAGGAAACTGAGGAATGTCTGTATCCTGTAAGGGACATTTGATTGTTTTCATATTTCTTAATCTACATTTTTCACACGTATCGACGTATTTACAAGCAGTTTTAAATAAATTCGGCCAATAATATTTATTCGTGAGTGCTTTCACTAACTTATCACGACCGAGATGACCATTCTTATCATGATACGCCTTTAGAATTTCACTTTCCAAATGTTTTGGAATATATTTCCTTAACTGTTCGTTTCTTTCATTCACGTAATATAACTTATCATCATCTTGCAAAACTAAATAATTCTTCTTATACTTGTTCTCACCTGTTTCTTTTAATTTCTGTTTTATTTCCAGAACTTTTGGATCTAATTCTTGTTCTTCTTTCATATTAAATTGCATTAAATGTGGGTCTTCTGCTCTAGGTTCAGATTCTTGATCCGACGGTAAACTCTCAAAATCTTCTCTATTTATTATGGCAGAATCTAATATATTTACTTGCCAGTTTCGGTCGTCTATTTCCGGTTCGCCTTCATCTTCCGTGTTTCCTGATGTCTGTGGATACGGGATTCTGGACAATAAATCTGCACATGTATTGTTCCTACCTGGTACATACTCTATCTTAGTATTGTATCCCTGCAGATTCAACGCCCATGTCTGTATTTTCTGTTCTGCACTAGAGCTTCTAATAAAGATTTTAAAGGCATGTGGTCAGTTCTAATAATGAAATTTGCGTTATGTAGATAATAATTAAGTTTCTGAAGAGCATAATGGATAGCGTAAGCTTCCTTCTCAATAGTCGACCATTTAAGCTGAAATTTGCTAAGTTTATGTGACAAAAAATATATTGGTCTTTCATTTTTAACTCCTGGTATGCCATATTCTTTTCCTTCATATGGTTGAACCAAACATGCTCCTATAGCATTATCTGAAGCATCTGTATACAATATTAGCTGTTTATTCAAATCTGGATGTGTCAATAGTGGCACTACTGTTAAGCTATTTTTTAAAAAATCAAACGCTTTTTGACATTCATCATCACACTTAAATCTAGCGTATTTGCCAGCCAGGTTAGTAATAGGCTCTGCTATTTTTGAGAACCCTGGAATAAAACGACGATAGTATCCACATGTACCAATAAAAGCACGAACTTCTTTTACGTTAGTTGGAGGAGGTAGTTCTCTAATAACCTTTACCTTATCCTGATCTGGTTTAATTCCGTCTCTATTAATGATGTACCCCAAATACTTTGTTTCTGTTTTTAAAAATTCACATTTACTGAGCTTCACTTTAACATCATGTATTCTTAATCTGTCAAATACTAATTTTACATGTTTCAGGTGATCTTGTACGTCTCCTGCTATGTAAATCAAAATGTCATCTATATATGCCAATGCAAACTTTTGCATGCCTTCCAATACCTGATTTATTAATAACATATAGTGAGAAAGAGCCGTTTTGACCCCAAAAGGCATTCATAAGAATTCGTAAGAACCTGCATGGGTACAAAAAGCACTCTTCTTTTGGGCATCTGGAGACATAGGTATACACCAAAATCCTGACCTTGCATCTAACGTAGTGAAGAAGGTAGACCCATTAAGTAAGCCCAAAATATCGCCGATCACCGGCAATGGGTACGCTACATTCTTAGTGATTTTGTTCAACGCCCGGTAATCGCAACAAAATCGATGTGAACCATCAGCCTTGGTCACGATGACGATCGGAGATGACCATTCCGACTTTGATCTTGTTATTATTCCTGCTTTCAGCATGTCTTCTATTGCTTTTTCGACAATTTCTCTATTCCTTAATGGTGTTCTATACGGTTTCAAACTAATTGGTGGGTGACCTCCAGTATCTATTTCCATCGTAACTGTTTTTGTTTTTCCCAATTCTAAGTCATTAATTGCAAAAACGTCTTGATTCTCCTTTATAAGTCGTTCTAATATTTCCTTATTTTCTGGTAGAGTTTTTAACTGTGCTAATAATTCTTGTTCTCTTGTTATTTTGTCTACTGAATGTTTTTGAGATGTATGTCTTCTGAATGGATGGATCAATTCATCATTCTGCACGTTCCATTTTCTTTCGCGTCTATGTCTGTTATTAATTCTTTCCCTATGAGTTTCTGAATAATTTATTCTCGGCATTTCTACTCTATCTGTTGCTAATATGCTATTAATATCATGTTCGACTTTGGCTATTACACATCCTCTGTACAATTTAATTTCTCTACCTGTGTTGTTAATAATCATTACTGGAAAAGTTAAGTGTTTATCTAATGATATTATTCCATCCGGAATTTCTAGACCAGGCTCACCAATTACCTCCCTTTGTAATTCAGTGATTCTCTGTGTGTCCTACTAAATAATACGGATTTCTTTTTACCTTTGCCTGTATCAAATTAACCGTCTGTGGTTTTAACGTCGTAGACATTTTAACTCTAACCAGTGCTGATATGTGCATGTCTTCTTCTAAATCTACATACACGTCCTTGAATTTTAATTTGTGCAGATCAAAAAAAAGTCTTACACCGTTTTTTATTAAAAAATCTCTACCTATAAACATATTTCTATTTAAATCTTTCACCACATGAAAAAGATGTCTTACGTTGATCCCTCCTAATTTGAGATTTATTATCGTTTGCCCAACTAGTTGTAAATTTTGTCCTGTAACAGAGTGAAGATTATTATGACTCCTGAATATTTTGCAATTTCTCATTATTTTGTATAATAAACTTTCTTTGATTACACTAACCTGAGCTCCCGAATCAATTAATGTACGAATTCTATACTTCCCTATTTCTATTATACATGAACTGGGATCTGTTTTATTCACTGAAAACTGTTTGATTTCATCTAATTGAGAGCACTTCCTACTCGTCCTGCTATACCTGTTATTAAAATATTCTTTAAATCTTGGGACCTTATTATCTTCCCTCCTACTGCAGGTCCTATTTAATAGGTGGGACGCCGGTTTTCCCGCGTTCTTGGACTTTTAAAACTTCTGTGTCTATCTTCAAAATTCCTATTTGATCTGTTATTGGCATTTCTATTTTGTGTATTCGACTGGACACGCCTGTTACCACAGAAGCGAAAAATGTGTCCACGTTGGCCACAACCCCATCAGACTATATTTGTGTTACCTACCGTTTCACTTATAGGATTTCTCATTTGTCTTCTTCTATCATAAGCATTTTCGCTACTTCCTTGTAACGTCTGTATTCCTCCTCTCCTATTCCATCCGAACCTTGTTTGTCCTATCTCCATAGGTTCTTCAATCCTATCTTCTCGACTAGTTCCTATTTCTCGCCCTACTCTCAGTCTAAATCTTCGTCTCAAATTCTCCTCCTGTACAGCTATATCTACAGCTTGTGATAATCTCTCAGGGTTTTCTCTCATTAAATTAAATTTCAGTCCATCCGACTTTATACCATCTACAAAAATCCCGACCAACATCCGTTCTACCTCCTCCCCTCGTACATTCTGTCCTAGGAATGCTTCTTCGGCCAGGTTAATCAACCTATCACTAAATAATTGTACAGTTTCTCCAGTGTTTTGCTTGGATTGTCTTAACACTGAAAACGCATGTTGGGGGTCCGTGATTTCAGCGTACTTATGGGCTAAATCATCCTTGAACTGCTCCCATGTCTCATCCACCCTAGCTTCTAATTTTCTTCGGATATGATCAGAACCGGTTCTTTCGTGGCCTGATAAGCAATTTTCATTTTTTCTTCATCTGTTGCTGCCACCAAATATGCATGCTTCTCTATTGAAGTTATCCACTTCTTAAAATCTTTCGCCTGTCCACTAAGCTTAACAATTTCAGCTGCCATTCCTTGTTGTTTCATGATTGTGTTGAGTCTACCTATCGCCGTGCCTACTCCAGTTAAAACTTGTGCTAATGAACCCTGTTCTTCTGCCATGCTGAACTTATGCTGAAATATTTCACTATACACTTATATAAGCAAAAAACAATCAATAGACATTAATAAGTGTACTATAGGCACATTTAAATTAACTAAAGGACGTAATCCATAGTTTTTCTTCTTAAAAAAATTGTTCAGATTAATCAATAAATTTTCTAATTAACACAAAAAGTCATTTGAATTACCGTTTTCTGTTGAAGAAATTTTTCACTGGTCCAATCGAAAACCAACTCCCAAATATTTTCCTCAACGTCTATGCTCAACAATTGTAGGCTTCACCAACGAAAGAACGAGTATGTCGTTTTCTTGATTCCATCATGTTGAAAAGAAAAAGCCTCCAGATTCCTCTCTTCTCAGATTGTCGACACTCTCAAATTGGTGGCTTCTTTTCACCCAAGGGAGGGCACACCAGACTTGAGCCTTCTTGTCACCCGATAACAGGGCACATCTAGACGACTTCACCCGGTAAAAAAATATGGCACTTCTAGACGACTTGAAGCTTAAGAGAAATGAAGCAAGACGGCAACCCAGTTTGTCCTGCCGCTTCTGAGGGTTCCAGATCGACATGATCGCTTGTTTTTCCCATTATATTGATAATTGCCAAAGTTCAAAACGTTTAGGATTAAGCTCCCGACTGAAGTAAATTTTCGTCAGACTTTTTCTCGTAATTTGAGTTGACGATCCAAACGATTTTTGGTTTGATTCAATAAAGATGAACTTCCCTTCAGGTAAACGAGGTCAAGTTCAATAACGATAACGGCTTCTGATCCTCCCTCAGTCAACCAAGGTCATATGCTGGTTCAATGATAACAGCTCATGTACAACGAGATCTCCAGCATCTTGACTCTCAAGGCAACGGTCTGGTTATTCTGTAGTACGATGGCAAGCATTATTCTGACAGACAGCTTATAATTCCAGTATGTATGGCGGACCCAAAAAACAACAGCCAGGTCAGCGCAGTATTTGATCAGAGACGCCTTGATGATACTGTATAGCGAAAATTTGATCAGAGAAGCCTTGATAGCATTGTGTAGCGAAGATTTGATCAGAGACGTCCTGTTAAATTGCTCCACAAACGACAATTTCAGCTGCTATTATGCCATGATATTGAAAAACTGAAGAAACAGCCATCTTTCTGTTCTGGAGACAAACTTATACTCCGCGACATCCCATCCTGGTTCTCGGCACCATTTTCACCCCTGTAATGGAGCGAACAGGTGAACGGCAATCTCAAGAGATGACACCAAAGCCTTGGATAAGTGTAAACGGCTTTTATTATCCAGATATACAAATTTGTATAACTTCATGAAAACACATCCTGATGGACCACAGGCTAAGTTAGAACTGTTTATCCTTGACGTCACCCGTGAGCTTCCCTAACAACTCTCCTTTCAATAGTGCTCACGGGTGCGACATTTCCCAAACCCTTCTCTATTTCCCCCTAACTATCTATAACAGAGATGGAGCTCTGTTATATAGGGCTTGTTTTAGGATGTTATAATTACCCAACTCCTCCGGTCATATCCTAGAAAATACATCGTAAGAAATTCTGCGAAGTCCCTGTGACAATTTAACTGCCCATTTGGTCTCCTCCATCCGCACATCACACACATCCTCTCAAATCTCGATAAATAATTTTCGATGATGTCTGTTTGTTCGTTGAAAGGATCCAACGGAAAAGTCATGGCGTTCACTTGAACTGAAGCTGCTTCCCCTGATGGTTCAGCTGAAGATCTACTTTGATCTGTTGAGGGATTATGTTGGTTCATGATTTCCAGTCATCGTAACTCGGTTTCATTGTCCAACTTCCTCATTTCCAGTTCATGTTGTCGTCTTCTTTCTTCTTGTTCTCTGTCTGCCTGTAGCCTTTCTCTTTCTGCTTGTCTATCCTTCTCATTATTTTTAATTCAACTTGTAGTCTCCTTTCATCCTTTTCCTTCTCAGCTTGTAGCCGCTTTTCTTCTTTTTCCTTCTCAGCCTGTAGCCGTTCGTGATTCTCGAACTCTTCGCTAACATATTGAGCTAACTCCTTACTTGTTAAGTCGCACTGCTTACCAGTCTCCATGAAAAGATTTCTCAGTCTGGCGGTGTCTGCCATTCTTACCTTTTTCTTGTCTTCTCTGAAGCTAAATACACTGTATACCTGGAGAATAGACTTTAAGCAAAGCACGTATGTCTGATTAGAGTTATCTACCTAACTTTATAAATATCTAATGATATGATAACTTCTGACTAGGTGAATGTTACTATCCTAACCTGCTATATTCTACTTACTATTTAAAGAAATACCCGGACTTAGCTCCCAACTTGTCGGATATGGGTTTGATTGATGGCTCAACCCCACAGAGATAAATGATGAAAAATCATTTTTCCCAATGTGATCCCGCGTTTAATTAATTTAGCTGTACTGACTCAATTGTTGAGACCAGAAATAGAGTTTTAGAGAACCAAGGAATACCTTTAGGAAATACTGAATTCCAATTTTCCAAAAAAAAAAAAAATTCCAAATTCGGCCTCGTCTAACCTGCTTCATCAGCTGTGGTTATTGTTGAGAGCCGTAGTTGTGTGGATTGTTAGTCCTAATTCCTACTAGTTTTATTGGTTCCGCTCTGTTCGTCGGATATGTTTGTTTTGTGCTGGTCCTGGTAAAGACCGGTCCTTGGTTGGGCCTACTGGGCCCGCATTCTCTCGTTTTTTGGCTTCTTTTCTATGTTAGCCCTGCTAACTGCTTGTCGTTTCTTGTGTTATTCTCATCGGGGCTAGTCCCGGTCATGTCCAGTCCTCATAAGGACTTGATGTAGGCAAGGGCGGAGCATTTAATTGCAAGTCTCATGTTGTCCCCCCGTTCAGCGTTACAAACTCCTTTACGCTTGTGAGTTTTGGCGGTTTTCTTCATCGTGTGTGGGTGTGGTGTGGCAACAAGATGACCAGGTCTCCCTGTCTTTCTAATCCAGGTGCTCTACTGGAAGATCCAACCCACCTTCCTGCCCTTCACCCCGCCATTTTTTTTTTTTTTTTTTGTAATTTTTTTTTTTTTTAAACAACATATATAAACATGCACAAATACACACAAATACACATATACATATATACAGTGTAGGGAGGTTATACGGTCTTCCCTGTTCTGCATAGGAACTGTCTGACCAGTCGCTGTGTTTCCGGGTTGCTGTTTAAGTGTTTATGTGCAGGCACTCCGTCATTGTCATTGGGTTCCCAGTTTTGACGAAGTGATCTCTCAGGTCCCTTCGCTCTCTATTGTACTTGTCGCATACTAGTAAGTAGTGTTCGATGGTGTTGTTTTCTCGGCATACTCTGCAGTTTGGGTTTTCTCTTGTGTCTTTCCAATTGCCTAATCTGATTCTCCACAGCTGTCTGTTTGCCGGTGCTTTCATGTTGGTCTTGACTTGTGGCTTTAATCTGGGTTCACCCAACACTCGGAAGGCATGACGGCTTTTATCGCTGTCTCGCCACTGTTGCCTCCATTCCTTGAGAATGTAGTTTTTGACTATATTCTTCCCTTCAACTTTACCTAGGCCTGTGCAAATTTGATTAGTGCTGGTTATTCCCCGTTTCGCCGCTCTGTCTGCCTGTTCGTTTCCCGGGATACCCCTGTGTGCTGGTATCCATCCGATGGTGACTTGGCAACCCATGTACCTGAGGTTAGTGGCTGTCGCTAGTATCTCCTCTTTTATGTCAGGTCTGTTGCCTCTATTGAAGTTCCCGATCGTTTGTACTGATGACAGGGAGTCTGTTAATATACACAGTCTCAGTGGTGGATTTTCGGCTGCGATCTCTAGACCTTTCATTATGGCAACCAGTTCGGCCGTGCATACTGCTGTCTGGTCTGTTAGCTTGAACTGTTTCTTCAACTTAAAAGTGCAATTTCTGTCATAAAATAAGGACATATACATATACATTAAATATTACAGAATTGATGTGCCAATTATAAGATAGATATTAACAGTTATATTTTGTGGCATGTGATGCTAATCTTCTACTGGTCTGGATGATCTGGAAAAAAAAGAACTGTCTCCAATCAGGATTCTCCACTTCCAGCTTTGGGAATCACTCTGGCTATCATCAATTGTAGTATTAGTGTTCCTGGGCGTAGTAGAACATAAGTTGGCTCTTGGTTTTCCTTTGTTTTGGCAGGTAAAACTTTAATTAAAGATTACCTCTCCTATGTGACAAAGGGAATGGTTGCAGGTAGATAAGTTTCTGCGCTACTCTATCAAGGGCATCACTCAACAGTGTGCTCACTCAACAGGTGCTGCATTCAATCTTCACCAAGTCAGGTCTGGATTGACATGAATAAGACCACTACCTGAAATTCCATCAATCACATAATTCTAATAATATCAGAAATATGACATTAGAATTTACATGTAAAAGCCTAAGAACATAACTAGTGAAAACAATAAAATGAATCCTGTTCTTTGGAGAAAATAAACAGAGAAGAAAGATAGTCTTGGTGTTCCCAGTTGGTTATCACCAACATAGTTGTTTGCTCTCAATCCAATCTTCCACTATCAAGTGTTCAAGGTTTCACTTGCAGATGTGCAGTTTCATCATCACCTATGCCTGTCCTGAGGTTTATAGAAGTAATACCTTGAGTGATTGGGAATTTAACAATTATGTTGACCATTCTCTTCTGTATCTAGTTTTGTTCTCTACTTCATCTTTTCCTATTCAAGAAAAAGGTCTCATACATTAAGAGCTTTTAAAATCAGTTCCCATTTCCATGAGTATTTGCTTATAAACAAGATTAGTGCATTCTGGTATTATTCTTGTATAGCATTCAGGTGTATTCTTCTTCATTAAATGCTTCAAGTGAGAAGATTTCTTCCATTCTCATGGATGTAATATTGATTATTATCATCAACATCATCATGGTTTTTATAATCATTGCAATTACAATCATTATCATTATTTTCATAATTATTACATTGTCATGACAATCATTATTATTATTATTATTATTATTATCATAATTATTACATTGTCATTACAATCATCATCATTATTATCATGCTTATGACATTAGAAATCATTACATTATTCTAAGATTATCATCATAATCATGGTTATATCATTTTCATTACATTACATTCATCATCATTATCTTGTTAGTACATTGTTATCATCACAATAGACCATATGTGTTAACATGAACTACAAAGTGGGATTTTGCTTAAATTACAAACACATGCTGGTGCTATGCGTAATGTATGATATGGTTTGTGTCGTGCTTAGCACACAAAACTAGATGATACGAATATGAATGAGATTTTATACAAAGTGGTGTTATGCGCCGGAGTGTACTAAATTAATTTTTAGTTTATGGGTTACACCGAAGCATTGCTCTGGTGATAGGCATGGCATACCACATCAAAGTTGCCGGCTATCATGAGATTGACTGTTGGATTATACTCCCTCTCTCTCAGCATGTAACTTCACTCACTCACTCAAACTCCTCATGCATCAGTCAACATATCCATCTTTGCATGTGGGTTCAATTCACTCTCTCATACATCATTCATATGTATGGATGATCATTTCACTCAGTCTACAGACACATTCATATGGGTATGGGTGATCATATAGGAATCATTCATCACACATACTTCATACTGTCATGTAAAGTGGGTACTTATGTGATTTCCAAATGACAACATAACATGTTTACACCATATGGCATCACAATGAGATCTCACCCATTCATCAGACAATCATATCTGTATGGATGACAATCATGCCTATGTAGGTGCTTTACACAGAATACATTCACAGATTCACCAAGAATGACATTACAAGGGAATCTCATCCTTCAACCTAACTTTTAGTCATGCATGCTGGTGGGTTTTATCAAATGATACATTCACATCTGTTTAACAATGATGAAATCACACATGAATCCTCACAGACATGTTATCAGCAATTACATAGTGATCATTAGACACACTTAGGCAATTCCCCCAGGATTTAGCAACAGGAAATCCAGGAGTTATCACATGTTCTCATAAAATACATACAATTTAGGTGATATATCTAATTCACATTCAGGCATTATGAATTAAAATACTTCTTGCATGGTGGTTGGTTACGCACTATTATGATGTGGCACAAACATTAATTCCATATGTTTACAACATTGAAAATACATTTGACTCACTGCATGGATGCCTTAACTCAACACACAAAATTATGACACCTGTAGAATCTGGTTCTCATGTGTTCATGAATTAAAAGAAAAATATTTGGTTGTCCATGTGCTCATGTCACAATTAAATCTACTGACTTATGTGCTCCATCTACTTGACTATACACATTCCACTAAATTCTCTATTAGTGCTGGCACATGTAAACTAGTTTTTAATCTTGCCAGTGGGCCATATACATTATGTCCTTACCACTGTACTAAGAATTCTGAATTTCCTTAAGTCACTCTAATTCATTGTAGATTCAGTTTCATGCTTAAGAAATAAAATGTATAACATGTGTCTAATGTTTTATACATTAAATAAGTTTTTTAGCTGGGAGAAAATAAATTCATTATGGGTATTCTTAATTAATAGTTATCTATAAACTATAACAATTAAATTAACTCCTTAAGAATTCATCACACGTGTTCATCGAGTCTACTTACCAAATCTTCTTCTAGGAAAAATAGGCTCACACTTAATCTAAGATTTAAACTAAATTATATTCACCTCATCCAACACTCAGCGTCAGTTTTCAGAATCTGGGTGCGATGTTGTAGGCTGATGTTTCCTATCTTAATTTAAAATACTTATATTTAAATCTTATATTTAGATATATTTCATCATTCCCTTCGCCTCCGATCTTCTCCTCGCCTTGTGCTGGACTGGTTCACACAAACAGATTGTGTTCCGGTTGTTTACTGGTAGTTATTATGTTTTAGTGTTCCGGTGGTGACATCACAATGGGTTGATGAAAAAGTCGGATTACCGCTGCCGGGACTGAGCGGTGTCAAACTATTTTCATTGCCTGGAATTATTTAGTGCATGTTACTCTTGTGAAAATGTATATCATAAGGACCTGCACAATGTATTAACATCTGTTCCCAAAGGAGACAAACTTATACTCCTTGGGGATTTCAATGCCAGAGTAGGCTCGGACACCACCTCTTTGAGTGGCATTATTGGAAAGCACGGAGTCGGAAATTGTAACAGCAATGGACTCCTCCTTCTTCAGACGTGTGCCAAACACAATCTCCTGATTACCAACACAATTTTCCATCTCCCCGTGAGAAACAGGACATCGTGGATGCACCCTCGATCAAAACACTGGCACCTCATTGACTATGTTATCGTCAGGAGGAGTGGCAGACAAGACGTTTGGGTGACAAAATCCATGTGTGGTGCTGAATGTTGGACAGGCCATCATCTCGAAAATAAACATACACATCAAACAACCTTGGCGTCCTCAAGGGGTGAAAATTCTTTTGGAATTCATCATGACACCTAGGAGACTGCAGCCAGAGACCGAAATTCGTGGCATGCATCATTACGCAAGGGTGCAGTCGCTTGTGAGGCAACCAGGACTGCAAGAGCTGTGAAGAAAAGACAGAACAGAAAAACCACTGCAGCTTTGCTGACAGACGTGATATGAAAAACTTCTATGACTCACTGAAAGCGGTCTATGGTCCTACATCACAAGGCACAGTTTCACTCCTCAGTGCAGTTGGGGGAACATTGGTCACCGATAAGAAAGACATCCTTCAGCGCTGGGCAGAACATTTCAGCAACATCTTAAATGCAACTTCCTTCTTCAATGATGAAACCATCAACTGCCTTCCTCAAGTTCCCATCAATGATACACTTGATGACCTGCCAACCATAGTGGAGGTAAACAGCCATCCAGCAACTCTCCAGTGGCAAGGCACCTGGTCCAGACTCCATCCCAGCAGAGATATACAAGGCAGGTGGGCCGGTTCTAACAGAGCAGATTCACCAAGTCTTTACAAACATATGGGTGAAAGAGACCATACCACAAGATTTTAAGGGCGCATCAATAGTCCACCTTTACAAATGAAAAGGAAACCGCCAATCCTGTGACAACCACCGAGGCATCTCCTTGCTTTCAATTTCAGGGAAGATGCTCGCCATACTTCTTCTTAATCGCCTCACGGCCCATCTAGAGCAAGGTCCTCTTCCTGAGAGTCAATGTGGCTTCAGAAAAGAACGATGAACTGTTGACATGATTTTCGCTGCAAGAGAAATGTCAGGAACAGAAATGCGAAATGTTCTCCACTTTCATTGACCTTACCAAGGCTTTTGATACAGTCAGCGGAGAAGAACTGTGGAAGATTATGGCAAAATATGGCTGTCCACGAAAGTTTGTCCAAATAGTGCGGCTATTTCATGATGGCATGCAGGCAAGAGTACAGGAAAATGGTGAACTGTCTGAGCTCTTTCCTGTCACCAATGATTGATTGATTGATTTAGGAATCGACATCACAGCATTCGGGGCATTCCTGCCAAGTGACGGATTCATGCCTGGGTACGGCATCACACCAAATGTCCGACATCTTGGAATTTGTCCAGGGTGAAATATTTCTAATGGCTCGTACACACACACGTTACGATATACAGATCTGCTATACACACAGCTCACAAGTCCTTTGCGTCCTTAGACAATACAGTCACTTTTATTGTAGAACAGTTATCACAGTGGCTGTCATACACCACTGGCTTCCTGCCGTTCAGCGTTCTGCGTATGACCAGCACACCCACTGATTACCAATATACAATGCATGGTTAATCTAATCATCAGTAGGAACTTTAGTAGATGCATCTTACAGATCGTACGAGTATAGTTCACTTCTTAATGGGCTTAATAATTTTATCACTACTCACACATCCCACTGGTGACCAGCAAGGCTTTCTCACGGTGTGTCTCTGCCCACCATTCTAGTTGATGTGTTCTCAAAACTGTGTCAGCTATCTCGCCACCGCTTGTCGGCGTTTGCGGCACCATCGTCCAGCATCAGCTTCAGTGTGTTGCTTTACAATCACAAACTTTCACAACAGGAACATTCTTTAACTTTGGACTGCATCTCAGATGACTTCAATCATTGCAAAACTCTCCAACACTTTCAATTGACCTGTCTCTTCCACGTCTCAGCTCCGTCTCTCCTGAGCACTCGTTTTCCGGCTTTTTCCTGGGTGCAGTCATGTGACCACATTAACTCCTCCCATTCATGCCCTGGTGTTCGCTTCAATTTTCAACTGTATGTTTTAGTGACATTGTTTTACACACTTGCTCTGTTTCTCGTATCCATCTCATGGCAATATGCCACCTGTTTTTTTTTTTTTTTATTTTTTTTTTTTTTTTATGTTGTAAACATTTTTACTACCTTTACTCAGTCTTCTACTTTTTGACATGAGTTGGATAATTACACACTACAGTTTCTTTTGGTGGACTCCATGGTCGCACACTTGGGTCTTTATCAATACTTGTACATATCTGTACGTCAATTGTCATTACATCTGAGCTTATCTATTCTATGATTCATTTAGACTCGTGACAAGTTTTCATCAATAAACAACATCACAAAAAAAATATAATATATTATGCGGACACGGTAACCCGTCTACATCTAGACTTCCGTGTAGTCACAGCCTCCTTTTCAAGTTCACAGGTTATGTGATCTAGTCTGACGTATGATCCAATGTTTCATCAAACATCCCTAGCAGCTCCTCAACCATGTAATTTACATGAGCATCTTACCCTTCTCCAAGCCCTCACGCCCTGGGTAAGTTATCTGTGTATGCTTATGGACTATGGCTTCCACTGTACCTTCTTGTCTCTATGGATCGCTCTTGTGTTGATTTGGACGTAGATGAGTTATGTTTGACCTTATTGCTGCCTTGATGCATGTAGTGTATTTATCTCCTCTGTAATTTACCCAGGTATTATCAGCTTTTTGGGTGTGTTGACCTAATCTTCCATTGCCTAGATGCTATACTTGCAACTGTACGTTATGGCGATTCTGTTTGTTCCTTATACCACCTTTCTATAGCAATTATTACCTTGTCCTTTCAAATTATTGCTGCCTCATCATATCAATACAATGCATAAATGTTCCACAATCCTCTTATGCATACTAATAATATATTCTATACAATGTAGACATGTTTCATCATATTCAATGAATGAAAATATATTTCATCCTATGTATACATGTTTCCCTATCTGCACTTACTGTTAAGATAATACTTTGCATTGAATGTATACATGTTTTATAATTTGACATCACTGTAGACTGAATCAATACAGTAATTTCACACACATACAACGTGTTCGTTGTTTTATTCATGTTCTGGTTTAGAACATTTCTGTAGACTTGTACTTGTTTTGTTTCTCTCAAACTTTCATTTTCACTTGTTGTTTGTATGTTCAGTTGAACAATGACCATACTCTGCTTTGCCACTTGTCTCAATTTGCACCTTTTTGTTTTAATTGTGACCACATATGTCGTACTGTTGAACTTGTAGTTTTTCTGTTTCCAGCATATAGTTATTCTGCTGTAGAGACTTCAAGTTGTAGATTCATAGGTGTCTCTCGTACTATATGTAGTGGATCTTCTCATAAGACCATAAGTTCTATTGGGAATATGTAATTTCAAAATGTCTAACAATCTATATAATCATTCATTACTTGTTATAATGAAGATGAATTAAATGATAATAACAACATCAAGGGAAATAAAAAAAAAATTCAATATTTTTTTTTTTTTTTTTTTTCATTTCCCAGTTCAAATTTTATTTTTTCATTTTTTGTTTGTTTTTATATATATTATTTCGGTTTTTTTTGTGTTTTTTTTTCAAAAATTTTTTGATGATGATAGAAATTATAGTCTTAAATTAATGTCTTGAACCTAGAATCTTTGATGAATACTTGTGAGATGTAGATCAATCTTGTATCTATTCAACGGTAGTTTCTACATAGTCTGGTGGTCTATGGGATTCTATGGTGCTCATCTTATGCTCAAGTGGCGTAGGTCTTCTATGTGCAGCTGTATTCCTACTCTCCATTCAGCTTCAGATCTAACACTATCTGAGAATAATAACACATTGGGATGCACGTATCTATGTACATATGCATATACAAAACAAGTATTAACGCAAGAGATAGTAACTAATCTTAAGCTGTTTCCAGTGACATGCAAATGTATGTGATATCACACTTTAGCTCCTGTATATCAGCTATAGTTAATATTATTATTCTTGCATTTGATGTTTCTTTCCTAATATGTTCATTCACACAACATTATCATTAACTAAGCATTCATTCTGTAAAGACCAATTCAGAGTGTTGTTGATTCTTCAAGCACCCTTGCTATGAGGTAGTACCTCAGAGATTTTTAGGTGATGTGATGCACATTTGCAATGCTTTTCTCTGCTATCTACATAGAAGGTTTTCATGTTTGCATGGAATCTGACAGATCTTCAAATAATAATGATGTCGAAGTATTACTTTAACACATGATCATGATATACTATCATGATGGCATCATCTGGACAGTATGTGATATCACACTTTAGCTCCTGTATATCAGCTATAGTTAATGTTATTATTATTGCATTTGATGTTTCTTTCCTAATATGTTCATTCACACAACATTATCATTAACTAAGCATTCATTCTGTAAAAACCATTATATCGGTACTAAACTATCTATACATTATCTACATATCACAAGGCAAGAGTATTTCATTGTGATAACTGTAAAGTTATCTTGTAAGTGGCATTAATGTGTTACTATTTTTAAATTTGTAATTTCGTTTGATGTTACTGTTTTTTCCATTGTCTGCTGAACCAAGTGCGTGTAAGCGGGACATGATTGATACAGGCATTGATAATGCACATTGGGAGCAAGTTGCCGCTGAACGTGTTGCATGGAGGGCAAACATCAGAAATGGAATAAAGACAAAGGAGAAAATTATTGCAGATAAGTCACACACCGAGCGTTTGAGACGTAAGATGGTGCATGATGGTGGAAATGACCACACGTTCACATGCACCCACTGTGAACGGACATTTACAGCGCAAATTGGCCTTATCAGTCACACTCGCTACCGCCATAGTTAAAAGTTATTATGCCTTTTTAAAGCACAAACTGTCGTCTGTCAAGACGGCAAGGTGCCAATGCAATGTGTGCTGAACCAAGTAAGTATAATCTGTTACAATCATCTGCTGTACTTTGAGTGGTGGTGTACTATGATCAGTTAGTTTTAAGCTTTCTGTATATTCTGAAGCAGGATCTTGTTTTGTAATTACCTATTTTATTCTTGCAGTAACTGTTTCCAACATGTGATGTAGTGTTTAGTTTTCTATAATACTAGTAGTCATCATTATGTTGAATGTTATCAATCAATTAGTCACTTGTATCCCAAGACTGACATTTCAATAGACACTGTGGTGTCGGCATGACTGTTGGTTGTTCATGTGTCAGTGGTTTATCTGTCTTTCTTTATGATCTTTCTGTTATGATAATTTGGCTGTGTCCAGTGTGTGCCGCGTGGTTGCACACCCGCTTCACACGCGTGATCCGGGACTTGTTTCCGAATCCGGTCAGGGATATGCACTACTGACGAGCTCAAACGCTAACCGGTCTGCGTGCAGTCGAGAAAAGCAGACTTATAGGCACATACGAGATCTGGTGTGTCCAATTCATGCAGATACCGAAACTATTATGGCCTCTACTGATATACGATATAAGCACGGGCGCGATTGAGGCCGTACAAGTGAAGATAAGCAAGTGGATAAGAAGATGACCTGGAGCACCACAGGGCTGGAAAGGGTAGCACTGTACTGCAAACACGCAAAGCTCGTTCGTGTGCCATTGAGGAATACAAGGTCGGACAAGCCAGGCTGGCGTTGGTGTGCGTAAGTCTCCGGATGAAACAGTCAGTAGCCTACAACCCGCACCCAAAACAGGAAGGAAGTGGAAGGTCGACAGGGCAGTCGAAGTTGTCCAATCAGAACTGAAACTGAAGTTGGGTGTCTAGTTGGTCATGCACGGAAGTACATTTATTCTTACAGCGAGGATCCGTCGTCATTTTGAGGTGACAGGTTCGAATCCCGGTCGGTAACTGTAGTTTTCAATGTGTATGTTTTATAGTGCGTCCACTAGTCTCTACCCCTTTCTTCAAATGTCTATGAGCGCAAACAATACATGGGTGTTTAAATAAACTCAATTAAACTGAAGGAATTCGCGGGACACAGTCGGATAGACGGGGGTTCACGGGACAGTCGGATAGACGGGGGTTCACGGGACACAGTCGGATAGACGGGGGTTCACGAGACACAGTCGGATATACCGAGGTTCACGGGACACAGTCGGATAGACGGGGTTCACGGGACACAGTCGGATAGACGGGGGTACGGGCATAGTGACAAAGCTCATATGTTGTCCAAGGACCCATCCACACTGGTCGAAGCCTGACATCCAGCTCACACCCTTGGTTCCTAGAAGCTATGGAACGCAGAGAAATTGTGGTTCATGAGATCCGCGAGGGAAACGACGAAAAACGAGTGCAGATGTCTGCCCAACAGTCGCAGCAGGGCCAGTGGATGAAGACGGGAAGGGATACTACAGACGTCCTTGGCGTGGAGTGAGATCTGTTGCAGTATGTACTCCATACGCCTAAGTTTCATCATCCAATCCCTCTACGATGTCCTGTAAATCTGGTCAAGTGGGGTAAACCCCCTTACCAGTCCTGTCCCCTCTGTGAACAGTCCAGACATTGGAGCATGTGCTGTCTGCGTGCTAAGTAGCCCTTTGCCAAGGCCGACTCACATGGTGGTGTTTGTCTGGCATTGGTAGTACCTTTGGTAAGGATGACTGTCATGTCCTTTTCAGGACCCATCCCCCACTGGTCCAAGCCTGACACCCAGCTCACGCCTGTGGCTCCTAGTAGCTGTCAGCATGCGACAGCGGCCACCCTCCGGGCAACAGCTGTCAGAGGCTGGCTTAACCAGTGGATAACCGATTTGGTGTCAATCCAATCGGTGAACTACGGTATGCCTACCCAGCATGTGAAGACAGGATTCGGCAGATTTCTAGGCAGAAATCATTGATGATTCAATGGGTAAGACGGCGTTTACCTGCAAAGCGTTGCGGAACGTGATGAGCATGGCAAGCCACGTAGAGTGCCCTGGTCATCCACTGCACCTGTATTCGTCTCTGGTCGTCTTGAATTGTCTTGCCACTGGACTCAGGTGAGAGAGTGAGGTCGACGAATCATGCAACTCTTCCTCACTTTAATCCAATTCATCGCACAAGTGCAGGTATGCATGGCCGAATGGATAAGAACGGTGTTTTTAACCATCCGGTGTGCTGATGCGCGGCCTTTGGCAGACTGTACAAGAATGTGTGGGACAGAAATGGACTAAGCCTGCAAACAAAGTTGAAAGTCTACAAAGCAGTTGTATTATCCACACTGCTATATGCTTGTGAAATCTGGACTGTTTATCAGCGACACGCTAGGAAATTAAACCACTTTCATACAGTCTGCTTTAGGAAGCTATTGAAGATTAAATGGCAAGACAAGATTCCAGACACTGAAGTCCTAGAAAGAGCGTCCATGCCCAGTATCCACACTCTACTAATGAAGAATCAGATTCGCTGGGCTGGTCATTTAACTCGCATGCCAGATACCAGGCTCCCTAAACGAATTTCTTTTATGGCGAGCTGCGTTGTGATAAACGCTCCCTACGCGGCCAGAGGAAACGCTTTAAAGAAACTGAAAATCTCACTGAAAGCTTTTTGAATTCATCATGACACCTGGGAGACTGCAGCCATAGACCGAAATTCATGGCGTACATCATTACGCAAGGGTGCAGTTACTTGTGAAGCAACCAGGACTGCAGGAGCTGTGAAGAAAATGCTAGACAGACAACACCACTACAGGAGCTTCTCCTCCTGGAACGTCAAGCATTATTTGCCCATTTTGTCAAAAAACATTTCGAGCCAAAATAGGCCTTATCAGCCATCAATTCTTAACCCTTTGAAAATAAAGATTTTCGTTCGTTCGTTCGTAGAATTCACGGCTCCATACTCTCAACTCCACTGGATGAAATGAATGGTCATCATCATTCTTGATGGACAAACAACACAACACCAAGCATTCACGTATCCATTTACATCTGTACTTATATAAAGCGATCGACTCGTCTCTGTTGATTGGTCAAATTGCCACAGCTGTATTTCAGAAAATGAAAAGTATCTTATGCAATAAGTCACTATGATTGAATGAAAGAATAAAATTTCACAAAAATTAAAAATTTAATTTCTACACGAAACATCCAAATTGGAAACAATAAAGAGAAATTTAATTTTTAATTTTTGTGAAATTTTGTGTAACAGAAGTTAAGTGTGCTATTAATGAATTTGCATCTGGCAAGCCTCCAGGTAAAGAAGGGATTCCAATAGAGCTTATCAAGAGTGGGCAAGAAACACTCACTCCACAGATCCACCAGCTAATAGAGCTATGCTGGCAAGAAGGACAAGTCCCACAGGATTTCAAAGATTCAAACATCATAACATTGTACAAGAACAAGGGCGATCGGAGCGGCTGCAACAACAATAGGGGTATCTCACTTCGATGTATTGTTAGGAAAGTATTTGCAAGAATTGTTCTGCGCAGACTTCAAGTACTAGGAGATCAAGTTTACCCGAAATCACAGTGTGGCTTTCGATGGGCTCGATCTACCATTGATATATTTTCAATGCGACAAATGCAAGAAAAATAAAAAACATAAATTAAAACGTTTTCCTACAATGAATTTGAATAACGAAGTCACAAACAATAGATTGCACAATTTATGGCCTGGCATATTTTGTTGCATCTTGTCAGGAACATGCTGCAGAAATCACACAACATAAAGTAAAATAACTAGATAATCCTTCAAGATGAAATATACATATATATGCACAGTAATTTCAATTGTCTAGCACTAATTTTAAACTGACTATCATGTCTGTCTGTTTGCACAAAACTGGCCTATACATATTAATCATGATGGCTTCTGTGACCTTTAACAAGTGACTATTTTGTGCGTTAAACATCACATGAAATGTATTGTCCCTATCAATCACGTGACCGCTTTCCAAAATGTGCCATCCAATCGATGACACAAGAGGTTTGTGATGTGTCAGCTTGGCCAGGCTCCCATCATCTTTCATCTTTGTGTATTATTCTGTCAATCCAATTGGGTATGTATTCGACTACCCTTTTGTTTAACTGCCTCCAAGTTTTGCGTTCATTTTCCCAATATGACTCAGGAGTGATATACCTCTGTACGTTTTGCACTCTCTCATATTGTCTTTCTTTTTCCATATTGGTACTATTACTGCCTTTTGCCAATCTTCTGGGACTTTTCTTTCTACCCATGCTATATTAAAAAGTCTTGTCAGCTATTTAACTCTTGTTTTCCCACAAGACTAAATAGCTTCTGTTGTTATTCCATCTGGACCCGGTGATTTGTTTTTTGTATAACTGAATTTACTTCTGGTATGAAGTTTTGTTGCTGATCACAGCTGTCAGGCACACAATTTGGGTTGTATGTGTTGTGGATTAAATAACGGTATATCTCTTTTGTTATTTACTGGTATTTAACTGTTCTTCTTCTTCTTCTTCTTCTTCAGCATTCCGAGCCATTGAGGTTCTTTGCTGCAGATACAAGCCGTCTCTAAATTTGTCTCATTTAACTGTTAATATTAATAATTTATGCAAACAGAATTATACTTATTCTTCAATGTTGTAATTGACATATAACTAAATTACCGTTTTTTATATTATTATTGTGTCAAATATTTGTGTATGCAGCTAAAAATGCATGGTCATCAAGAAATGAACTATCATAACATAATAGGAGTATACAAACTTAGATATATACCAAGACATTAGAAATATACAAACATAGATATGTACGAGGACATAAAAAATTTACAAACTTAAATATACGAAGACAGTTGAAATAGACACATTTATAATGATATTAAAAATATACATATATTTTCATGGGATATTAGAACTATACATACACTTTCATAGGATATTTGAAAAACAGAAATGTAGATCAACTCTCAGAACATATCATCATCAAGTGTCCTGCCAGCTGGTGTAGGCATCCATGACTTTCCACAGATCTCAGTCTTTGGTTCTGGATCAACTCTGCTGCTGATATTTCTCCATGCCACCGTCTCAATTCACCCAGCATCATTTCTCATGGTCTGGCTCTGCCTCTCTTCCCCTCGATCTTTCCAGTCGTCTGGATGTTCTCCAATGCCTCTCTTCTCATCACATGACCAAAGAAAGCTGTTTGTCCCTTTCTTATTGTCGTATTTAATGTTTTAGTTTCATTAGTCTCTTCCAAGAAATCATTGTTAGTTACTCTGGTAGTTCAAGAAATTCGCAACACTCGTCTCAAGAACCACATTTCTGTTGCCTCCAAGGTCTTCCTAATTTGTTCGTGTACATTCCAAGATTCACTGCCATGCAGCAAAACAGGTTACAAACCATGTTGGTAGCCATTGTACTTGAAACTCCAATTACAAAACCCTAAAAGGGAAAGATGCAACCCACGGAGAAGAAGCAAAAAGAAGGAAACTTAAGAAAAACATGTCGCACCATTTGTTCTTAAATCAAGGGGCAATAATTGTCATGAACCAGCGGCAGAAGAACCTGGACATTTCTAATTTTCGAAAAGGCAAAAGGGAAACAATTCAGACAATCATAAAAATAACTCACACGCTGTGAGTCAGTGAGTGCAGGGAACATGAAACACCACGCAAGAGTTAGTTATGTTTACCAACTCTCACATGAGAAGTGAGAAAGTACATGTCAGCAGATGAAATATTCAGAGGTGTGGGAGTAAAGGATTATATTGTGTTTGAGACAGCTAACCGAAGGAAGCAGATGTATACAGCTGTCAGTTATGTGTGAAAGGTCAGCAAATGTCGGCAACCGAAGATTGCTCTCTCTCTCTCTCTCTGTCTCTCTTCTGTGTGTGTGTGTGTGTGTGTGAGAGAGAGAGAGAGAGAGAGAGAGAGAGAGAGAGAGAGAGAGAGAGAGAGAGGTAAGCGAATGTTGGCAACTGCTACAAACAAGATTCAAGTATAGAATCTCATCATCCTTATGTGCCATGTCGATAAGCGTGTGCAGTCATGTTTCGCCATCTCACACAATCACCAGAGTAGTGGATCAGATCTGTGTTCTTGTTTCGACCACGCCAAGCGGCCAAGCCATCCAGATATTTACTTCTCTGCCTTCCCCTTGTTCTGTTCCCCCCAATTTTGCCAGTTGTCACCAAGTTCTCTAATTTATTTCTTCTCATAGCGTGACCAGAATACTGTGACTGTCTATGTCTAATTCCTCTAAGTTTACGGTTTTCATTTGTTATTGGTATTTCTGCCTGTCATGGTATTCTTTGCATTTTCCCCAGAAACCACATTTCCACTTCCATTTGAGATTTTTGTCTGCTCGTTGTCCATGTTTCACATCCATACAAAAGTACAGGTTCTATGTAGCACCTCAACACTCTCTTTCTCATTGCAATTAACAACATTTTATTGATCAGTATATTTTCCAACTTGAAAAAGGCAACCTTCACCATAGCAATTCTTGTTCTAATCTCTTCAAGGCATCTCCCATGCGATGTTATTACTGCTCCAAGATAGCTGTACCAATTCGCTTGTTTAAGAATATTCCCAGTTAAGCGTGTATTACATTGTGGTATTACCTTCTTCCTAGTGACAACCATAATCTGTCTTCTTGCCATTTAATTCTAACCCTAGTCGTTCACTGTGTACAATAACAGCATCTATTAAATGTTGCAGATCCTGTTCATTGTTTGCAATTAATACTGTATCATCCGTATATCTAATGTTAATGATGTTACTCCCCCAATGGTGATCCCTCAAATATCTTTTAAATTTCTAAAAATATGTTCACTGTCTAGGGAAAATAGATCTAGGGACATTACACATCCCTGTCTCACGCCTCTCTTAATAAGCTGATATTGATCTACTTCATTATCAATCTTTATGGCAGCTTGTTGTTTCCAATAGATGTTTTTCACAAGTCTAAGGTCTGTCCCATCAATTTGCAGATCTGCAAGCACTATCATCATGTTGACATGTCTTACTGTGGAAACTACAGCAACCCAATATTAAAGTCTAGTGAAGTCACTGTAAGTACTGTTAATCAGCCAGAACTGTGCTATGGCTCATGAGGATGCTGAGTTCAAAGCACTTGATGAATTAGCTGATTACTGAGCAGCACAGAGGTCGGGTTCTATAGATCCCATATCGTATATGGTGTGTAGTTCAGATCCAGAAGCTGCAGTCTATGAAGACACGTGTCACTGTTACGGACATCTACAGCAGCCATTTGTCAATAATAAGGATCACGGCTTAAACCATCTTGAGATGGTAATGATATAGTCAGCAGACTGCTGCCCTGACTGGAGGACGACTGACTAGGTACTTAGCCTGGTGATTCATGTATCACAACTGACTGGGTACTTAGCCTGGTGACTCATGTATCACAACTGACTAGGTACTTAGCCTGGTGGTTCATGTATCACAACTGACTAGGCTCTTAGCCTGGTGGCTCATGTATCACAACTGACTAGGTACTTAGCCTGGTGGTTCATGTATTACAACTGACTAGGTACTTAGCCTGCTGGCTCTTATATCACAACTGACTAGGTACTTAGCCTGGTGGTTCATGTATCACAACTGCCTAGGTACTTAGCCCGTGGCCCATGTATCACAACTGACTGGTTACTTAGCCTGGTGATTCATGTATCACAACTGACTAGGTACTTAGTCTGGTGGTTCATGTATCACAACAGACTAGGTACTTAGCCTGGTGGCTCATGTATCACAACTGACTAGGTATTTAGCCTGGTGGTTCATGTATTACAACTGACTAGGTACTTAGTCTGGTGGCTCTTGTATCACAACTGACTAGGTACTTAGCCTGGTGATTCATGTATTACAACTGCCTAGGTACTTAGCCCGTGTCTCATGTATCACAACTAACTGGTTACTTAGCCTGGTGATTCATGTATCACAACTGTCTGGGTACTTAGCCTGGTGATTCATGTATCACAACTAAGTACTTTGCCTGGTGATTCATGTATCACAACTGTCTGGGTACTTAACCTGCTGATTCATGTATCACAACTGTCCGGTACTTAGCTTGGTGGCTCATTTATCACAACTGCCTAGGTAATTAGCCCGTGGCTCAAGTATCACAACTGACTAGGCACTTTGCCAGGTGGCTCATGTACCACAACTGACTAGGTACTTAGCCTGGTGGATCATGTATCAAGTGCGGCACTATCAGCAGTGGTCGAGACAGTAGAATACAGTGTTTACCCTCACCTGTCCTGCCATATTTAAGCAAAGGAGTGGAATTTAGGAGTGTTATCATCTTCACTCATGTGTGAAACACTGAACTGGAAATGTTATAAAGATGTGTCATCTGTGTGATACTACAGCCATGAAGACTGATGTGAAAGCATCTGTATGGAAATGGCAGTGATGCCAATTGTCCGCCTGTCTAATGTGTCTATCCTTGTGGTGTATCGTCAAGTCTATCAAGTCTATGAGCCTGGTCTTGATTGTGGCCATGCATTGTTTTATTACTGTATCTGTACTTATTGTCAGTCATCTGTGAACACAAGAGAACATATGTCTACAGACCACACTCTATCACTGCAGCTTTCTACATATAGAATTACCATACACTTCTATACAACCACAAGATTACAACTCTTGAAATGCATATCTAATGCGTATATACTCATGTGGCACCTCAGATGGCCCAACTTAGTGAAAAATGCACCATAAATATCTCATTTGTTAAGTTTCTCTCCTATTTGTGTTATCATGTGGCATTTCAGTTTGCACAATTCAGTGAAACATGCCACACAATCATCATATTTGTAAGGTTGCTCTCCTGTGTGTATTTTCATGTGGCATTTCAGGCTGCTAGACACAGAACATTTACCACAAATTTACCACGTTTACCACAAACATCACTCTTATAAGGTTTCTCTCTAGTGTGTGTTCTCATGTGGCCCTTCAGATAGTCTGCTCTAGTAAAAAAATGCACCAGAAACATCACACTTGTAAGGCTTCTCTCCTGTGTGTATTCTCATGTGGCCTTTCAGGCTGCTAGACACAGAAAAAGGTTTACCACAAAACATCACACTTGTAAGGTCTCTCTCTTGTGTGTGTTCTCATGTGGTGTTTCAGTTGGCTAGCTTGTCCAAGAACTGCACCACAATCATCACACTTGTAAAGCTTCTCTCCCTTGTGTATTCTTGTGTGGCGTTTCAGGCTGCCAACATGAAAAAAAGATTCACCACAAACATCACACTTGTAAGGTTTTTCTCCTGTATGTGTTCTCATGTGGCTTTTGAGATGGCTAGAATGAGACACAGATTTACCACAAACATCACACTTGTAAGGCTTCTCTCCTGTATGCAATCTCATATGGTACTTCAGATGGCCCAACTGAGAAAAACATGCACCACAAACATCACATTTGTAAGGTTTCTCTCCTGTGTGTGTTCTCATGTGGCATTTAAGTTTGCACAATTCAGTGAAACATGCAGCACAATCATCACACTTGTAAGGTTTCTCTCCTGTATGTGTTCTCATGTGGATTTTAAAATGGCTAGAATTAGACACAGATTTACCACAAACAACACACTTATAAGGCTTCTCTCCTGTGTGTATTCTCATGTGGCTTTTGAGATTGCTAGAATGAGACACAGATTTGCCACAAACATCACACTTGTAAGGTTTCTCTCCTGTATGCAATCTCATATGGTACTTCAGATGGCCCAACTGAGAGAAACATGCACCACAAACATCACATTTGTAAGGTTTCTCTCCTGTGTGTGTTATCATGTGGCATTTCAGTTTGCACAATTCAGCAAAACATGCAGCACAATCATCACACTTGTAAGGTTTCTCTCCTGTATGTGTTCTCATGTGGCTTTTGAGGTGACTAGAAATAGGCACAGATTTACCACAAACAACACACTTGTAAGGCTTCTCTACTGTGTGGATTCTCATGTGGCTTTTGAGATTGCTAGAATCAGACACAGATTTACCACAAACATCACACTTGTAAGGTTTCTCTCCTGTATGTGTTCTCATGTGGCGTTTGAGACTGTCTGCTCGAGTAAGAAATTTTTCACAAACATTACACTTGTAAGGTTTCTCTCTTGTATGTGTTTGCATGTGGATTTTCAGGTTAGAAGCTTGAATAAAAGATTTACCACAAACATCGCACTTGTAAGGCTTCTCTCCTGTGTGTATTCTCATGTGATGCTTCAGTTGGCTAGCTTGTCTAAGAACTGCACCACAATCATCACACTTATAGGACTTCTCTACTGTATGTGTTTCCTTGTGTCTCTCAAGGATGTCAGAAAGAGGAAATGATACATCACAAATATCACAATGGTAAGGTTTCTCACTTGTATGTGTTTTCCTGCAGCTTGTCATGGCATCAACTTGTGTAAATGACTCACAGCAAACATGACACAGGTCAGATTTAGCATCTGTATATGTGCTTTGATGGTAATTTAACACATGAGCTTCAAGAGATGCACCACACTTACTGCATTTGTAAGGTTTCTCTCCAGTATCTGCTGTCTTGTATCTATGTAAACCTGTGTCTACACTGACAACTACATTACAAACATCAGACATGTGTGATGTGTTCTGTGTATGTGATGTCTTGTATCTATGTAAACCTGTGTCTACACTGACAGCTGCATCACAAACATCAGACATATGTGGTGTGTCTTCTGCTTGTATTCTTGGAGGTCTACAACTGGTATAACCAACAGAGTCATCAGGAGATGTCCCAGAAATCTGTGTATGTTTTACTGGAGTGTCCACATAATGCAATTGAATATTCTCATTAATTGTACATAGTTTAGCATTGATTTCAATCATAGAAGTCACACTCTCTGACATGTTGCCACAATGTTCATGTCGCTGTGATGCTGTGTAACCATGCTCTGTCCCAGTAAGTGATACTTCTTGGTGATTAATTTGAGTTGTAGCCTCAATCATGCTTGATTCTGTGTTGTTATGTTCTGAAATCTCTTGATTGCTGTAACTTGTCATGCCAATCATTTTACTGAATCTGTAACTCTTGTCTTCAGACAAATCATCAGACAGTTCTTGTTTCACAGGTTTCCAGTCTATGTAACCATCTGCCATCTTCATATCCATTTTTGATTGTTCTTGTAAGGATAGACAACTCTGAGAACAGGGATCTGTTTCTGAAATACACACATAGAACTTTACAGAAGTGTTAGATAATAGATTATTTGTGATGAAACTTTCAAATAATCAGTATAAGTGTAATCTAAAATATGAACAACCACTTCATGTAAGTACTAACCACTTCATGTAAGTACTAACTTCTAGTAGATGAAGTTCATTCATTAATTCATTCAGTAGCATGTCCTTTGCAGAACCATACTCCCATAACAACATTCAAGTTAACTTCTCTATCATAAGCCCACATCCAATACAGTAGATGAAGTTACTTTATGTAAGTGTAACAGATGAGCAGTTACTTTGTGTTAGTACTGCCATATCTGTCTATGACAACACTCCTGTGGCATGATGTCTTCAGACGTTCGCATCCCCAGTCCATTTACATTTCTCAATACTTAGTAGTTAACCACAGTAAGCCGTCTTGATACCCTAACTAAAAATAGAATCGTAGATTCTAAATCGAGAGAGGGTAGATGAATGGTGGGGACTCAATTTGATTGGGTAACCCTTGGGCTGGTAACGCTCCTTAATACATAATTAGCCCGCCAGTCGAAGCCTTGATTCCATCCCGTAAAGACGTGTTCAAGATGCAGTGGTAAAATTTGCCCAAAAGCATTCTTTAGGATGTGGTCATCTGCACATCAGGTACCTAAATCATTTAATATGTTATGTGTAAACCTGATGAAGTGAGAGAGAGAGACGAATGGCCGAGTATTTTCTTGAGAAAATGTAAAAAGAAGACAATTCGTTGTACAGTGACTCTAAAACTGCTGCTCAAAACCTGTCATGTCTACCGCAGTGAAACATTCTTACCATGCCTATTGTCTGTCTGATTTGATGATTTGCATATGCTTATGACTGTAAACCACGCTCAATGCATATGGCAAAACCTTTGTGCGCTCTGAACATTCGTTGAGTGCCTATCATGACCATTCTTAACCAAACTGTACATCGCTCTTGAGAGTTACCTTTGGCAGTTATGTTTCAGAATGTGTGATGCTATATACTGCATGTAATTTCTCCCTTATAATGGCTGAGAATGTTTGAGTGAATGAGATGATAATTATATAATTAACTTCTCCTATTTGTAAAAGTAAAGACACTTATTATATCCATGTTTGCAGGACTGCATTGCACTGTGGAAATTAACCTACAGTGTCTGTCAGATGAATACATGGGAAGGCTCATGCTATTTGTCAGGGAAAATTCATGTTTTCTTTCATTATGTGTATTCCACATGTGAAGGCAATTCTAGTGCATGATTTCTGCCATACAATGCCTACTTCTTGGTGCTTACTCACACTGTCTGTTCTCATGGTACACCGGTCCCTGTGATCTACTCATTGTGAGAATTTACAAGATAATTGTGTGAAGCTGCCTCTGATTAGGAGTATGTGCCTATGACTTCACGGTTTTGGGGATGAACCTGGAGAAAGGATATCACCCCAAACCCCCAAATAAAATTGCACTTCATCATCAGTGAGAGGCGGGTGTTCGAATATCACACTCCCCTTTCCCCTCCCATTCCTCTCTGAATCTGTGATAGTACTGTATAACTGTGACAATGGTTCAATAGATGTAAAACACATGTTGTGCCTTTGTTTATTAACAGAGAATGAGAAAGATGGGGGAGGCTTTTCAATTACCAGGACAACTCCAGGGGAAGTCCTGAGCTCTAGTCTTCAACTCCAGCTGAAAAGTCAGACTCCAAAAAGACCAAAATGAACAACAGGTTGCAAAGATTCAGCCTGAATCCACTAATTCTGGCCTATACAGATGGCACTGAAGAAAAGTCTTTCTTAAAAGCCTAAGACAGGGATACTCTCCAATTTTGTAAAAGCTCCAGGCTATATCTTCAAGATAAATTCAAGAAGAAACCTTAAGAGGAGAGATCACCTGGTCTTCAGCATGTCACTACTGGCTAAGAGTGGACATTAAAGGTGCACTTGGAGCTGACCCTATCACAGCTTAATATTAATAATGGCTGAAAGCTGAAGGAGCAGAAGTTAATAAATAGAGCAAATTCACAAAATGGATTAGTGATAAGTCGGTGTGGTGATTCAGTTACATCAGAACCTGTTTGTGGGAGATAGACTGGCAGAGAAGAATGATGGGACATCATAGTTTTTAGATCTTCCTCTGCTGGAAAAGTAAAACTAATCCCAAATTATCAACTTTGCGAACAGTCTACTCACCCTTCGGAAGGACATGTTTGTCACTTGCTTCGGACTAGTCAAAGTAGGGAATAGCCTAAACTGGAAAAACATTATGGGGAAAGCTGAAACCTGAGACATTCCCAACACCTTCATGGTGCTAAAAGACGGTACACGGATCAGTATAGCAGTGTCTCCCTATACTTGTGCCCGGCTATAGGTTTATCATGTGTTTTCCTCATTTGACGGTTGGGAAAGTGATAGCATGATTAAAGTGTTGTGGTGTAGGATAACCTATGGTGTAGATATGTGAAGGAGGAGGGTTTATTTAGATTGATGTTTCTGTGGGGATATTGAGTGATGTGTTTGGGTTTTCATAGATAATGTCACTATAATTTGCATATAAACATATTTGAGATGTAAATTGTTGGCAGAATATGAAGCCTGAGTCTTCACTTGACCTCATCAAACATTAATAAAAGATTAGTAGTAAGAGAACAGTTTTTGAGATACATGTCTCTGTGATTGTCTTGTACATTGTTGAGAAAGAAATGTCCAACTGGTGTCAAGCATCTTCATGGTGACTGTTACTCTACTGTTGTGGTTGGTTACAGATATTGTGAAAGTCTGTGTGGTTGTTGTCAAGTATCTTACATGATGTATGACTTGTCTAACCTGTTGGTGTGATCATTCTTTGTGAATGTTTGTCCAACTGTTGTCAAGATCTTCTCATGTTGATGTCTTGTTCAACCAGTGTAGAATACAGTCATTGTTGTTTATGTTCACTACAATGGTACAATTGTCAATGTGATCATTTGTCCAAGTGTCTTGTGTCACTTGAAATAAGTAATGAGATCAAAAATGAGGTTGGCTACCAGAGCACAGTCAGCTGGAAGATGAGAGAACTGCTTTCATTGGTTACTGTGGCTAACTGCCAAGATCTCTATATATATATATGGCCTAGAAGAGAAATCATCTATAAATAATTCTGTGTAGAACTTAACTTGTGACTAATTTCTCACAGTGGGGGGTACTCGATGAGCCAAAATTCTGAATGGTTTCTCTACAAGGGTTATGCGAGAATAAATATCAATACCTCTAGACAATACTTGCTGTTACTAACCTGTATCTTTTATAGAGAGATATACTTTATAGAACTTCACTCATTGGAACTTCTGTAATTCTCTATAAACCCACAAAAAACCTCACAACTCCCAACCAGTCTAACTGCCAAATCTGTCTATGACAACTGCCGTGATCGAGGTCACGTCATGGCATAGTTAAGCCATAACCCAGGTTAGATGAGGTTAGAGGTTATGGCAGTGTTCAGCAATTGGATACCCGGATCGTGAAAAGTGGATATTTTTCACATGGCGTGAAAACGCTGGGATTCGCTTTACAATTAACAGGAAGCAGTATCTGGAGAAAGGGCTTTCAAGTTGTGGTGGTTGTCGTGAACACACCATGTCTAGAAGATAGGCACAGTGTATACTATGCCGCCTTTTTATTATGTTAGATTTGTTTGTTGTGTCGATGAAATGCTGAATATCTTAAATGTACTGTACTTACTATAACTGTGAAAACGTCGCTCGAGTTTTGTTCGTTTATAGTTGCGTTCGACTCATTATAGTGTGTAGTATAGAAGCCACAGTTAACCAGTTCAGAGAAACAGTCATTATGCCGAGGTATGGACAAAAGCCATCTCACCAAGTGAAGTCAGCCTGTCAGCGGCCTTAAAAGAATAAAGGTAGAGTTACGGACTTGAGTGGTATGCAGTCATTATCACAGATGCAGCGCTCAAGGCAAGACCAGAAAACGCCATGTAAAATTTACACATTGGCACCTTGCCGTCTTGACAGACGATAGTTTGTGCTTTAAAAAGGCATAATAACTTTTAACTATGGCGGTAGCGAGTGTGACTGATAAGGCCAATTCGCGTTGTAAATGTTCGTTCACAGTGGGTGCATGTGAACACATGGTCATTTCCACCATCATGCACCATCTTACGTCTCACATGCTCAGTGTGTGGCTTATCTGCAATCATTTTCTCCTTTGTCTTTATTCCATTTCTGATAGTTGCCCTCCATGCAACACGTTCAGCGGCGACTTGCTCCCATTGTGCATTATCAATGCCTGTATCAATCATGTCCCGCTTACACACATCTTTGTATCGTAGTAGAGGCCGACCCTGAGATCTCTTACCCATCTGTAATTCACCAAAAAAGATGTCCTTTGGTATTCTACCATCATCCATCCTCCTAAGATGTCCTAACAATCCAAGTCTACGAAGACTGAGCATGGAATAAACCGTCACACAACCTGATCTTTCCAATACTTCAGTATTTGTGATTCTGTCTTGCCACTTAATACCAAGAATTCTTCGCAGACACCGCATATGAAAGCTGTTTAAACGTTTCTCTTGGTGTAAGTAAGTTGTCCAGGTTTCACTGCCATAAAGAAGAGTACTAAGGACACAGGCTTGATAGACAAGGACTTATGTAAAATAAGAGAGCCAAAATATGAGGCTCATAAACATCACGCAGAATAACTGCAAACGAGTCAGAACCACAAACTCTCAAAGGCCATTATTTGCTAGTAAAAGAACGATGGAGTGGCACACGATCTATGGCACTTGCAATAAGAAATGGCAACACTCTAACACAAAGGCATATGTAATGCAGTAGATCTAACAAAATGACTAAGTTACTGTGCGGCACAACGTGTGTCGCTCAGTGGCACATGGGGACTTGGAGTGGATTGAAAATACCAGAAAAATAACCCTACAACGAGTCAAGAATAACAGAAAAGAAAGTTTAAACCACACATTCCTGCGGTTAATTTTATGTGAGGGACTGTAGCAACCTCCAGTGAAATATAATACAAACTATTTATAATGAGAAGTGGAACACGAAGAGTCCAAGTTTCAAATAGGCAGAACGAATATTCAGTGTTCAAAGTGTGTGAAATATTAAAGAAATTAAGAACTGTAATTAGTATATATTTAATCATGGTGACGGACATAATGAGTTCAAAATAAAGAACATGTGAACAATTTCATATAAATAGTTTTGACAGTGTTCGAGGAAATTTCATAGAGATTCCGTGAATACTACAGTAGTCGAGAGACAGGGATGAACTATTCACCTAGAGACGATTTCTACATGGGACACGTAAAAAATAACTATGTCGCCGAGTACATTAAAAGATAAACATTATTATTATATGATCGATGGAATCCCTCACTGTATAGAACATGAACAAGGAGAAGACATATACGACCATAAGAAATGACGAGATTGGTTGTAAAGGTTAATATAATGTCAATAGAATATAAACACAAGACATGCAAAATAAACAATGAACGCATTCGAGAGGTCACAAGCTGGACCGCGGGATATAGGTCAGACATTCAACACAGAGACCGCAAGTAGCAAATACCGACAACTGGGGAACGTGTCGATATGTACTTCCAACCAGTCTAACTGCCATATCTGTCTATGACAACACTCCCAAACAGACATAACTGCCATATCTGTCTATGACAACACTCTCAATCAGTCCTAACTGCCATATCTGTCTATGACAACACTCTCAATCAGTCCTAACTGCTATATCTGTCTATGACAACACTCCCAAACAGACATAACTGCCATATCTGTCTATGACAACACTCCCAAACAGACATAACTGTCATATCTGTCTATGACAACACTCCCAAACAGACATAACTGCCATATCTGTCTATGACAACACTCCCAAACAGACATAACTGCCATATCTGTCTATGACAACACTCTCAATCAGTCCTAACTGCCATATCTGTCTATGAAAACACTCTCAATCAGTCCTAACTGCTATATCTGTCTATGACAACACTCCCAAACAGACATAACTGCCATATCTGTCTATGACAACACTCCCAAACAGACATAACTGTCATATCTGTCTATGACAACACTCCCAAACAGACATAACTGCCATATCTGTCTATGACAACACTCCCAAACAGACATAACTGCCACAACAGTCTATGACTACACTCCCAAACATACATAACTGCCATATCTGTCTATGACAACACTCTCAATCAGTCCTAACTGCCATATCTGTCTATGACAACACTCTCAATCAGTCCTAACTGCCATATCTGTCTATGACAACACTCTCAATCAGTCCTAACTGCCATATCTGTCTATGACAACACTCCCAAACAGACATAACTGCCATATCTGTCTATGACAACACTCCCAAACAGACATAACTGCCATATCTGTCTATGACAACACTCCCAAACAGACATAACTGCCATATCTGTCTATGACAACACTCCCAAACAGACATAACAGGCCACAACAGTCTATGACTACACTCCCAAACAGACATAACTGCCATATCTGTCTATGACAACACTCCCAAACAGACATAACTGCCATATCTGTCTATGACAACACTCCCAAACAGACATAACTGCCATATCTGTCTATGACAACACTCAGAACTATGTTTCTCTCTGCTTACTATCAAGCCCACTACCAAGTGTCATGTCTGTTGCATAAACCAAGACAATAACATTATGTCAGTTGCATAAACCAAGATAATGACATTATGTTAGCTGCAAAAAATAAGAAAAGATAATGACATCATGTCAGTTGCACAAACCAAGATAAAGAAGTCATGCCAGTTGCACAAAACAAGATAATGATATCATGTCAGTTGCACAAAACAAAATAATGACATCATGTCAGTTGCACAAAACAAGATAATGATGTCATGTCAGTTGCACAAAACAAGATAATGACATCATGTCAGTTGCACAAAACAAGATAATGACATCATGTCAGTTGCACAAAACAAGATAATGATGTCATGTCAGTTGCACAAAACAAGATAATGATGTTATGTCAGTTGCACAAAACAAGATAATGACATCATGTCAGTTGCACAAAACAAGATAATGACATCATGTCAGTTGCACATAATGACATCATGTCCATTGCACAAACCATGATAATGACATATCAGTTGCACATACCAAGATGATGACGCCATGTCAGTTACACAAACCATGATAATGACATCATGTCAGTTGCACAAACCACTATAATGATGGCATGACAGTTGCACAAACCAAGATAATGACATCATGTCAGTTGCACAAACCAAGATAAACATGACATGTCAGTTGCACAAACCATGATAATGATGACATGTCAGTTGCACAAACCATGATAATGACATGTCAGTTGCACAAACCATGATAATGATGACATGTCAGTTGCACAAACCATGATAATGACATGTCAGTTGCACAAACCATGATAATGATGACATGTCAGTTGCACAAACCAAGATAATGACATAAGGCCAGTTGCTCACAAAATAAAATGAAGGAACGAACAAACAAACAATTAAATTTTATTTTCAAAGGGTAACAAATTGGGCACGCAGGTCCGTCTTACATTCCGCCTTTCCAATCACTCATCTTTCTTTCATCAACAGAGCATGATACATTCACATAGAAAATAAATATTGTCAAATGAATGTTTTAAACATAAACAATTCGTATTACTATGTTGTAAGACACATCCCCCACCCACATACACTTACCCCTCACACACAAAACACCCCCAGGCACACATGCATTCCGCCACCCATTCCCCATCCACACACATCCCCCGACCAACACACACCCCCACACTCAGCCACCCACTTTTTCCACCACCCAGCCAAACACACATTCCCCCCCATACACATTCCACACCCACACAAACATCCTCTACTTACACACATCCCCCACCCACCCACGCATCCCAGACACACCCACATCCCACCCATAAACACACATCCCCATCCACACACACATCTCACCACCCACCCACACATCCCCATCCAACCACACACACATACATCCCTCGACCAATCCACACATCCCCCACCCACACCCACATGACTGTCATACTTCACATCACATCCATATGACTGTCGTAATTCACATTATGTGTGCATGTTTGCGTTTCACATGAATGCTCATGTGATCTTTTCTCTTGAACTTTTTCTTGCAGAAATCACATGAAAATGGCCTGTCTATAGAATGTGTCGCTGCATGAAATACCAGGTTAGATCTGTATGCGGTGGAATAGTCACAGATTTTACACTTGTACGGCTTAAGTCCCAGATGCCCTCTGATATGCTGCTCCAAGGTGGTCTTCTGACTGCAGCTGTACTCGCAGTACTTACACTCAAATGGTCGGTGGTTCATGTGCGTTCTCATGTGGTAGGTCAAGTTGATATTTTTAGCAAACTGTTTTTCACACAGCTTACAAATGAACCGGGACTTGCGAGTGCTGGGTTTTCCGAGAGGTGGTAAACTGTCTGTGGGCTGACTGGAGAGGCCACAGCCTGGACATTCATCAGGTTCCAGGTCTGTACATTGTCTGTAAGCACTGCAATGAGGACATTGTAACTCCTGCAATGTTGACCCTGAACTGTCAGCAGGCACGTCCACGGTAGAATCTAATTCTGAAACATTTTTACATGTAGAAGATGAAGTTAATGTGACATTGCCAGTAGATAACTGGCATACATTGTCACTTTATTGGATTGTTGTCTCACAATCACCATGTCCGTCTGGTTCTGAACTCAAACCTAACAGAAAATCTTTGTCAGAACATCTGGCAGCAGATGAGGTCTCTTGTAGATCTGCTCCTGCGTGCAGCGAGGCGACCAAAATTCGGCTCACGGCCTACGGTCAAAGGGGAATAACTGGGCAATTTCCCGCTAGAAGACCCCAGTAGTAACTGGTGTCCCTTGTAACCAGCTAGAACAATCTAGCTTATTCTCGAGTCGGGAACCCTGCTCAGAATTAGTGCGCCCAGACTGGCCCAGTCTGCACGAGGAACAGCCGCTTAGCGAAGTTCAGGTTTTGGTTGACGGGTGAAGGTCAACTAGTGTTTCAGATCAGTTGTGGTGTGTTCAAGCTGTTCTAAGGACGTCTGTAGAATAGTGGCTGTATGAACTGTCGAGATGGCGATCAAAGGCACTCGACAGATTCGGAAGCCTGTTGTCCAAATCATTTCTATATATTAAAGGTATTTATTCTTTTGACTGATATAATTGGGTATCGATCTACTAGACCGTTATCGTGCACAGCGTTGGCAGTCGTTGACTTTACGGCAAGTTAACGCATGCATATTTACTAGTCTGTCAAGTGGGCCTAGCCGAAATTGGGGTTGTGAAAGGATGGCTTTACCATCCATAGTTGATGCACATCCTATGAGCAGGCAGCTATTGGATAGCCCCTAAAGAAGGGAAAATTCAGACTCAGGGCCTTGCGGCCTTTCCATAGAATATATGCATGTGTGGGCTTGAAGATAGAAATTGTCGGATGGGGTCGGCGATGCAGAGAGGTACGACGACACATTTCCGGTGTACACCGCGGACATTGGGGCGAGATCAGGCGACACCTAAACTATATCGAGTAACACCTCTAACAACTTAGGGGAACATGCTACGCCATTTGCACCGGTTGGCAGGAGTGTCGGATGATTAACTGCGGAGATGTCGACTGTCTCCACAATTTCAGACGGCCTCTGGATTTCTTTTTCTGCTTTCCTCCCAACTGTCCTGTACCTGATTAGTCCCATAGGGGGAACAAAGGGAAGGAATATTGGTGATTCCAAATAGAGTTGTGGAGAGAAATATAACCGTGGGACATATGACTTTCAGTGATTTATGCAGCTGTTCCAGAGAACAGTGATGCTGTTCTATCTACTCACCCTAGGGGAAGGGGGTGAGAGAACAGCGTTGGATATCACCCGCTACATGGGGGATAGACCATGTATTTATATTTCCATTTATATTAAGATGGTCACCTGCTACAGGGAGACGAGAACTATGTAAGGAAAGGATGCTAGCCTTTGACTATAATACAGAGGCACCTCTCCCACAGGGAAGATGGGACAGAAGGGGCACCTGGAAAAAGGTTCACCTATATCTGGGAGTGAGAACCCAGGAAGATACGAGGAGGGAGAAAACCCCAATGAGGGGTCAGCTGAGAGAGAGAACCGGTCTACAAAGGGGTTATTAAGGCTAAATCTAATACCTAACCTTTGATGCATGAAATGACTAAATCTTTTTCAGGGAACTTCTGCACCTCACGGGTGATTGACTGACGAGACAGGTCTGAGCTGCAGTACCGTTCTCTAGGGATGATACTCTTCCTCGAGTGGTCTGACAGATGAGAGTCCCGCGGCATTACAGTCCAAGTCATAGCAGGTGAGGAAGGGAACTGGAACATTTATATTGTGATGTAATGTTCATATTATTCTGAGAGTCATAAACCGTATATCCGTGTGAGTTGAATGCTGTTGTCAGTTGCTCTCACTAGGTCATTTCTTTGCAGATCTGCCTTTGAGTTCACAGACCCCCAGCGCAGGCCCAGCTAACGACAGAGGGAGATGGAATGGACCAACAAGAGTGTGTTCATGAGCTTCCCGGAGTGGAAGGAACATCTGGTCACTCCAGCGTAACTAGTTCCCATCATGGTTCTGTCGCACTGCTACTGAGTGAGTGCATGGGCAACACTGTGAGCTGTGAAATTAGCGTGGAATGCTTTTACATCTGTCCTGTACAGTGACCTGCATGTTTAGAACAATGACTGCCGGCTGTTGCTGAATTGACTGATTTTTCTTTTCGGTTCACGAGTGCATTTTTCAGGAGACTCCTGGGAGTCAGCGCTGAAGCTACGGAGATCGTGCTTTATGTGACACTTTCAGCGGGTCACCCTGCGGTAAAAGACTGAGCCATGTGGGTCAATGAGGTCTTTCAGGTGACTGCCGAGTCCATCGACGATGAACTGTGGTTTTCGTGGATGAATTTTGTGTTGGCATTCTGCAGCGGCATTATGCACAGTGTACCTGTGCAGGCTGTTGGATTGCCAAGACCCCTGTCTATTCCACTTTTTACATTGGACAGTGGGGAGCATTTTGTGTGATATTCACTAGCACAGGAATGGAGCATAATGGGGATGACCCGTTGCCGTGAAGTTGGAATCTCAACTAACTAACTAACTAACTAACTAACTAACTAACTAACTAACTGACTAGTTCCCATCACCTATGATCTCCTGGTGCACTCACCGTCCAGTGTCAGTACAGAACAGCCAGTACCATTTTGCAGCGGTATATCAACAAGGTAAACTAGTATTTACACGTATTGCTCTCCAGCCATGATGGCTCCAAGAATTGTCTTATGCCCAGTGCTGAAGATCTATGGACCTGAGGCTTACAGACAATAGTGACTTTAGGCGCCACTCTATTGCTTCTTGGTCCGACTCCAGATACAGTAGTCCTCCTTGAAAAGACTATTTGTTGCCTGTAATTCCTTCATCATCCCAATGAATACTAGTCCTCCACGTGCATCCCATAACCCAACTTTGAACTTTGATTTTGCCCAATGGGCTAATTGGGAAGGCACGCTCGTCACGTCACTATAGTTGAACTTGCCACCATCACCTTCTAGACCAGGGGAAGTCTATAGAGTCTAGTGTTGAGCCAGATTATCTACTTCCAGAAGGACAATGTCGCACCTGCTACCACGATGCTCCGGAACATCAGTAGGAGGATCTGCTGCCACCGGGTGGGTCACTTCTGACAGCAGACTGGGAGGACTGCATCTATACGGCTTTATGAGGAGGATCTGCCGCCACCGGGTGAGTCACTTCTGACAGCAGACTGGGAGGACTGCATATATACGGCTCTATGAGGAGGATCTGCCGCCACCGGGTGAGTGACTTCTGACAGCAGACTGGGAGGACTGCATATTTACGGCTCTATGTGGAGAGCCGTGAGCCTTCATGTCTGATCTGGATACTGTCTAGCTTCCAACTGCCTCACTCTGCCTATCTCATCTGACGCTTTATTGTACATACATTGATATCGTATGTTAACCAGAGTGGCATCAGTCATTAGTGATGAGCTCTAGGGGTTATGGTCCATTTCCAGGAAAGGTGAAGAAGGGTATGTCCAGACTCTGAATGAGTGGGTAGATGACAAGTTCCTGCACTCTGACCTAGAACTGGCCCAGGGTAACTAATGTGGTGATAGCTCCCCTCACTCCAGGGACATTGCGTCTGGGAGGCTGTCCCTCGGGTGTGCGGAGGCTTCATGCTGCACCCACCTGTTCCAGCTTTTTGTTGAAAACATACAACAGCTGCAAGCAAATCTATCTTTTGGGTGCTCTCTTTTTTGTGCTTTTTCATGTCTCACTGGCAAACTGTAACAAATTTACAAAACAAGCAACACATTAAAGCATATTCTTGATGTTCCCTTTTGTAATGTTTCTTCAGTTTTCTGTAGGATGCACACTCAGTGCTGCACAAGCAGCATCTCAAGCTCCTGCCACAGTCTGGTGCCGTCTCCATCACACACAAAGATGACCACTGTAGGCACTGATGTTCTCTCACTGAGTTTTGCTGAATGCTTGGTCAGTGTTTGCTGGAGCTTGCTTTTGTAATATTGAATAATCAGTTTCTTCTTGTTACATACAACAAGAAAATCTTGGCGGTCAGTTGAAGTTCAAATACATTCACATGAAGCGCACTTATAATTGTTGTATATTTTCCTTATCATCTCACCAATTTATGAACTGATCAATCAATCATCTTATGATCATCATCATCATCTCAGCATGTGACAGGCGTGCAGGAGTAGCTGGTGTATAGATGCTGTCTACCTTCTAGCAGTATAAAATCTTGGTTATATACAAGTATGCAAAATCTTTCGTTGCTAGTAAAGTGGCGAAGAAGATAATGATGTCATGCGAGTTGCACAAACCAAGATGATATCATGTCAGTAGCACAAACCAAGATAATGACATCATGTCAATTGCATAAACTAAGATTACGACATCATGTCTGAGACATGATCAATGGCCAAAGATCAAGACACTTTTAAGTAAGCTGCAATGAAAGCAGTGTTCTACAAAGGACCTGCAACATCTGTGACTTACTTGTATCTTCACATGCATAATCTAGATATACTTCGGGAGGTTCTATCCTGACACTTGCTGGTGTTTTACTGTCCATCTTGTCAAAGACTTGAACCTCAGAGGTCATCTCTCTAGTAGAACTGTGAACACTGTCAGCCTGAAAGCAATGATGATTCACACACACTTCAGCATACACAAATAATATATTTCAGTAAATGTCATGTCTAGAATTACAATGGTCAATTAAAGACATGATGACTGATGTGCGACCTAGACTGCTGTCTGCTGTTGGTGCAATTACTGATACATAAAATCATAATGCTTAAGATTTAATAAAAACATATGTAACATTTGCATGAATGTGTGTAAACTGTACTGGCATCATGTGTAACATATACATGAATGTGTGTAAACTGTGCTGACATACATATGTACCATATACATGAATGTGTGTAAACTGTGCTGACATACATATGTACCATATACATGAATGTGTGTAAACTGTGCCGACATACATAAGTAACATATACATGAATGTGTGTAAACTGTGCTGACCTACATATGTAACATGTACATGAATGTGTCCTAACTGTGCTGACATACATAATTCACATTAAGCAGATCATAGGTGGGACATGTTTAATCATTCAGCATATCCAAAAAATTTGTGATAAATAGATTCTGCTTAACCAGACTTTATTTACAAAGACAGAAGAAAATTTGCCGGCTACTGTCAAATAAGTCAATCTAACATTCTGTCCATAGCAAGTGGTTGATAATATCCTGTCTTTGAAATAGATATTATTTGGCATATCTTCTTCTGCGTTCATCCGGATTTTATTTTCCGGACGTGATTGCGTTGTGCCTGTTTACAGCAGAGCTGCGTTCTTGTGCCGTTAGGCCGACACACCCGACTTCTGCGGGTATTTGTTTACCGGTAAACTTTCCCGGGGTTATATGGCATATGGTAAGTAAATTTTATTTGAGCTTGTATAGAAAAGAATAACACACTTTAAGATGGATTTTTGAATTCTCCAGCCATTTTTACATTTTTTTTTTTTTTTTTTAGAGTTTCTTCGCCCACAGTCAGCATGGCCAAATGAATAAGAACACATGTTTTTAAACATCCAGTGTGCTGATGCTGAGGTCAGGGTTTCAATCCCTACAACGGAGAGTAAGACTAAAATGCTGACCTATTGTCCTTGACTTGGGGATGTAAATTACGCGTACCTCTGAAGTCGGAGTGGGTTTGCCTGATGGCGAGAGCAATGAATGAATCACCAAAAAAAAAAGAAAGTGGATTGTGAGCTTTACTAAAACACGATCACAAAAAACAAATTGGACGTTACGGCCAAAGCCTTTGTCAGCACAGAACAAACAAACACAAACCGACACACAACTACATGAAACACACTACATGACAATATTAACCCTTCACCGGGCATAATAACCAAAAGTGAATTTATCCGTGGACGGGCAAAGCAGCCGAACGCGCCCGTGAACACTGAGCATTTTAAAAATGCGATTTCGCGTTTTTCTGAGACTTCCTGTTCCTATCTACCGGCCTTGCTGATAACGTGAACGCAGGACGACATTTGCAAGTGTTTTCTTTAAATTTGGTCAGATTTTTCAATAGTTTTCGGGGCTTTTGTGCGTTGTTATTGAAAATGGATTTCCTCAATATTTCGGTATTTAAAGCTATACCAAAAAGATCAGGAGCAATTGAATGTGAAGACTTGTGTACAATTAACCTCATAAACCATGTTACTAAGCTTCTACTCAGAATTATAATGAGAAGAACAAGAAAGAAATTAACAATGGAAATTGGTGAAGAACAGTATAGATTTGCGGAAGGAAAGGGTACAAACAATGCAATATATATGTTACAAATACTAATAGAAATATCAATAGAGACACAGAAAGACATTTATGTGTGCTTCATAGATTATACTAAGGCATTTGATAACGTAAAAGATAATTAACTGATTCAAATGTTGGAAGATATTAACATCAATGGCAAGGATCTCAGAATAATAAAGAATATTTACTGGAACCAATTAGCAGCAATTAATTAATTAAAAAATTAAAATTATGAACAAATAAAGCTAGGAGTACAACAGGGATGTGTCCTGTCACCTTATCTCTTCTCCCTCTATAGCGAAGGAATAATGAGAGAGATCGAAGAGAAACCAGGAAAACTAATTGGAGGTCATAATATAAACAATATACACTATACAGAGGACACAGTATTGGTTGCGGAAAATGCTACAGATGTACAACAATTGTAGTTTTAAGAAAACAGTAACAATGATGATATCAAAAAAAAAAGGTGACACCAAAATATGAAATGGAAATAGAAGGGAAAATTCTTAACCAGGTGGATAGTTTTAAATAGCTGGGAGCATTTATAACATCAGATGGAAGATGTACAACAGAGATTAAGAGCCACATAGGGCAAGCCAAGGCTGCATTTTGGAAAATGAAGCGTACTCTATGCAATAAGTCACTATCATTATATGTGAGAAAGAGTACGCTAAAATGCTAAGGAGAACCTGTATTGCTGTATGAAATGAACAAATTAGGAAGAACTTGGAAGCAACAGAGATATGCTTCCTAAGACAAATGTTGCAAATTCTTTGGACTGCCAAAGCAACTAACAACGACTGCCTGAAGGAGGCTAGTGGAGCTAGAACATTGTTATATGCAACAATAAGAAAGAGACAAACAGCTTTCTTTGATCATGTGATGAGAAGAGAGGCATTGGAGAACATTGTGACAACTGGAAAGATCGAGGGGAAGAGGGGGAGAGGTAGACCAAGAGAAATGATGCTGGATGGATTGAGATAGTGGCGTGGAGGAACATCATCAGCAGAGCTGATCTAGAACACCAAAGACCGAGATCTGTGGAAAGCCATGAATGCCCACGCCAGCCAGCATGGCACTTGATGATGATGTCAAATATCAAATGGTGAAAAATTATAAAGGTACACAGATAAATTACTGTTTCACATGAAACTTGCCTTCTGTTAAATATTTGCAGTTAAATTGCAAGTTCTAATTGTAAAATAAGTACGAGTCTTCTATATAACCATGGATGCTGCCATTTTAAATTTATTTGATTTGCGTGATGTACTCATTCATTCATTCAGTAGCATGTCCTTTGCAGAACCTCACTCCCATAACAACCCTCCATAAAACTTCTTAATCACAAGCTGGATGTCCCGCGTCTGACACACCCATCTGGAGATCACATTTTTTTTTTGGGCATATCCTTTACAGGACACTGCTGTCAACACCAGCATCTTCCAGCTGTATGTTGATTTCTTGGCAAGATTACGCTCAGTAGTTTGCCATTGCTTTCTGAGTGGCCGGCTCACATACCCCGTCAGTTACCGATGCGATTCGAACCACTGCTAATTCTCACCGTCATCACGTTACCCACGAGAGTATACGAGATTACAGAGAAAAGCCATAACCTCTAAGCCACGAAGCCGACGGAGATCACATATACCCCCCCCCCCCCCATTATTGTTCTCTCCAAACTTTCATGACGTTTCAAGTTACCAATCTCTCATCTCATCATGTTCCTCTTGTACCTTGTCCTGTCGAGGTGAAGTATAAACAGCGGGAGAGTGCCCGCTTATGGGCTTCATGTATCGATATTCCCATGGACTCTGTTATTCCCTGCGTTCATCGTTTATGTGGTCGGCCTCTTCCTGTTTCCATCTGGCCTGTACATCATTGCTTGTTGTGGTATACTGTTGAATGGTAACCTACTTGCATGACCAAACCATTTGACTTGCTGCTTTCTAATAAAATCTAGTGCTGCTTTAACCCCCACTTTAGTCCTGATTTCTTCATTTCTGATCTTATCTCTTCTTGATACATTGAGTATTCTTCTCATGAATCTCATTTCTGTTGTTGTGATTTTTCTTTTCTCTTTTTCTGTCATTGTCCAGGTTTGGCATTGGCAACATTGAGTTGGTAGGAAGATTGTGTTGTAAAGTGCTTTCTTGGTAGTTATTGATACATGTTTCTTCTTCAGTATTGGTGCCATTTGTCCAACGAGTTGGTTTGCCTTATTGCATGTATTGTCGATCTCATCTTCTGATTTACCATTTGATGATATTATACTTCCTAGGTACTTGAAACTCTTTACTTGTTTCAAGGGATGTTCATTTAGGTAAATCATTGTTGTTTTTTCTTCTTTAGTTATAGTCAGTACCTGTTTTACTTGTGCTAATTTTCACGTTATGTTTCCTACACATTTCGTTTAGAACAAGTAGGAACATTACACTTGAGGTCTGCAAGGTGTGGAATGCGCCTGGCCCTGCAGCCAGCAGGGTTAGGATCGGCTAGCCTCTCCCAGGAGGGGTGAAAAGTGAAAATTAGTAGCCTGCCGATGACCCGCAGACTACACAAGTCAACCCCATCTCCACGTGGTACAGACTGGGAAACCATGACTGCGAGGTCATGGGCTAACGGGGATGGCTCGCCATAGGGGATGGACTCCCTATGGTCAGATTTTTGTCCTAAACCTGCGACTGGCCTAGCAAGCTGGCAGGGGATCTTCATACTGCTCGTAGAAAAACTAAGAAGTATAAACGGACTGGCCCTAATGGATATAGACCCGGCAATGTTAATGGACTGCGAGATAGATCAGCAATTCAAAAAATAGGCACAATGAACATCTGCAGTTTTAATAGTAAAGAAGAACTTATAGAAAAAATGAAAGAGAGGAAAATTGGACTGATGGGAATAGCAGACACCAGAATAAAGGGGGAAGATCTAGTTAGTTAGTTAGTTAGTTAGTCGACAGATCATCCTCATTACATATCGAACCATTCAGTCCATAAGTGCTCGGATCCCCTCCTCAGCAAATCCCGCAGCGTGTAGCGGCTAACGACGCCAGTTCTGTGTTGGTTTATCAATCTTCTTTGGCTTCCTGCGTAGTGTTCTTGTTTGGCCACACCTCTTTTAATTTGCTGCTCTCGCAGTCTGGCCATTGTTGTAGATTCACAGTCATCACTTGGTTCTCGCAAAAGTCTTACTTCTCGTAGAGCATTCAGAATGTCGGCCTGGTCCATGGCGCGTCCGCCCTCCACAGTAGCCTCACCTGCGAGCTTGTCAGCCCGCTCATTTCCTTGTACTCCCGCATGCCCTGGCACGAAGATGAAACTAATCTTTGCCAGTCGAGACCGCTCCAGAGGCAGCAACCATTCTCTTCGGATCGACCCCTCCTCTATCCTCTTGATCATGTTCATTGAGTCACTAAGGAAACAAGCCCTAGTGAATGTCTGTGTCTCGAGCCATGTTATTGATTTACTTACTGCCATGACTTGGGGAAGATCTAGTGCAGCTGTAACCCCCACTTTAGTCCTGATCTTTTCATTTCTGATCTTATCTCTTCTTAATATGTTGAGTATTTTTCTCAGGAATCTCATTTCTGTTGTTGTGATTTTTCTTTTCTCTTTTTCTGTCACTGCAAGGAGGTCCACCACAGTTACACGTTTGTCTACTCTGGAGTGGAACAGCAAGAACGGGCAAGACACGGTGTGGGAATAGTTATTGAACCACGGCTAGCAAGAGGAATACTAGACATAAAATATATATCAGAAAGAATCATAACAGTGAGAATAAAAGAACAAACAATTACAACATATGTACAATTATATGCACCATGTAATACAAACAATAATGAGCAAGAATGCAAGGACTTCTACGAAGACATCCATGACGTGCTAAATAAAATAGATAAGCAGGACAATATCATTGTTATGGGAGACTTCAATGCAAGGCTAGGACACAACAGAGCGGGCATAGAAAAACATCTTGGAGCATTTGGAGACCAACATAATGAAAGAAATGATAACGAAAGTAGACTGATAGAGCTATGCAGCCAACACAACCTCTATATAAAAATACATTCTATAGACACAAAGACTCACAAATATACACTTCAGATCATCCACCACATCCTGCACCCATTTTCTCTTTGACCTTCCTCTTCCTCTCTTCCCAGGCATATACCCCTCCATTATTGTTCTCTCCAAACTTTCGTGACGTTTCAAGTGATCAAAATATTTCAATTTTCTTTGTTTTATCGTCTTTAATAGCCAACCTTCTTCAATATTCAGCTCTTGAAGTATGGATGCATTTGTTCTTTTCTTTACCCAAGATATTCTTAGAAATTGTCTATAACATTTACATTCAAAGGCATTTATGTGCTGTTCAGCTTGTTTAGTAAGTGTCCAGGTCTCACAGGCGTATGTTGCAATGGGAAAGATGCATGCTCTTAAAAATCAAATTTTTGTAGTTCTGTCTGTCCCACTCCATAATTTATTCAGTTGTTTTAGTCTTTGAAGAGCAATTGATAATCGTCGTTTAATTTCTTTCATTGTGTCACCATTGTTGGTAATCAATGACCAAAGATATTCAAAACAGTTGGATGGGAGGGGTAGGACTCTATCATTCGTTGACGACATCCTCGTGTATCGACAGGGTCGAGATAGACAGGCGGTTGCCAACTATATGCAGGGCGAACTAGATCGAATTTCCTCATGGTGTGCTGATGCCGATGCCCTTGTCAATCCTGCAAAGGCAACGGTTACATGGTTCTCACTAAACAACCATATTGTGAAAACAGACCTGCCGGCAGTAAGAATGGATGGGAGCATTCTGAGTAGAACCCAGTCAATGACATATCTTGGCATGAGGCTTGATCGTAGCCTGTCCTTCAGAGATCATGTCGATTATGTCATAACGAAGGCTCGAAAAGGTTTGGCAGCAATGAGAGTCATGGCGAGTGCCAATATCGAGCAAAGACTGCTATTACTTCTGTTCCAAGGACTTGTGCTTTCACGCATCGAGTATGCCCTGGCCATCCTCACTGTCAGCCCTACACAGATTGGAAGACTTGAAAAGGTACAAAACGAAGCCATGCGCATCATTTTGGGCTGCACGAGAGACACCAGCTGTGTAGCAATGAGATACCTCCTTGACTTCCCGACAATGGAACACAGGATCAAGATCTGGAGAGCTCGTGCATACTTAAAAATAAGTGCAGATGAGCAGCACCCTCTGCATGACGCTGTATTCAGAGAAAAGGGTGACAGGCTAAAGAGGGGCAAATCATGGATGGGTCGGGCGGAAGATGTCGTCGGACAGGTCTGCAGTCTTACCAGTATCAACCCCGGCAAGGAATGGGTGCCGATGCCTCCAGCTTTTAAGTGTACCTTCTCCTGCATTATCACACTCGACAGACGGTGCAGAGAGCAGAACCCTGCCGCTGTCAATGCAGAGGTTAACGCGCTCATCTATGATCACTCAGATAGCCCCGAAGTGCTCATATATACGGATGGATCTGTTGTAAAGCAGCAGAGAAGTGCGTGGGCATTTACAGCCCGCTCAGCGGGCCGAACCGTTCAAGAATCCAGTGGTGCCCACTCCATGACCACGAGCAGCATGACGATGGAGGTGATGGCAGTTACACAGGCTTTCATATGGCTGGAATCACAACTTTATACCAACGTGTGTGTACTAAGTGATTCAATGAGCATGATTCAGAAGGTCGAAGCTGGATCTGTACGTAGACAGTGGACTGAGTCGCTGCGGAAGTCTGTTGTCCGCAAAGTCACCTTCATCTTCGTCCATGACCACGAGCAGCATGACGATGGAGGTGATGGCAGTTACACAGGCTTTCATATGGCTGGAATCACAACTTTATACCAACGTGTGTGTACTAAGTGATTCAATGAGCATGATTCAGAAGGTCGAAGCTGGATCTGTACGTAGACAGTGGACTGAGTCGCTGCGGAAGTCTGTTGTCCGCAAAGTCACCTTCATCTTCGTCCCGGGACATGCGGGAGTCGAGGGAAATGAACGAGCTGATAAATTGGCTGGCTCTGCACCCCCTGTAAATGGCCAGCCCATGGATCGTGCCGATGTTATTAACGCCCTTAAAGATATGGCGAGAACAGAGGATTTTGACGCCAGTGATTCCACATCGCTTTCCAGGATGAAAGACCTGGGAGTAAGAATCGGCACAGCCAGACGCGAGAGGTACATCGGGAAAACAAAGCGCCTCGTCAACCAACACAGAACTGGCACTATTAGCCACCGGACGCTGATGCATATGCTGGGGGGAGGATCTGAGCACCTATGGACATGTCCGGAGTGCAACGAAGATACCCCAACTGATAACTAACTAACTATTCAAAATTGTCCACCACCTCTAATCTTTCCTCATTAACATATATTTCTTTCTCCATAGTAGTTTTATCTGTATGCATTATCTTTGTTTTTGCTATGTTAAGATATAAGTTGTGATTTTCACTATTTCTTTGGGTTGAGGTTATTAAGTTTTCTATACCATTCTGTGATGTGCATAATAATACTGTATCATCAGCATATTGAAAATCTGATATTTCATGACCACCGATATTTAGGGCATCATACTGCTCCCTGGTTATATCATCCCTGACATTTCTCATATTTTCGGCATACATGTTAAACAAATAAATAGGGTGACAGCACACAGTCCTGACGGACTCCTTGCTCGATGTCAAATCAATCTGATGTCTCGCCATCTATTATAACCGCTGCTGGTTGGTCTAGATAGAGCATTTTTATGAGTTGTATTACATGTGATGGAAAGCCCATATTCCTCATGATTTCCCAAAGTTTCTGATGCTGTGCATGATGCACTAGCTCATTGAATGAGTCATTGATTTGTTAAGCTAAAACAGAAAGTAAAAACAAAATAAACGTACAATTTACATGTTGAAATTCTTCAAATATATAATATACGGAGTGACTATACACAAAATTTTGTGGCTGGTCATGTGATTATTCGACTGGTCACGTGATGTCTACTTCCTTTTGACTACATTATTAATGTTTGCAGAACTATCATTTTTTTCTCGGTAGTATAGTGGTTAGTATCTCCGCCTGTCATACGGGAGACTGGGGTTCGACTCCCCGCCAGCAATTTTTAAATTTTATTTTTATTTTTAAAATTTTTAATCAATCAATCAGGTGCTGTCTCCACAATAAAGGTTGGCTGCAATGGATCTCCAACTGGATCTTGCCTTGACTGTACTTTCTGTCAGGGTGGTGTGCGTCCATCTCTTGATGTTATCTTCCCACTTGTATCGTTGTCTACCTCTTGCTCTCCAGTATGGTGTTTATAAAAGTATCATGTCTTTTAACATGGCCAAAATTTTGTGAATAGCGGCTCCGTATAATATATGTACCAATGAATTTTTTAAATGCTTGAAAACGTCAAATGATATTAACTAAACACAAGTTATAAATAAGAATGAGCTGACCATGTGATGGGAAATGGAAACAACTTGCCGGAGATCGCATGTCGTCTGCCAGACAGACCGGGGACAGCTGTTAGAGTTGTCTCCCCCGATGGTTCAGCCCTTTGTTGGTTTCGAATCCGTCCATTCTAACTCTCGCTCGCTCTTTGCAGACAATCAATTGGGGAACCCTTTAAGGCCACTAAGACAGTTAATAAATAAAAACAATGATAAAAACTCCGCCGCGGAGCAAGCACAACAGGGGGATTCTGATCGTCAGATGTTGTTCCCTTTCCCCAAATGTTTCGGTTTATAATAAACCACCTGACTCCCACGCATTCCTTCGCTATACCTCCTCACATCTCCCCTCTTGTAAGGACTCTATTCCGACCTTTCTCCCAACTTTTACGTCTCCGACGACTTTGTCAGGATAATATTAATAATAACGACTTCCGTCAAAAAGCCCACGAATTGTTGGATTTCTTCCGCCTTCGTGGATATCCTGATAATGTTTTGTCTACAGCCCTTTACCGCTGTCAGTCTATCAGTCGTGCCGAGGCTCTCTCCTCCAGGCCTAAACCACGCAATAATAGGCCGATCCTTTCACTAACCTACCATCCCCATAATATTGCTATTCTCCAGGCAGACCCGATCACTAACGATGTCTTTTCAGAGGCCCCTCTGGTGGCTTACAGGCAGGATCGTAACCTCAGGGACGTGATGGCCCATAGCAGTCCATCCCAACCTCACAAGTCTCTTCCTGGCACGATGGCTTGTCTTCAATCACGTTGTAAGACCTGCCCACATGTACTTCAAATCCAGAGTCTGACATTCCCTAAGACCACTTTCCACATCCGTGATGGTTTCTCATGCACGAGTCGCAACGTTATCTATGCGATCGTCTGCACACGTTGTGACATGAGATATATTGGAGAGCCAGGTTTACGTCTTGCTGGCAGATTTAGGCAACACCTATCTTATATCAACAGTGGTGCCCAGAAACCGGTACCAATGCACTTCAACAGTTCTGACCACTTGGTGTGGCGGACATACAGATCACGACGCTCGTGTCATGCGCATTCACGAAAGTGACCGTAAGACACTGGAAAACCGCCTCATCTTCCAGTTGGGTTCACACTCCCCTCGCGGCCTCAATATCCAATATAGTTTCGTTTAACTTCCGACTTCCCCTCCCCCTTTTCTATCCCCGCAGTTTTATAGCCCACTAGAATAACGGGATAGCATATCCATTACAGGACATTGCAGTCAACCCTAGCATTACTTTTGCCGTTAGTGATTTCTTGGCAAGTTTGCGTTCAGTGGCTTGTCATTGCTTTCTGAGCGACCGACACTCATGCAATCCTATGCTAACCAACACAGGGCGTACTGCATTCCAAGCGCCCGCTAGCTGTGTTCTTTTTAGATATGCGGAACTGCGTACTAAAACCTTTGCCACGGAGCGAGCTATAGTTCACTGCTAATCTGCTTTTCACCGTTCGCCCACATGGGCGCCCCCCCCCCATCCCTCCCATCGAGTGGCTTAGCCCATCTTTGTTACCCCTCGACCCGTCGTTTCACATCCGATCCTGTCCACCCTCATCAAACATTTAGCGCTTAAGACATATTCAGCGAAGACAGGATTCAGATAAGTAACCTATGTATTTTGATGTAGTGTTTCTCGATTCGATTAGTTTTGTTTCTGTTTGTGTTGTTTTGTTCTGTCCTGGCAAAGGCTTTGGCCGCAACGTCAATTGTGATTCTTGTAATCGTGCTCTAGTAAAGCCCATAATCTACTTATCGTGTTTTTAGTGATTCATTCATTGTCCAAATGTTTCGGCACTTTTACCTTCTTGACATTCTCTAGGGGGGGGGGGGGCCTCACCCGGGTCATGACTCGATTTTCCCTGCCGTGCGAGACGTTCGGTCGTTTGCGTTGTCCTTGCGATGTTCGGCGTTTGTCCCCTACCTAGATCTGTGAACACGCCTGCACCGAAACCTCATCTCTCTAGGAGAGGAGAGAGCCTTGCGTACCCGGTTCTTCGTGCCCACAAACACACGGTAACAGCAGCCAAGTCAAGCAAATTTCGGCCGAAGTCCAACCACAATGCCGTGGTAGTAGTCGTCTGGCGAGAGCCGTACTCCGCAGCAGAGGGATCGAGGAACCCAGAGGAAGAATCGGCTTCCAATAGTGAGGCACCTTAAACGGGTCACGAGGAAGGAACATGGCAACGAAGACGAACGGAGGAACAGAGGCAGTGGTAGGAGAAGAAGCTGGCTCTTAAACACATGTGGCCATGGGAAGCCATCTTCTTTCCCGGTCACTGCCATGGTAGCCTCCGTTAGTCTTCGTTGCAAAATTCCTTCCTCATGCCCTGCTCAAGGCGCCGTACGCTGGGAAGCCGTTTCTTCCTCTGGGTTCCTAGATCCCTCTCCTGGTCTCTGCTGCGGAGTGTGGCTCTCACTCCAGACGACTAACGCCATGGCAAAGCGGTTAGACTTCGACCGACATTTGCTTGACTTGTGTGAAGGAAGACTCTTGTGCTTTTGTTGAGACCACAAGTAGCCTGACTATGGAAGTCATGGCAGTAAGTAAAGCAATAACATGGCTCGAGACATAGAAATTCACTAGGGCATGTTTCCTTAGTGACTCAATGAGCATGCTCAAGAGGATAGAGATGGGATGTATCCGAAGAGAGTGGTTGCTGTCTCTGGAGCGATCTCGGCTGGCAAAGATTAGTTTCATCTTCGTGTCAGGGCATGCGGGAGTACAAGGACATGAGTGGGATGACAAGCTCACAGGTAAGGCTGCGGTGGAGGGCGGACGCGCCATGGACCAGGCTGACATTCTGAATGCTCTACGAGAAGTAAGACTTTTGCGAGAACCAAGTGATGACTGTGAATCTACAGAAATGGCCAGACTGCGAGAACAGCAAATTAAAAGAGGGGTGGCCAAACAAAAACACTACGCAGGAAGCCAAAGAAGATTGATAAACCAACACAGAACTGGTGTCGTTAGCCGCTACACGCTGCGGGATTTGCTGAGGAGGGGATCCGAGCACTTATGGACTGAATGGTTCGATGTGCAATGAGGATGATGTCGACTAACTAACTAACTTGCTTGAGTCCGTTCCTCAGATGCACTGCCCTCGCTAGGAGGGAAAGCCATAGAGTCGACAGAAGACTGTACAAGTTTTAACTCTTAGTTGAGAGATTGGTCCGATGTTAGTTACCCTGCAGTTACATGCATAAATATTAACCATTTTACTGCCGAGAATTGTCCCACTCTATGTTCCGGTTGTTCTGTAACAGAGGAAGGGGTTTTGGTAGTATTTAGGTGGGAAACGACTACAGCACGATTGAGCATCGGGGTCGAACGAGAGGAGAGATGCTCAAGTCGTGACGTGGTTTGTTGTCAAAGGGGCAGTTACCATCAAGCTAGAGAACCAGAAGGTCGCCAACTTAGATCCGGCTGTCATCTATTGTATTAAACACTTTTTATAAAGAACCAACTGAGTTCCGTCAATTATGTGAGTTCACCTTGTTACAGAAGGTGAAATTGGTGCCCACGACTCAGGATTCGAACCTGGTATAACGCGAAGTCTCAAAAATGCTGAAGATCTTTACTCCGTTCATGGCGGTCGCCAAGGACAGAATTGCGGTTCCAGACAAATACTGAACATAAAAAAAAAATAGCGGTTAGAAAAATGGCCAATAACGTATCAGCGAAAAATACAGCGACCAAAAGCCCGCCCAGGGGTGGTTGTCTGTAAGTCTTTTTCAAGACTGGCTGTCAAAATTTTACTGGCGTCAAGAGAAAAGTGAAACTGGCCATAACGAGTTGCGGCACCTGAGATCGTTATCAAACCGGCGAGCGTCAACTGTAGACACCATCCTGGCGACTCCTCTTATCCGTTCATCTAACGGACGTGTCAGGAGCAGAAGTTTTCCTGAAGGTCAAGCCGTCTAACCGTTGTCTCGAGCGAGCGGGAATTTTCCTGAAGGTCGGTCTTGGGTCATCAAGCCACTGAAGAGTCGTTTTAGGTGAGCAAGAAGTTCCTAATAACTCTGTCAAGTCAAGTACTCGCCTCCAACCAAAATTCAAAATTTTCCATGTTGAGTCGTCAAGTCAAAATAATGGAAAAGCTCAGTAACAACCAGGACGACAGCTGAGTGGCTTATACTTTCATTGATTGGCCTATGTTTTGTTTGACGCAGTCGGACTGTCTATAAGCCGCTAGCTTAACATTTTGGGCTCTGCTACCTCTGAGTCCTTCTCAAAACGTCGATGAAGTACCCCACCCGGGGCGAAATCAGAAGCCAGAAATCTGGTTGGGACCCAACCAGGAGTTGAAGTTTATCCAGGCATCCCAAGAGAAGTAACTAACTGAAGAGACGAAGTTACCTGGGGGAAGAGACAGACTACCTGAACTCCGCTACCTGAACTCCGCGACTGATTGAATTTCAGCTGACGCAGAATCCTAGTGTTTGAGTTTAACCTGAAGACGAGTCTAGAGGAATACGTCTTGCTTGGATCAGGAACCGAGAGTAGGGTAATCTGTGAGCCTATTATCTGGTCGAACTGTTCTTGTGTATATGTAAACTGAATTTCTTAAATTAGCTGATTACAAATGAGGTTGTGATTGTTTGTTCTATATAATAATATTTCAGCATGGCGGAACAAGACTCTTTGGTACAAGTATTGACGGGGGTAGGAACAGCGGTAGGTAGACTTGATACGATTATTAAACAACAGGGAATGGCAACCGAAATTGTTAAGTTTAGTGGACAGGCCAGAGAGTTTAAGAAATGGATCACTTCCATAGAAAAATATGCGTATTTGGTATCTGCATCAGATGAAGAGAAAATGAGACTTGCATATCAGGCAGCCACAGAACCAGTTTCACAGCATATTAGAAGAAAGTTAGAGGCTAGAGTAGATGAAACATGGGAGCAGTTCAAAACCGACCTGGCACACAAGTACGCAGAAATAACGGATCCACAACATGCCTTTTCGGTATTGAGACAGTCTAAACAAAATAGTGGGGAGACGGTACAGTTGTTCAGCGATAGGTTGATTAACCTGGCTGAAGAGGCATTCTTGGGACAGAATGTACAAGGAGAAGAGGTAGAGAGGATGTTGGTCGGCATTTTTGTAGATGGCATAAAATCCGATGGTTTGAAATTTAAGTTGATGAGGGAAAACCCTGAGAGGTTGTCACAGGCTGTAGATATTGCAGTACAAGAAGAAAATTTGAGACGTAGGTTTAGATTGAGAACAGGACGAGAAATAGGAACTAGTCGAGAAGATAGAGTTGAGGAGCCTATGGAAATAGGACAAACAAGGTTAGGATGGAATAGGAGAGGAGGTATACAGACGTTACAAGGTAGAAATAGAAATGATTACGATGAAAGAAGAAATAGAAGATATCCTACAAGGGAGACAGTAGGAAATACAAATAACACAAATATAGTCTGTTGGGTTTGTGGTCAACGCGGACACTTTTCTCGTTTTTGTGGAAATAGGCGTGTCCAATCAAACATACAAAGTAGAAATGACAATAGCAGGTTGAATAGGAATGTTGAAGATAGACACAGGAATTTTACAGGTACAAGAACAACGCAGGAAAACTGGCGCCCTACCTATTAAACGGGACCTGGGGTAGGAAGGGAAATAATAAGGTCCCAAGGTTTAAAGAATATGTTAATAACAGACATAGTAGAACGAACAGAGAATATTTTCAACTAGATGAAGTCAAACAGTTTACGGAAAGTAAAACAGATTATAGCTCTTGTATAATAGAAATAGGAAAATATAGAATTCGTACATTAATTGATTCGGGAGCTCAGGTTAGTGTGGTAAAAGAAAGTTTTCTATACAGAATAGTGAGAAATTGTAGGATATTTAGGAGTCATAATAATCTTCACTCCGTTACGGGACAGAATTTACAAGTAATTGGGCAAACGATGATAAATTTCAAGCTAGGAGGGGTCAACGTAAGACATCTTTTTCATGTAGTGAAAGATTTAAATAGAAACATGCTGTTAGGAAGAGATTTTTTGATAAAAAATGGAGTAAGACTTTTCTTTGATTTACACAAATTAAAATTTAAGGACGTCTATGTAGATATGGAGGAAGACATGCATATATCAGCACTAGTGAGAGTTAAAATGTCCACGACGTTAAAGCCACAGTCGATTAATTTGATACAAGCAAAGCTAAAGAGAAACCCATATTATGTGGCAGGAGACACAGTCAGAGTCACTGAGTTACAAGAAGAAGTAATTGATGAGCCTGGTTTGGAAGTTCCGGATGGAATAATAGCGTTAGATAAACACTTAACCTTTCCAGTAATGGTGATTAACAACACAGGTAGAGAAATTAAATTATACAGAGGGTGTGTAGTAGCAAAACTAGAACGTAACGTTAGTGAAATATTGGCAACAGATAGAGTAGAAATGCCGGGAGCAAATTGTTCACAATCTTCTAGTGAAAGAGTTAATAACAGACGCGGACGCGGAAGTAGAGGAAACGCACAAATGGATGAATTGATCCATCCATTCAAAAGAAGTACAGCACAAATACATTCACTAGATAAAAAGACAAGGGAACAAGAATTGTTGGCACAGTTAAAGACTTCACCAGAAAATAAAAAAGTGTTGGAACAGTTTATAAAGGAGAATCAGGATGTGTTTGCAATTAGTGATTTGGAGTTGGGTAAGACAAAAACGGTAACAATGGAGATAGATACGGGAGACCATCCGCCGATTAGCTTAAAACCATATAGAACTCCCTTAAGAAATAGAGAAATTGTAGAAAAGGCAATAGAAGAAATGTTGAAAGCAGGAATAATCACAAGATCAAAATCAGAGTGGTCATCTCCGGTGGTAATTGTGGCCAAACCTGATGGTTCGAGTCGATTCTGTTGCGACTATCGGGCGTTGAACAAAATTACTAAAAATGTAGCATATCCACTGCCAGTGATCGATGATATTTTGGGGCTGCTTAATGGCGCTACATTTTTCACGACCTTGGACGCAAGATCAGGATTTTGGTGTATCCCGATGTCAGCAGACGCGCAAAAGAAAAGTGCTTTCTGTACTCATATGGGTTCTTATGAATTTTTACGAATGCCTTTTGGTGTCAAAACTGCGCCGTCTCACTACATGCTCTTAATAAATGAAGTATTAGAAGGTATACAAAGGTTTGCACTAGCCTATATAGACGATATTCTGATTTTTACGACAGGAGATGTGGTTGATCATTTAAAACATATTAGATTAGTATTCGATAGATTAAGAGTACATGACGTTAAATTGAAGCTTAGTAAGTGCCAGTTTTTAAAGACAGAAACAAAATATTTGGGTTATATTATAAATAGAGACGGAATAAAACCAGACCAGGAAAAGATAAACGTTATTAAAGAGTTACCTCCTCCAACTAATGTTAAGGAAGTGCGTGCGTTTATAGGAACTTGTGCGTATTATAGGCGGTTTGTCCCGGCGTTTTCAAAGATAGCAGAACCTATTACAAATTTAACAGGCAAATACGCTAGATTTAAGTGGGATGATGAGTGTCAAAAAGCGTTCGAGTATTTAAAAAACAACTTAACACTGGTACCATTATTGACGCATCCAGACTTAAACAAACAGTTAATACTGTACACAGATGCTTCGGACAATGCAATAGGAGCATGTTTGGTTCAACCATATGAAGGAAAAGAGTCTGGAATACCAGGGGTTAAAAATGAAAGGCCAATTTACTTCTTATCTCATAAACTTAGCAAATCTCAACGCAAATGGACGACTATTGAAAAAGAAGCGTATGCCATTCATTATGCCCTTCAGAAACTAAATTACTACTTACATAACGCAAATTTTGTTATTAGAACTGATCATATGCCTTTAAAGTCTTTTTTAGAAGCTCCAGTGCAGAACAGGAAAATACAGACGTGGGCATTGAATCTACAGGGATACAATACGAAAATTGAGTACATTCCAGGTAGGATTAACACATGCGCTGATTTATTATCTAGGATTCTCTACCCACAGTCGTCAGGTGACACAGAAGATGAAGGAGAACCAGAGATTGACGATCGAAACTGGCAAGTAAATATTTTAGATTCTGCCATAATAAATGGAGAAGACTTTGAGAGTTTGCCATCGGATCAGGAGGCTGAACATAGAGTGGAAGAAGACCCACATTTAGCACAGTTTAGTATGAAAGAAGAACAGGAATTAGATCCAAAAGTCTTACAAATAAAACAGAAATTAAATGAAACGGAGGAGAACAAATATAAGAAGAATTATTTGGTTTTACAAGAGGATGGACAGTTATACTATATGTGTGAAAAGAACGAACAGCTAAGGAAATATATTCCAAAACATTTAGAAAATGAAGTTTTAAAAGCATATCACAATGAAAATGGACATCTCGGTCGGGATAAATTGGTGAAAGCACTTACGAGTAAATATTATTGGCCAAACTTATTTAGATCTGATTGCAAATATGTGGATACGTGTGAAAGATGCAGGTTAAGGAATATGAAAACAATTAAGTGTCCTTTACAAGACACAGATATTCCTCAGTTCCCTATGCAGAAAATTAGTTTAGATATATCGGGTCCTCACCCTAGAACATTGTCAGGGAATGTATATTTAATTCATATAGTAGACGTTTACAGTCTTTGGCCGGAAATTTATGCAATTCCAGATAAGAGCGCTGATACTGTCATTAATATTTTTTTACAGGAGTTTGTACCAAGATTTAGTTGTCCACAGATTATACTCACAGATAATGGTAGAGAATTTGTGAATAAGAAATTTGAAAAATTATTGAAGGATTTAAATATAAAACATGTAAAGACCTCATACTATAGACCTTCTTCAAATGCTAGGAACGAACGACAACACCGGACGTTATATGATATTATAGCAAAGATTGTGGATGAACATGAAAAAGACTGGGATTTATTTTTGGGACCAGCACTTAGCGCCATACGTACAAATCAAAATGTGAGCACAGGCTTTTCACCATTTTATTTAATACACGGGAGAGAACCAATATTACCAATAGATAATCTGTTAGAACCAAGACGGAAGTATATGGGAGAAGACTTTCAGGAGACCATTATACAAGAAATGCATAAAGCACACATGAGGTTAAAGAATAATATAGTTAAAGCTAGAGAAAGACAGAAAAAATACAAAAACCTGAATACAAAATTACAAGAATTTAAAGTAGGAGATAGAGTTTATTACAAAAAGCATAGAAGGAACTCTAAGTTTGATGATCGTTGGATCCCAGGTTATTACGTTATAGAAAAGCTAGGTAATGTATCGTATAGTATTAAGAACCAGTTGACGGGACATGTAGCAAGGGCACACGTGGAACACTTAAGAAGAGGTGATGATGAGAAGGAAAATGATAATTATAATAATAATTATTATTCAGACACCGGAGATATAGATGAACGAGTCGTTAGGGGAACTACAATAACCCCAGCTTTTAGAAAAGATCCGACACACAGTCAGTTAAAAACAGCTTCAGGTTACGATGATACTCAAGAACAAACAATACCGAAAACGATAGTAGGAGAAAAGTTGAATGAGACCCATTGTGATAGTATAGAATCTATGGAAGAAGAAGTAAGTGCTCCATTTAAAAATACTAGACAAGCAACAAAAAGAAAAATGGATAAACAAAGAGAAAGAGAAGTGAAAAGACAGAGGAGAATTAGAGAGTATTCAACAAGTGGTGAAGAAATGCCTTTACTAGAAAGGTCCTTAAGAAATAATGATAGACAGATTAGATGGGATATTGAACGGAAGAGATTAGCGGCTGCTAACGAGAGACAAACAGATGAAGAAGAAGAAATGGATGAGAAGTCAGAGTCAAGTAGTAGTATGGAGGAAGATGATAGAGTATACGGAGAGGAGGATATTGAGATAGAGATAGCATTGATACAAAGAAACTTGGAGTTGTTGAAGAAGTGGAAACGGAAGAGATAAATTGATAGAGTATATTGCAGATAGCAAGATATAAGTTTCAGGCTTTAAGGAAGTGATACTTGATGAAGTGTGTGAGAAAGTGGAAATGGCTTTTGTTGATATTTTTTATAAATGATCTGGAGGAGTAGTCAAGCAATGGATGTAGGTTCGACTGAGGTATATATATATTTTTGTTCTCTCTGTCAGAAGTCGGGGTGCCCCACCGGCTAGATGAATGTATTATTCACTGGCGAGCAACCCCAGATAGTCAGAAACTGACTAGGGACAAAATCTATATGGCTGAACTACAGATTAAGCCCTTGAATATCCAACGTACAGTTCCTAGTGGCTCGTTACAAAATTGAATGAACTGTGCTGAATATTCGCCAAGGTATAGGAAAGAGAAGGTTAGCTTAAGATAGATGTTTTAAGTCTAAATATATTAGTATAGACGACTATCTCAGTACAGGTTTTCTCCCTGACTGCTCCTTTCCTTGGTGTGTAAGTGAACCCCCACCAATGTACACAACAACACGTATGCACAATTGGAAAAAATATAATGACAGAACTATGAGTTACAAGACTACAACATTTATTTACTAATCATAGACATTGGATGATTGTCAATATGAGGATGATAAAATCATATAACATATTGTGATGAGAAACATTACGTAACTTTACTTGTTACTTCATCTATCTGGAACTGTGGTCCAGATCCCCACTCTCCAGTAGACTCAAAAAAAGAAAAAGAACAGCTTGCCGGTATTCTGAGATCCTGTCAGTCCTGACACTCCTAGTCAGTAGTCTCTAGTCTTGAGATCTATAACATAGGGCTCCTTGTGAGAGCTTGAAAGAAAGTCAAGAATGTGTTATATCAGTTCTACATCAGCGCAATCCTAATTAAAACATATCATAACACAAACATATACAATGACCAGTCTGGCCAAGTTTATCTTTCAGCTCGACTGCGTTCACCCTCCTCCTTCTCCCTACTGTCTTTAGTCTGGGACGGGCTTTTCAATTGTCTCACACGCCTGTAATGATTACATTTCTGCCGCCCCATGTCCATGTCGCTAATACAGAAATTCTGTGTCGTACAGCCGCTCCGTCCAATGTTAGTTTAGCAGCTCACAGGGTCGATAATGGTATTATAATAATGTCGGGTCATCCGGGCTTACAAGCCGTGACCAGTAGCTGTGCCAGGGTTCCGTGAACTACCCTCCACCATACGATGAAAAAGGTTTAGCACCATATACCCCCTAACACTTGTGGGTAATGTCTGTACCATTACACCTCTGCTACAAATGCAATCGATGGTTAGTGTGCCAATGCGCACACAATAATATAACACTTCATATTGGTAGGCTTGCATATGACAAATCAATATACCAAACATCCAATACACATAAACATATTGATTAACTAGACATATGATACTTTAACATCATAGCATAATGCACTAGTTAGTTTATGAAATTACACATACATACATCCAACATATCCGTAAACATTATATTACTTCAAGATGGACATCTAATTATACTCAACATAATAGCATCAGTCATTATTAATGAGTACTAATATTGTATAGCTACAAAATGAGATATACAACAAGTCTAATTGAAGTTACCACACAGACCAGCCATATTTGCTGAGCTGCCCGGTTTAATCACACTTAGTTACTGCTGTTGTAAGAATTAAATAAATAGTCAGTTGACTATATTCTGTACAACAAATGCACACACCAAAAGCAACTAGGATAGTGTACAAAGAAATGACAAGCATCTACCAAGACACCTAAAAGTCTACCCAGACAAGATCTGTCTCACATAAGGCTCTATTTCTCAGAAGAATAACACTTTAAAGCAATATGATATTGAACGCAGAACTTAGAAAGAACACTCAAGTAATCTATGACAATGATAGTTCTTGCAATAACCTAGATCAGATATAGACTGAAAATCGGTCCATCCATCTAAGAAACTAAGAGACTTACTAAGGGACTAGTTACTAAGAAATAATTCCTAGCAGCCAACATAATATTCATGCATATGACTACAGACATTGAGATAGTTCCTACCTGTTCTGAAGTCAAACTTAATCTGACATCAAACAGGCTAGGGACCCTTATTTAAGCTAAGTCAAGCAGACCATATTATCTCCTTGGCATTCCCGTCATAAATTCTTCTTATCTCCTCCTGACAGTAATTGCCCTTATCATTGCAACTGGCCATCACACCTTGCTCCTCTCTGTCTGGCCCCAAGTCCTCAGTGTTAATTGTCTTATCAGACCTGGTTCACACCTCCCTGAGTCTGCCAGTCAGAGTGGGCGGGGCTTAGTTTACAGCCCTGGGGCTATTATCTTTCCCTGGGTTAATGTTGTTCACACCTGGGCGATTTCCTAGCTATTCTTATCAGGTGTCATGTCAAGGGAACAATTAGGTTCTCATGGTCAACAGCCAGTTTACAACTCTGTTGGTAAACCAGGTTTTAATTACACAGTCCATGGCCCAGTTCATTGTTGATTCAGCATGTCTGGGTCTACCTGGGCAAGAAGGTGCCAATGCTCTGTGTGGTGTCATAGCCCGTCTGGGTCAGCAGTTTTCTAAGGGGTAGACTAATTTAAATTATCTAGTTGTGTCCGTCTCAAGTATCCCATTTTACTTGCCATCTGCAAGCTTACGTCATGGCTAGAGGCTTTTTGTGAATAATCTTACCTCACGACTAGATAATTTTGGAGTAGTGTGATTAATTCATTCTTTCTCAATTTGGCCTCTCAAATTTGGAGACCGAGAAAAATATTCTGGGATGTTAAGGCGGCCAATTCGTGACAGAGCTTTCCCCTTAAAAAAAAAGTTTCTGCCAGAAATCTTTTGTCAAAGCACGCCGTACATCCCAGAATAATGCCTAAGCACTCTCCGTTCTGTATCTGCCTAAAGGTTTCCAATATTCCTTGTGGCAGTGGGTTGTCCTGCATCTGCATAAAGACGTTCCATTTCCATAACCCAAAGATACTCTGGATAGATCCTTGTACCTGGTTTTCGGCCGGGATTCCATGCAATAGCTTGGTAAAATCCGGTAATTGTCAGAAGGTTGTAATTTTACCCCTCTGGGAAAGATCACAATCAACGGGATTCTTCTACGCCTCTGGGCAGCAATTGTTTTGCACCATTCACTCACGTGATTTACTCCTTTCAGCCGAGGATGTACCCGTAGTGAGGTCTTGCATAAGCTGGCCACGGCAAAGCTTGTCTCCGTGATATTCCTCCATCCATTATAGATCCTTAACAGATTCATCAATATCTTCCTTTTAAAAGGAATATTGTTACACATCATGGTCCCATGATATAAATTCAACTGGCGCTTTCCTCCTTCAAAGTCGGGAGTAACAATCGTCCCTCCTCGGTGTCGCGGTTTCTTCCCCTGATAATCAGTTAATGGGCTGAGTTTCTCTGCATTAGAGTTTCGTGTGAAAACCGTGCTAGAAAGTGGAATTTTAGTGTGCCAAGTTGTCCAGCCTTGAGAAATAACATAGTTACTCCAGGGCGATAAAGTGGTGTTACTTTTGAATAAAGTATCCACAAATAGCTGATCTACTCCTATCAAATCGACCTGACTGAAGGGTAGATTGAGTCCTAAGAGTGTTGATTCCAAACCACTCTTGACTTCTGTTACTTCAGGTCCCTGTTGCTGGAATTCCCTGATAACTTCAGCTATAGCGATGCTAGCAGTTTCTACCTCCATCTTGTGTGAAGAGTTTTCTTTGCTAGTAACTACAGACAATGTTGTCTGCACAAAATCAGAATCCATATTCTGGCTCCTAACAATTCCCTGTGTTTCCTGAGTCTCCGAACTGGTATACTGTAAGATAACAACTGGAAATGTTTCCTGGTCTGGATGTTCCTCTCTGGTCATGCTTTCATGGGCTAAGTCCAGTTGAGGTAAATCCTGTGATGGGCTGGTGTCTACACACCCCATCACACTACGTAAATCATTTGAACTGATGTCTAGTGTCTTTTCCTGAGCTGCAGCCTCAAAGATCACAAAGGGTTCCGGGTCATCCTTCATCCCACTGTCAGTCAAATTTAATCCCACTTCTTCCTCGTCTGGGCTGAAGGGAATAATAAAGTCGGCTACCTTTCGATCTCCGACCTCCTTAAAAGATGTCCTCAGGTCATCTTCCTCTTGAGTTTCACCTCTCGTTGAAGTAAAATGAGATTCCTGGGAGTCTTGTGCTGGCAAACCGTAGTGCAAACAGTTGTCCTCTGGGTAACTGTTACTAGGTAAATTATCTGAACTGATAATTAGTGACTCTTCCCGCGTTGCAGCAGTGAAATTCACCTGGGATTCTGTTCCTTCCTTCCTCCCTATTTCAGTCAGATGTAATTCCACTTCGTGATTCTGTGACCAGAAGGGAATGTGAGAATCGGCTAGGTCTCCGCCTGCGACCTCATTAAAGGTTGTCTTCAGTTCCTCTTTCTCTCGAGATTCATTTCTCGTAGCAGTCGAGTGGTTTTCCTGAAGGTCCTCTACTGTCAAACGACTATTGCCGTGGTGCAAACAGTTATCACGTTTGTGACTGTTTGAAATGCCCTTGGCACGTTTTTTCTTCCCTCTTTTCCGTTTAGGACTGAGTCGAATGAGAACCTGTAGTTCCCGGTCCACTACCTCTGATTCTGCGGTGGGTGGCAAAGATGTCCCTTCCTTCCTGGTTGGGTGAGCATCCATATCTCTTACCTTATGTTCCGCTAGAAAGGTTAGCTTCTCCGCATTGACTGCTTCCATATGCGTTTTTTCCATCTTTACTCCTTCAGTTTTGCTACGCTCTTGTGCTTCAAAGAACTCATCATCTTCTTTAAACATAATGTCTTCTTCTTGGTCCCACCATTCTAACTCTGCTATGATATATGTTTCTAGTTGCTCCCCCTCTAAGCCTTCTCTTATGCCCCACCCTCTCGCGGTCTCTGAGAAATCTGCGCGCACCTTCAGATCCTCTTCAAGATTCCGGTAAAGCAAGAACATAATTGCTAATGACTATATTCAGGTTAGCTCCTATGTATATATCAAAAATCAGATCTACTAGAAAGACAAGAGTTAACTACTGACAGTCTACGCTATCCAATGTGTATAGTTTAGCCTCAGCAGTGAAAGACAACTGAAAATAATATTCAAGTAGTACCTGGCGACAGCAGTGAAGTAAGTGTGAGAGGTATACTACACAGTAATCAACAGTAATATTTACCTAAATAAACATTAAAATGCACTGCATACATGTCAAAATGAACATGGCATATATTAGCATAAAATTGCAAATCAGTCAAGCAGTTAAATCATCAAACACATCAATGTAAATATGATTAAAGTGTTCAATTATCAATAAATGATTAATGATAAAGGAACAAACATGTATCAATAACTACTAAGAAAGCACTTTACAACACAATCTTCCTACCAACTCTGTGCTACCAATGCCAAACCTGGACAATGACAGAAAAAGAGAAAAGAAAAATCACAACAACAGAAATGAGGTTCCTGAGAAGAATACTCAACGTATCAAGAAGAGATAAGATCAGAAATGAAGAAATCAGGACTAAAGTGGGGGTTAAAGCTGCTCTAGATTTTATTAGAAAGCAGCAAGTCAAATGGTTTGGCCATGCAAGTAGGCTACCAGTCAACAGCATGCCACAACAGGCAATGACGTACAGACCAGATGGAAACAGAGGAAGAGGCCGACCACGTAAACGCTGGACGGAGGGAATAACAGAATCCATGGGAATGTCGATATACGAAGCCCATAACCGGGCACTCTCACGAAGTTTATACTTCACCTCGACACCGCAAGGTACAAGAGGAACATGATGAGATGATGAGATGAGAGATTAATGATAACACTAAATGATAGATGATGGTAGTTTTCTCATAAGTTCTTATCTGTTATACTTTTGAAAAGTTATATATGTACTCTGAAATTTCCTCAACTAAAAGTAGCTACATTTGATGATAGTCTATTTTGATGACTGAAGATTACAAGAGTTAACTTTTAAAATCGTATGTCTAGGGTCTAGTAGAATCACTATGATTACTAGAATCCTGGTTCAGGATCGCGGACTGGACCCCAATCTGTCAGAAGTCGGGGTGCCCCACCGGCTAGATGAATGTATTATTCACTGGCGAGCAACCCCAGATAGTCAGAAACTGACTAGGGACAAAATCTATATGGCTGAACTACAGATTAAGCCCTTGAATATCCAACGTACAGTTCCTAGTGGCTCGTTACAAAATTGAATGAACTGTGCTGAATATTCGCCAAGGTATAGGAAAGAGAAGGTTAGCTTAAGATAGATGTTTTAAGTCTAAATATATTAGTATAGACGACTATCTCAGTACAGGTTTTCTCCCTGACTGCTCCTTTCCTTGGTGTGTAAGTGAACCCCCACCAATGTACACAACAACACGTATGCACAATTGGAAAAAATATAATGACAGAACTATGAGTTACAAGACTACAACATTTATTTACTAATCATAGACATTGGATGATTGTCAATATGAGGATGATAAAATCATATAACATATTGTGATGAGAAACATTACGTAACTTTACTTGTTACTTCATCTATCTGGAACTGTGGTCCAGATCCCCACTCTCCAGTAGACTCAAAAAAAGAAAAAGAACAGCTTGCCGGTATTCTGAGATCCTGTCAGTCCTGACACTCCTAGTCAGTAGTCTCTAGTCTTGAGATCTATAACATAGGGCTCCTTGTGAGAGCTTGAAAGAAAGTCAAGAATGTGTTATATCAGTTCTACATCAGCGCAATCCTAATTAAAACATATCATAACACAAACATATACAATGACCAGTCTGGCCAAGTTTATCTTTCAGCTCGACTGCGTTCACCCTCCTCCTTCTCCCTACTGTCTTTAGTCTGGGACGGGCTTTTCAATTGTCTCACACGCCTGTAATGATTACATTTCTGCCGCCCCATGTCCATGTCGCTAATACAGAAATTCTGTGTCGTACAGCCGCTCCGTCCAATGTTAGTTTAGCAGCTCACAGGGTCGATAATGGTATTATAATAATGTCGGGTCATCCGGGCTTACAAGCCGTGACCAGTAGCTGTGCCAGGGTTCCGTGAACTACCCTCCACCATACGATGAAAAAGGTTTAGCACCATATACCCCCTAACACTTGTGGGTAATGTCTGTACCATTACACCTCTGCTACAAATGCAATCGATGGTTAGTGTGCCAATGCGCACACAATAATATAACACTTCATATTGGTAGGCTTGCATATGACAAATCAATATACCAAACATCCAATACACATAAACATATTGATTAACTAGACATATGATACTTTAACATCATAGCATAATGCACTAGTTAGTTTATGAAATTACACATACATACATCCAACATATCCGTAAACATTATATTACTTCAAGATGGACATCTAATTATACTCAACATAATAGCATCAGTCATTATTAATGAGTACTAATATTGTATAGCTACAAAATGAGATATACAACAAGTCTAATTGAAGTTACCACACAGACCAGCCATATTTGCTGAGCTGCCCGGTTTAATCACACTTAGTTACTGCTGTTGTAAGAATTAAATAAATAGTCAGTTGACTATATTCTGTACAACAAATGCACACACCAAAAGCAACTAGGATAGTGTACAAAGAAATGACAAGCATCTACCAAGACACCTAAAAGTCTACCCAGACAAGATCTGTCTCACATAAGGCTCTATTTCTCAGAAGAATAACACTTTAAAGCAATATGATATTGAACGCAGAACTTAGAAAGAACACTCAAGTAATCTATGACAATGATAGTTCTTGCAATAACCTAGATCAGATATAGACTGAAAATCGGTCCATCCATCTAAGAAACTAAGAGACTTACTAAGGGACTAGTTACTAAGAAATAATTCCTAGCAGCCAACATAATATTCATGCATATGACTACAGACATTGAGATAGTTCCTACCTGTTCTGAAGTCAAACTTAATCTGACATCAAACAGGCCAGGGACCCTTATTTAAGCTAAGTCAAGCAGACTATATTATCTCCTTGGCATTCCCGTCATAAATTCTTCTTATCTCCTCCTGACAGTAATTGCCCTTATCATTGCAACTGGCCATCACACCTTGCTCCTCTCTGTCTGGCCCCAAGTCCTCAGTGTTAATTGTCTTATCAGACCTGGTTAACACCTCCCTGAGTCTGCCAGTCAGAGTGGGCGGGGCTTAGTTTACAGCCCTGGGGCTATTATCTTTCCCTGGGTTAATGTTGTTCACACCTGGGCGATTTCCTAGCTATTCTTATCAGGTGTCATGTCAAGGGAACAATTAGGTTCTCATGGTCAACAGCCAGTTTACAACTCTGTTGGTAAACCAGGTTTTAATTACACAGTCCATGGCCCAGTTCATTGTTGATTCAGCATGTCTGGGTCTACCTGGGCAAGAAGGTGCCAATGCTCTGTGTGGTGTCATAGCCCGTCTGGGTCAGCAGTTTTCTAAGGGGTAGACTAATTTAAATTATCTAGTTGTGTCCGTCTCAAGTATCCCATTTTACTTGCCATCTGCAAGCTTACGTCATGGCTAGAGGCTTTTTGTGAATAATCTTACCTCACGACTAGATAATTTTGGAGTAGTGTGATTAATTCATTCTTTCTCAATTTGGCCTCTCAAATTTGGAGACCGAGAAAAATATTCTGGGATGTTAAGGCGGCCAATTCGTGACACTCTCAGTGAAGGAATTGCTGGTTGTTTTGGTTTCTTGTTGGATGGATAAGTTAATCAATGGTACAGCAGGTAGTTGTACTATATAGTAAATAGTTTTTACTGGTGCTAGGAATATCGTGGTGTGTGGTAATGATTAAGTAGTTATAGGAATATGTACACGAGAAGCAATTGGGGTGTAGATAATACGGCCATTGTTAGTTAAAGGCTTGTACGAAAAGAACAGATATTGTTTTAAATTAGAATTTGCTCGGTAAATAACAGATATAGATATATATAGACTTGGCGGTGAATTGTTTCAGTTTCTTGCTTATAAAAAAAAAAACAATGGAGTGACTTGAGTGAATAGATATGACTTACGTTGATTCGTATAGGAGGAAAGTTTTGCTTGGTTACTTTAAGTAGATAATTCTATGTGAATTATAATTTTTTTGAAGAACTTCTCTTTAGCGAGAAGACACTTGTTTTATTGAGTCTGAGTTTGTAATGCCTCATATATAATATGTTTTTTCTTTGCTTAATTTGCTCCTGTAATATGATTGTTGTTACTTGATTTTGGAATAGGGTTATTGTGTTCTTAGACTTGTACGTACAAACTGTTGGTCCGTAAAAGAGACCAATAGTGTTAGGTAGTATTAGAAAATTTTATTTTGATTTGATAAGATGCATGTTGTATTATTTTAAAATCTGTTTTCTTTGAATGAGTTGGGGGATATCTTGTTTTGATTTTATTTCGTTTAAGTTAATTAAGTTGTTTGGTGTATTAGGAGAAGAAATAGGAGAAGAACAATGTGGGTTTGTGGAAGGCAAGGGTACAGTAAATGCTGTGTATATACTGAGAAACATAATCGAACGTTCTATAGAAGTAAACAAAGATCTACACCTTTGCTTCATTGACTACACAAAGGCTTTTGATAAAGTGAGACATGTCAACATGATAAGGATGCTTGAAGATCTACAAATTGATGGGAAAGACCTTAGACTTGTAAAAAACATATATTGGAAACAACAAGCTGCCATAAGAGTTAATAATGAAGTAAGCCAATATCAGCCTATTAAGAGAGGTGTGAGACAGGGATGTGTAATGTCTCCAGATCTGTTTTCCCTGTACAGTGAAAATATTTTCAGAAATATTGAAAATATGGAAGGAATCAACATTGGGGGACGATGCATCAATAACATTAGATATGCAGATGATACAGTCTTGATTGCAGACAATGAACAGGACCTGCAAAATTTAGTAGATGCGGTTGTTACACACAGTGAACAACTAGGGTTAGAATTAAATTGTAAAAAGACACAGATTATGGTCGTCACTAAGAAGAACGAAATACCACAGTGTAATATACAAGTAAATGGGAATATTCTTCAACAAGTGAATAGGTACAATTACCTCGGAACAGTAATAACATCTGATGGGAGATGCCTTGAAGAGATTAGAACAAGAATCGCCATGGCAAAAGTAGCCTTTAGCAAGATGAAAAACATACTGACCAATAAAAAGATGTCAATTGAAACGAGAAAAAGAGTGTTGAGATGCTACATAGAACCTGTACTTTTATATGGATGTGAAGCTTGGACAATGAGCAGCCAGGCTGAAAAACATCTGATGGCTGTAGAAATGTGGTTTCTGAGGAAAATGCAAAGAATACCATGGACAGCCAGAAAGACCAATGAACAAGTCCTTCAAGAAACAAATGAAGATCGTAAACTGATCAGAGACATTAGACGTAGACAGTCACAATTTTTTGGGCATGTTATGAGAAGAAATGATTTGGAGAACTTGGTGACAACTGGTAAGATCGAGGGGAACAGACCAAGGGGAAGACCTAGAAACAAGTATCTGGATGGCTTGGCCTTGTGGCATGGTCGAGACAGAAACACGGAACTGATCCACGACTCTGTTGATCGAGTGAGATGGCAGAACATGACCGCCCACGCTTACCAGCATGGCACATGATGGATGGATGGGTGTATTAGGTTACATAGTTATAAATTTAATTAAGTAAGTTAATTTTCAAGTAGTTATGGTGTTGGCTGGAATAAAGAAAATAATATGAGGGCTAACAGAGAGACACATACTGAGGGCTAATAGAGAGACATATAGATAGTCGTCATGAAGAGGTTCTTATGGATAGGAAATATTAGAAAATAGGAGCTGCATTAAAGTCAGCATTATAGGAGGGGGGAGACTGTGAATGGCAGCATATAAACGGGAGTGTTTATATAAATATTATGGGATGTGAGGGGGTAAGAAATAGGTGCTGTGAAAAACCAGCGTTAATTAAATTGATAATGTTCATAGAATATGAACATTGGCTCGTGGTAAAAGGTGAGGTGACGGAAATATAGACAAGATTGTGGATGGCAATATAAATGTTATATATATATAAATGTTGAGAAAACGTATGTCAACTTGGTTTAAAGAGAACAAAGATCTATTTTCATAAGACGTATTTTAAAAAATTGTTGTACAAATTTTTTTTATTGGCAAGGGAGGTAAATGTGGTTGTTTGGACTATGCATTGCTTTATGTAAATGTGATCACGTTGACTTTTCATCCTTTATGCTTATCACTGGGTGCGCACCCCTTCTTTACTTTTTCTAAATACGTTGTTTCTATGTTGTTCTGGTTGTCTTATGTTGTGAAAGAGCGAGGGATTTCATAATGCCATGTGTACAATAACGATTTTACGAACTATTCTTCTTATGATATGTATGTTTGATACAGAAACTCGAGGAGCCAAGAAAGGAACAGAAATATATAGTGGATGGCTATATAGTTTGAAGAAATAGATTTGGTTATTTAACATAAAGTGCTTTGGGGAGGTTTGTAACTGTAAGAAGGACTGTTTGGTTTAAAAGAGTTACCATACGTGGTATGATATATTGTACAAAGTAGAATCGAAGAAATAGTTTATAGTAGGTTACTAGGTTGACAATATGACAGGGAGAAGGGTTAAATGATATAATATATACTCAAATTTTGAGTTGGGTTGGGGAAGGTTAGAGGAAATGTGGGAGTTAAGGGAAAAGAGGGAATAGAGTAAGAGAGTTGGGAATAAAGAATTTTTCCTTTAGAGGAAAAATTCTTTAGAAAACATAGGGAGGTGTAACAGAGGAAGGGGTTTTGGTAGTATTTAGGTGGGAAACGACTACAGCACGATTGAGCATCGGGGTCGAACGAGAGGAGAGATGCTCAAGTCGTGACGTGGTTTGTTGTCAAAGGGGCAGTTACCATCAAGCTAGAGAACCAGAAGGTCGACAACTTAGATCCGGCTGTCATCTATTGTATTAAACACTTTTTATAAGAACCAACTGAGTTCCGTCAATTATGTGAGTTCACCTTGTTACAGTTCCACAGCCAGAACAAAGCCTATTTTGCTGCCTCACTGAGTTGTTTTTTTGCCCGTGTTCTTGCTTGTCCTTTGATGCCTAGCTGTTTTAGCACGTCATACAAGGAGTGGGAGACTAGATCTCTTGCGCCAACCTCCAAGGCGAATAGCCTGATAATGAACCCTTCTTGCCTCAGATTTGCAACCATGTCACTGTACTTCCTCATTTTGTAAGTGAGCTGCTCCTCGATTCTCGAATCATCTGGTGCGGCCAGCTCAACTGCGTTAGCTGCTTAACCGACGTAGAGTGAAGTACAATGTCAGGTCGCAATCGAAACTGTTGAATCACTTCAAAGTAGACACCACGACCCTTCAGGTCCATAGTCAGCTCCCAGTCATCGGCACTTTCGAACATGACGGTAAATTGGCAGCGCAGTCTTCCTTGCCCCTGCGTTGCTGCCCAGGTCTAACGAAGTGAATCCCCAACGGTCTTGCCCTTGTCCCTCTGATCGCCTGCATTCTGGCTTCATCCATTGTGACTGCCATATTAGCAAGAACTTTATTGTGGCGCCATGTGAATCGGCTATGGCAAAGGGCTACTTTGCATGCGGACAATACTTGCTCGCTGTCTGGACCTTGTTACAGAGGCGACAGGACGGGTCGGTGGCTTTACCCTACTTGACCAGGTTGGCAGCTGATGACAGGACATCGTAGAGGGATCGGATGACGAAACTTAAAGCGCAGTGGTGCAAACGCCATATCTCATTCCAGGTTAGGGGCTTCTGCAGTATCCTTTCCCATGACATCCACTGGCCCTGCTGCGCCTGTTGGGCAGCCATTTGTACTTTCTTTTCGTCTTCTCCCTCGCAGATCTCCTGAATCACCATGTCTCTGCGTTTCTTGGTCGTCGCCTTTGAGCTCTATCATGGTGCCCAAGCCCCATTCTGTCCGACTGGATGTGCCCTATGACTTCCTTCAGTTTAAGTGATGCCTGGGTATATTTGACTGCGCTGTTGACCTTCCACTTTCTTCCCGTTCTAAGAGTGCGTTGTCAGGTGCTGATTATTTCGTCTGGAGACTCGTGCAGCATCATCGCTAGTCTGGCTTTTCCTACTTTGAATTTTTCCATGTCGGACAAGAACGGGAGGATGAGCTTGGATTGCTTATAGTAAAGTGCAACCTTCGTGAGAGAGCCCCAGGCCGCTTTCTAGTGTATTTGCTTATCTTCATCTCAATTGCGCTCGTGCCAACATCGTGTATCAGAAGAGACCATGAGAGTTTCGGAATCAACATGAATTGGAGACACCAGATCTTGACTTGCCCTAACAATCTGCTTTTCTCGATAGTATGCAGAGTGTTTGAAGCTGTTTCGTGTATTTCTATTACCACATTCTTGTCCGTCAGGGTTGCATCGTACACACGACCGAGACTCTTTACGGTTCTTCTACAACGGCGGGAATTGCCTGCCCGGCAACCCTGAACTACCTTTCCGACACTCCACCCTTCACAATCAACAGGCTTCTTGATTTCTTCGGCTTGAAGGTCATCCTGCACCAGCGAATTAGTTCATCCATTCTGCGGGGGATGCTGCTGGCATCACTCGCCTTCGGTGTCAGTATCAGCCATATTCAAGGCAAAGATACCCGTTGATCTGATCTATAAGGGTCGTTCATTTGAAACTCGTTCCAATGGCTTTATCACAAAAGCATGAAAGAAACATTAACAGGTATGGCAGAATTAAACAAAGCATTCATTTTGAACGAATTATGCACCATGGGTTGGTCAGAAGAAGTCGCTGTAGGCATTCAGGCAAGCATCCCATTGCTTAGGTAGGCGGCGAATGCCGTCCACACAAAAAAAGGATTGTGGTTGCTCACTGAACCAAGTGTTTACTGCGTTCATTACGTCTGCATATGTGTGAAACCATCACCCACCACTCTGTAACGCAGCAAGTGGTTCAAACACCATCCCACGCGTTCCTCTTTTTGGTGGTCGGTTAACATTCGTGGTATCCACTGTAAACACAACTTCCGATATTGCAGTTACTTACGAACGACCTTTTGAATTGTCCCAATTGATATATCAAATTCTTTTGCTAGCGAACGTATGATTCGACAACGGTTCATCCGTACTGCTACATCAATTTTGACGATGGTTTTTTCTGTTGCAACAATATGCGCTTGACCCGGCCGTCGAAGATCTGTCGTGAACTGACGTCCTTTCCGAAACATTCGTGCCGTCTGTCACTGTTGTCTTTAACACACATTTGTTAACGTACGCTGCCTGCATTCTTCGATGAATATCCACTGGTCGACATCCATCAAATGAAAGAAACTGAACCACCGCTCTTTGAGCTTCTTTTGGATCAACCCGGCCATTTTCTCAACGGTCAGAAACAGAACCTATGCATCATGGGACGATAAGCACGCACTCTTTTATTCACTGGTTAGTACTTATCACATGACTATGACATGATCATGTTCAACGTACAAAATTACGCGCGGTGTGGCATGAACAGATTTCAAATGAACGCTCCTAATATTAGGTTAGTTGCAGTCAACACCTGCATAAACTAAGCAATCACTATCATTTTAGCCATTTTCTTGTTTGCAAAGAGAAAAAGAGAGTTGAAGTGCAACATAGAACCTGCATGTTTGTATGGATGTGAAGCGTGGACAATGAGCAGACAAGCTGAAAATTTTCTAATGGCTGTGGAAATGTGGTTTCTGTGGAAAATACAAAAGAATACCATGGACAGATAGAAAAACCAATGAACAAGTCTTCCAAGAAACAAATGAAAACTGTAAACTGATTAGAGAAATTAAACGTAGACAGTCACATTATTGTTTAAAACAAGTTATGAGAAGAAATAAATTGGCGAACTTGGTAACAACTGGCAAGATTGAGGGGAAAAGAACAAGGGGAGGGCAGAGAAATAAATACCTGGATGGATTGGCCACGCGACATGGTCGAGACAGGAACATGGAGCTGATCCACAACTCTGGTGATTGTGTGAGATGGTGAAACGACCACTCAAGATTATCAACATGGCACATGATGATGATTACAATATGTTATTGATTTCTACTTCTGCTCTATAAGGGCACTATTTTGTAACTAACAGTGAGCAATTAATAATTAAATAAATAGTTTAAAAATCAGAAAACATAAACTGTTTCACAGTATTTTACTAACATCATTGAAAATTAATTATGTACGGTTGTGCTGCTATGGGGGGGGGGGGGGGGGGGGGGGGGGTTATACACGGGTCTGTAAACTGGTTTCCAAAATTATTCTCAGTCATATTTATTAATTTATTAAATGGTGATAAGTTAATAAATCATCTAGGTAAAGAAAACCGCCAATCCTGTGACAACCACCCAGCATCTTGCTTGCTCTCAATTGCAGGGAAGATACTCGCCAGAATTCTTCTCAATCGCCTCATGGCCCATCTCGATCAAGGTCTTCTTCCTGAGAGTCAACAATGTGGCTGCAGAAAAGAATGAGGAACTGTTGACATGATTTTCACTGCAAGAGAAATGTCAGGAACAGAACTCTGATTAATTTTTATTTTAGTTTTTCTTTTGCTGTTGCGCTAGCAGCTCATCATTGTTGTGATTTTTTCCGAACAAAGTAACAGTAACAGTAACAGTAACAGTAACAGTAACAGTAACAGTAACAGGCCGTACATGTTGACACTCTTCAAATATATGCAAAGATGAATTTAAAAATGCACCAAACAGTCAAATAATAATATTATTAACAAAACAGGAGTTATAAATAAACATGAGCTGACCGTGTCACACAAAATGGAAACCACTTGCCGGAGACGACAGTTGTACAGTTGTGGGCATGTCGTCTGCCAGACAGACCGGGGACAGCTGTTAGAGTTGTCTCCCCCCATGTTTCAGCCCTTGTTGGTTTCGAATCTATCAATCAATCATGTACTGTCTCCACAATGAAGGATGGCTGCAATGGATCTCAAACAATGTTACTAGCACTCTCTAGCCCTGACTGTGCATTCTGTCAGACTGCTGTTCGTTCATCCCTTGATGTTATCTTCCCACTTGTATCTACTTGTCTACCTCTTGCTCGCTGGCCCTCAACCTTACCCTTCAGTATAAGAGTGTTATGTCTTTTAACGAGGCTGAAATATTTCACTTGCCTCTTGTTTATTTCGTTGATCAGCTCTGTTTCATTCCCAGTTTTTCTAGAACCTCTGTATTTGATTGTTTTTGTTTCCACGAAATACGACATATTCTTCTGTATATTTACATCTCAAGGACATCTGTTCGACTTTCTAATTGCTTGTTCAATGTCTAGGCTTCCTCGCCATATAGCAGTGTTTAATATGCATCACATTTCACAATCCTCGTTTTTAATGCGTTTTTAATATCTCTATATGTTAATATTGATGCCATGCTGCTGAAAGCATTTTTGGCCATTCCATTTATTTAAATTTCTGTTTCACTTCTGCCATAATCTGTTATTACATTAACAATTTAAGAAAAGCGTATTACTTGTTCTAGTATATCCCCGTTTACTGTGATGTTTATTGGTGTAGCGTAGTCACTGACTATGACAGAGTTATCTCAAACAAAAGTAGCGACAAGCAGACTTTCTGAATGAATGACTATCCACTGAAGAAGATGAGTTCGAAATGGCTCGTTTAAATCTAGGCTGTATGAAAGTACATGCCTCAAATTTGATCTAAGATTCTCAGCAGTGGCCAGGAAAATGAAGTTAAAGCGAACAGCTGCACTCAAGTAGAGAACTAAAGTAAACTAAACTACTCAAGTAGAGACCGAGATCTAATTATCCTGCTACATTAAGCCTGGAAGTAAAAGTCCCTTAGTCCTTTATTTCTCACGACACGGAGATAGGAACACACATTCGTAAACACAGGCTCGTAAATAACTAACAGATGTGATACAAACACTGTCACAGAATGATTATACGTGACACATGGCGAATACAATGATAAACACTTTATTCGCACTTCTCACTTGCTGCAAACACTACAGGCATCGTACAACTACAATGGTGATGTCATTATACAATAAATATATACATGCAATGGTATCAATACACACTTACAACCCAGGCACACAGTCGTCTATACTTAATCAGGCGTTCGATCAAATAGCGTTCACTCACACAGCTATACGAGCACCCATTCCATCCACGTCTGTCCTGTACCACAGCCCGAGGCCGTCTGTCTCTAAACCGCAGTGAGTCCTCGTTGGTCGGGTTGTCTCCCTGTGTGGACTGCGTGTATCATGCGAGCCATGACTGACCGTCCTCGTCACTGTGTAGTTAGTGCCGCTCACAGGCGTACCTGGCCGCAACTGACAGGCGTCGATGATGGAGACACGGCAGATCTGGTGGGGAGATCCTGACATTCTCCCGGCCTCCCCTCTAATGAAAGGAGTATCCTTTCATTGGTGGCTATATACATATGGGTTTATTTATTAAACCTGTCAGAATCGACACATTGTTTGTTATCTGACGTGATACTTTTGGTTTATATTTGAAATATTATGGATAATTGTATGGTATATACACACGCTCGCTAATGCTGCTGGTAAGCCACACTAATCAAGTACAATCCACTAGTTGGATTCTTTTTACGTAGGTTGTAAATTGACACAGCCAGTCCAGTAGCTATCAGCGATATATGCTATCTCTCAAGCCACGCAAGTACCTCACAACAATTAAAGAAAAATACTAAACACGACATGTCAGGCCGCGAGTCATCTTCCTCATAAGACGACTCCAACATTTGACTCCAACCCAATATGGTCAGATAGTCTTATGCTGGTCTACAACTTGAAGTAATCATCCTCCACGCTTCGTTGATATCATCTTGATGTGTCGCCTTTCTGGCAACATGAGGAAGGTTTTCTATAACTCTTACAAATTACCCATAGTTCAAATTATTTCCCTTTGGTGTAACAAGTGAATACAAAACTCTATGGGCGATAATTTTATCAATCTTTCAAAGAAAATAACTTACATTTGTAATTCAAGTTCTGAGCGTCACAGTTTGATGCTCATTGTCAATAGTGAACTAAATGTTATCATTGAGAATAAGTTGATCACTCTATGATTCTCAGATTACAAATATCAAAAACCCTCTCCTACAATTTGTATATGCAAATTTTCGGCTCACAAAGTTTATGTAAATCGTAAATTCTTTGTGAGAATCTTTACATCGTCTGCTAGTTTCTAAATTTATTTCTAATTAATTTCAAAACACCGGAAGTACACAGTTGGTGTGTTAAAATTTCACTAACACAATGTTCCTTCGTCGCGTTTTTGTGTAGACGAATGGATTACATAGTTCAAATCTGGAGCTGTTGGATATACTGTTCTTTCGAAGTACGGATTACAGAGTTCTGTTGAAATTAGATGTCGTTGTCTCTTTCTCACAGCTTAAAAAGTCTGAACACTTCTGCTAGGATTATCTTCACAGTGTTCAACAGTGTTCATGTCCACAGGTACTACAGATAGACTACCAGCTGATGTAAGGTAGGTTTTGAATCCATCGTAGTACTGTTCGTTTTACTGTACATCAATATTAACAATACTAATACCTTTCGTTCTCATAACACACAAGTACTCATCACATTTAGCTTAATAAAATATGATATATATACAGGGGACATTGTCCCTATCACAATTATCTTTCACAGCGTTTCTGAAATAACTTCAATATTCACTGTGTTGCTGGGCGCTATAAAGACTTGCAGACTCATGACTGCCTTATTTGTGTGTGCTCAGGCAGACATAGGCTTTCGGATGTGTCGTACGGACATCGGAAAAGAAGGTCGGCCATCGTATTCTGAGAGCAGCTAATATGCCTTACTTCGAAACTGAAGTCTTGAAGTAATAGAGACCATCTTGCTATCCTGTGATTTGTAGGAGTCCCAGTAGTGATGATTGTCAATGGATTATTGTCTGTCTCGACTATGAAATGTGTACCTAATAAAAATCTAGATAATTTTTTAACTGCTTACACCAGAGCAAGGATTTCTACTTCCGGCGTCGACCAATGTTTCTCCCTTGGTTTCAATTTCCGACTTACGTAGTACACTGGGTGAAGGATTTCATCATGGCTCTGCAATAATACTGCCTCGATCGCTATGGAGCTCGCGTCGGTTCTTAATCTGAAAATAGTGTCCAAAATTGGCAATTTAAATATGGGACTACTAGAAAAATAAGACAAAACGTTTGTGAATGCTGGTCTCAGGCATTCGCTGTTTACAAGTTTGTTTGGTTTATCTTTGGTTAGTAAGTTGGTAAAACAATCAGTCAAAGAAGAAAAATTTGGAATAAATTGTCTGTAGTAGTTCAGTAAACCTAGGACACTTCGTATTTCCTTCTTTGTCGTTGGAAGGGATCATTTCGGGATTCTTGACACAATATTGTCGTCAATCGTGACAAAGCCGTTGGAAATTTTATAACCTAAAAATGTAATTTCTTGGAAGGCTATGTCAACCTTAGATAGTTTCACTGTGAGACCGTGGTGTTTGATGCGGTCAAATTTCTGCTGTAATGTCGTTAAATGGTCGGTCATCGTCTTCGTATGTTCGCATATGTCGTCCATGTAGGAAATTATATTTGGGATGTCTCTCAGTAACAGTCTTGTCATTCGTACAAATGTCGCAGGGGCGTTGACTAGTCCGAATGGAAGCTTGCACCATTCGTATAGACTCCAGGGTGTGGCAAATGCTGTCAAATGTATGCTATCTTGATTCATCGGTATTTGCCAATACCCTTTCGTCATGTCCATTTTCGTAAAGTATCTTGCGTCAGTCAGTTCAGTCAATATGTCTTCACAGTTATTCATCGGTTCTAAATCTAACTGTAATACTGTTGAGTTTACGATAATCAACACAGAGACGACTGGTGTTGTCCTTCTTTTTGACAATCACTATCGGTGAACAAAAATGTGATTGTGAACTTCTGATGATGTGATTCCTCTCCAGTTCTAGAATTTCCTGCTGTAACTTGTCTTTGTAGTGTATGGGTATCGTGTATGGTCTGCACTTTATTGGTGTGTTGGATGTCAGAATGATGTGATGATGTACTAAGTCTGTCTGTCCTGGATGGTTGGAGAAAATACTACTGTAGTCCTGTAACAGTTGTCTGCAACTATCGGTCTCTGTCTGAGATAGATTAGGATTAATTTTGATGTCTTGTAAAGTGTCTGTCACGTCAAGTGATGGAACAGGTATTTCGTCCGTATCGTCAGCGTCTGTGTGGTCCACTATTGTTGTGCTTGCTGCCGTCTCGTCTTGGTCTCCGTCTCTGTTGTAGTACTGTTTCAACATGTTGATGTGAAATATTTTGTGTTTGTTGTTTATTCAATCTCATAGTCCACTGTCGAGATTTGTCTCAGTATTTTAAACGGTCCTTGCCATTTGTCTGTCAGTAAGTGTCTGTCACTTGGCAAAAGTAATAGTACGTCTTGTCCAGGTGTAAGTGTAATTGTCCTATTTCCCCTATGTGCACACTGTCTGTAAATAGCACCAGATTGTTTCAATGCTTCTTTCGCCAAAATACAAGATTTCATAATTCTATCTCGCAATGATGTTACATGTTCATATGATGACAATGGTTTATGTTCATTCACACTTTCAGTTAACATAGAGTGGTGCATAGATAATGGGCCGCGTGGTTTGGCTCCATAAACAAGTTCAAATGATGAGAAACCTGTACTAGAATGAGGTACTTCGCGATATGCAAAAAGAATGGCAGGTAGATAAGTGTCCCAGTCTTCAGGATGTTCCTGGGTAACTTTAGCTAGCATATGTTTGAGGTCACCGTTCATTTTCTCAACTATCCCTGTTGAATGAGGGTGATATGGGCTATTAAAGCACTGCTTTATCCCTAACATTCTAGTAAAGGATTGAGTCGCTGCTGCAATAAACTGACTTCCCCGATCTGATAGAATGGTATCAGGAAACCCTATCCTTGAAAAAACGTGGAAGAAAATGTCCATTACATCCTTAGATGTTATATTCTTGATTGGAATTGCCTCAGGCCATCTACTACAGAGATCAATATCCGTAAGGATAAACTTATTACCTCTAGATGTAACACAGTTTAGAGGACCTACGATATCTACTGATTTGTTTTCAAAGGGTCTACTTGCTAGATCAGTTATCTGTAGTTCTGCTTGCGGGTGTTTCCCCTTTTTCACAAGCTTCTGGCAGATGTCACACGTTCTGCAATATACTTTTGTGTCACTGCAGAATTTAGGCCAGTAGAACTGGGTAAGTAATCTTGCTCTTGTCTTAGAATAAGCCATATGCCCTGCAAAGGGTATGTCATGTGCTAGTTGCAATGCTTTTCTGCGGTGTTCTGTTGGTAACACCGTTTGCCCCGTGGTGTTGGCATCTTTGGTGTAGTACCGTGTAAGAATACCATGTTTTGAGAGCAAAGTGCCATCTAGCATTCTTTGTAATTCTCGGCTTTTGGCCTATTAACTTAAAATATTTGTTTAAAGATACATCGGCCTTTTGGGCTTGTATGAAGTATTCTCTCATGGTCTTGAGAGGTAGTATGACTGGGCTTAACATTTCTACAGCCTCAGTTTGGTCAATTTGATCTTGCATTTTTGCAGCAGATCTAGTTACTGCATTTGACACATTAGAAACATGGCAAGATGATGGTACATTTGAAACAATACATTCATCTGATGATGTCAATACATTTGCAAACATACATTCGTTCGAAGATGATACTACATTGTCAAACATACATTCAGCAGAAAATGTTACATAAGCATGCGGCATATCATTTACTTCAGGAAGGTTACCCACAATTATATCACAACATGGGTTAGATAATGCTGCGCATTTAACCTTGGCTGTGAGGAATGGGGTGTCAATATATACCCATGCAAGTGGGTATTTCTCGATGTTACCAGAGAAAGTTCTGCATGTAACATGTTTGTCAGTGTAGTCTGAAGGTAAGATAAAGTCTCTCTTTAACCCAATAAGAGTACACCCACTATCCCGTAAAACTGTGGCAGCTTTGCCATTTACAAAGCCTTGGTGGATGTTAAGTTTACCTTTAGAATTTATCTCCAAATTAGCTTCTTCATTGGCAATAGGTATTGAGTGGCCACATGTTAATAAGCCATCCTCATGAAAACGATTGCAGGTGGTACATTTTTCAAGATGGAAAACACCAATGGCCCCTGCTGCATTTACTGGATGGTTTTCAACTTGTTCCTCATCTGAGGAAGAGCTATCGAACATGGCTGCATTAGCCTTTCTGGTCATTTGTTTACCTTTACAGGCATGACGCCAGTGGGCATACGCCTTACAAAGAAAGCATTTGGTTAATCGTTTGTAGCTCTTTCTCTTCTTATCTTGCTTATCTATATAGTTTTGCAAGTATGTGAGGTAACCTGGGTGTCTATCGCACATCTCATTTTCATTATGTGGAAGATTGCAATATTTGCATTGGTAGTATTTATTTCCAGGTTTCTTAAAGGGTTTCTGTTTGTTATAGGTACCTGACTTCGTTCTATCATAGGTAGCGGCTGCTACAAACTCTGTGTCAGTTAGTACACTAGTGAAACAACTTTTGTTGGCCGTGAAATAAGCCGAACCACGTTTCTCTATTTGTTGTACACTCTCGCACTCACATTCTTGCAGAAATTTGGAAAATGGTGGTGGTATTGATGAAATGATTTTTATCTCTGAGAATCAAATCTTTTAACTTATCAAAGTTGTTGTTAACCTTGGCTGATGACAGCCATTTACTGAACACATCCTGCACTACTGAAACGTAGTCAGAGAAAGTTTGAGTAGGTTTTGGGGCTAGTTTACTAAACTGTTCCCTGTAGCCTGCTTCATCTAACAGGAAGTGTGCCATAATTTTGGTCTTTATATATTGATAGTCTTTTCTGAGATCTTTGGGAATGGTCTCTATAACTTTGAGAGGTTCCCCTGAAAGACTCTTATGTAAATAATATTCTATTCTGTCTCTGGGATCTGATAATGCTCCATTATCGTCTCAAAATTTTGGGTGAAGGCTGCAATGCAGTCGTCCGAAGTGTAATTTTTGACGATCTCTTGGTACTTTTTGTACTGATTCTCTTTTTCTTGTCTTTCTAACTGTTTAGATTCTTTAGATACTGCTGTTTCAGCTTCCAGCTGTTTAATTTTCAGCTGTATCTCCAGCTCTTCCCTCTTACTCTGTGCTAAGATCTCAGCTGTTCTTATTTCGGCCTCTGTTTCTGCTTTTCTGGCCGCTAACTCTGACTGTCTTATAGCAGCTTCAGATTCTGCTTTCTTAGCATCTAATTCTGCCATTTTCAGCTCCCTCTCAGAAGCTCTGTCTTCCCGTTCTTTGGCTTTCTCCTGTAATTGGACATACTCTGCATATTATACCTCACTCCACTTTGTTAACTTTTCACCAGTTAACTTCAATTTTAACCCAGACTCAATGAAATCGTTCAATGTAGACATGATAATTAATTCAATTACAGTACATGTACAGGAAAATAATTATCTGGTGTTAGTAGATACAATAGATATGTACAATATTTATCAAAATACAGCTTATGCCTGGACTCCCACAAAAGTATATATGGGGGGGGGGGGAATACTTAAGTGACTTTGGAGCTCTGGAGTATGCTGGAACACTGTACCAGAGGCTGACTGTTTGATCCTTACCGCCAAAAAATGATCTTTACTCGATTAGAATTTGGAATGACACAAAAACCTGTTGCTTTTAGGAGGGAAAATATTAGGATATGTATGTTTGTGTGGTGTATGCGTTGTCAGCTAAGTTTTGTTGGTTTGTATGCTGTCGAGTATATTTGTTAGTCGTTATGTCGTCCGTTCAACTCTCACTTTTGATGTCACTTTCTTGCCACAACTTTCTCGCTTTCCAGAAGTTTTAGGCCATTTAATTCGTCTTTGGCTTATTGCTTATCACACTAACACGATCGTTCAACAATCCGATGGTACACACACACACGTTTACACTTATTTTATGACTGGTTCACAAAAATGGATGATACGTGTTTACAGCTTTATCTAAATGGATCAAAGCTGGACGTTGTAACCACGTTCACATTTCGCTCTATTACATATCTTTCGTATGGTCTAAACACGGACGAGATATTCACATCTATGGTTCAAACACGTATGAGCTACCCACGTTCACAACTATGGTTCTTCTTCTTCTTTTCGTTCATCCGGAGTGTTTTTTCAGATGTGATTGCGGTGTGTCTGTTATGCGCCCTTGGGCCGAAACCCGTAGGCCAACACATCGACTTTAGCGTGCATTTTTGACCAGGTAGCATTCCTGGGAGACTCTCACTTTTGTGGCGCCATCTGCAACCATGCTGGCCAAGGTGGAACGGTCGAAGACAACGGTCATCCCTCAAAGGAAGGCAGGGACAGTCCATAGCATTTTCCGCCATCCAAGGTTGCTTCCATAGTTGCAGGGCCGACACATAACGCCCTGGATCTGGGCTCACCGAGGGAGATCGTCACGTCCTGCTCATGGCTGCTTTAAATCCTCACTTCAATATATTGGTCATTTCGTTTCCCCGGGTCATTCCCGCACAAACCAGACAGGTTTGCAGACGGCATCCACTCAGCGAGTTTTCGGACATGTGCTTGTCGTTGCGCCCATCAGAGCTTTTCCAGGCTCAACAGACATTCGGAAAACTACCCAGTCAGAGCTGTTCCGAACAAGAGCGGCATTCGGAAACTAGGTAGTCAGAGCTGTTCCTAGCACGAGAGACATTCGGACGAGACATTTCACTCGGACGTAATTGCGTAGTGTCAATTTTTAGTTTGCCACCCGTAGGACGACACTTCCGACTTCCAGCGGGCATTTTTTAATGAGGTTAGCCATCCTCTGGTTTCGAGGCACGTTGGACTGTTGTGATGTCGCTAACATCTCAGCTGGTCAAGATAGAACGACGAACAACATCGTGGTCGGCCCTCAAGGGAAGGCAGGGGCAGACCATGAGCATTCCCTCGCTATCCAAGGAGGCTTCCATAATTGCAGAGCCGGCACATATTGCTCTGTGACTGGGCTCACCCGAGGAGTTGCCACGTCCTGCTCATGGCTGCTTTAGATCCTAACTTCCATGTGTTGGGCAACTCGTTTGCCACTGATCGCTCAAGCACACACCAGGGACGGTCAGACTGCAAGCGACACCCACGCTTTTGACTTCGGACCACGCAATAGGTTCGCTCGCCGTGCGTTCCATTTTGCGGCATTGAGACGTTCTTCCACTTTTGTCTATACTCTCTATGAGTTAGATACAGTTTTCGCAGCCACTTTCTTCGACTGGGGCGCTTTTTGACTTTTTGTACTCGCTCACGAGGTAGGCTACTTGTGCTGCCGGATCAGCACCTTACCTTCGTGCAGCGGTGAACGAGGAACAGCCTGGCCTCTCATCCGGGAATCTCTCATATCCCCCAGCTGAGAGCCTTCGAACTTCTATCAGACCTGAGCATGTAGCTTGCTCAGTATCACGCCTTTATTTTTCGAGGTCGCTATCGGCCCGGCTCTCAGGTCCGAGGGTTTGTGGCTTAGAGGCGTTCAGCCACAGCCCTCGACAGGGAGCCTTTAGTGTTTTGTCCGGACCAAGAACTTCTGCCTTCGTGCGCCTGATTTAAATTTTGGACTGCTATCCTCAGTCTCACCTGCAGAGCAGCAGGTTGTGTCTCTCTAAGTCTGGTCCCTATCCCATATGCTGTCCGATATGTAGTTTTTCACCCATCGGCAAGCACATGGGGTCGATGGGACACGCAAGCTCCCCCACCACGGCAAGGTGGAGACACATCGGGGGAGCAACTATGGTTCAAACACGGACGAGCAACCCACGTTCACACCTGTCAGGATCTTGCATTCGTAAACACAGGCTCGTAAATAACTAACAGATGTGATACACTATTCACAGAATGATTATACGTGACACACGGCGAATACAATGATAAACACTTTATTCGCACTTCTCACTTGCTGCAAACACTACAGGCATCGTACAACTACAATGGTGATGCCATTATACAATAAATATATACATGCAATGCTATCAATACACACTTACAACGCAGGCGCACAGTCGTCTATACTTAATCAGGCATTCGATCAAATAGCGTTCACTCACACAGCTATACGAGCACCCATTCCATCCACGTCTGTCCTGTACCACAGTCCGAGGCCGTCTGTCTCTAAAGCACAGTAAGTCCTCGTTGGTCAGGTTGTCTCCCTGTGTGGACTGCGTGTATCACGCGAGCCACGACTGACCGTCCTCGTCACTGTGTAGTTAGTGCCGCTCACAGGCGTACCTGGCCGCAACCGCCAAGCGTCGATGATGGAGACACGGCAGATCTGGTGGGGAGATCCCGACCACACACACACACACATACACACACACACACACACACAGATATATATATATATATATATATATATACCTCGTGTACACCTCGGAGGAGAAAATGGATCACCATAGTCTGGCAAGAATGAAGAGCGAGGAGTGACAAGGGGATCTGTCCAACGCTCGATGCTCAGAGGAAAGGCGAGACGGATATATAATCAGATTGCTACTAGTACTATTGGTGTTGGAACTCTTCGCTGGCTGCTGAGGATGGGGACGGAGCGCTTATGGGAATGCCCCGAATGCTGTGATGTTGGTTCCTAAATCAATCAATCTATATATATATATATATAAACAAGCACTCGCCCTGTCAACTATATCCCTATAGACATTTTAAGTAATATTATAAAAGAGATCATTTTTGTAAACGTAAAACTATAGAAATTATTTAATAAAGTATAACACGAATCGTTCTCAACGGGAGAAACATTGGTTTACGTAACATATGCCACAGTTGTATTATGTTATAACTCTTAAGGTCTATTTGAGTTTTTAGTTGTGATTTATTGAGCTAATATTGTTCTTTGAATAGTCACTAATATCCATGATATATTTTTGGCCCCTGGCCTAAATCTGTTAGGTATCTGAGGTTTAGTGAAGACGGGAGTTCTGCCACTTAGATTTGGCTTCCTATCCTCACAGCTTTGCAGTCATGTCTTTCAAAGTTTTGACTCTGTTCCTTCTTCTCAGGTGACGATGAACCTTCACTTATCTCCAGGCGAGTGTACTTGGATTTGCCTTGCTACTAAATTATGGTTTAGTTCACTGTCAAAAGTTCTTCATCCACAATTTAAATGTCCCTCATGTGGTTATATTATGTTCAGGTGCAGATTTGCGATTCTTGTTTTTAGTTTGCAATTGAGTCACAAGCGTGATGTGGTGAATGTGACACTACGAAGATGTATTTAGTGGTTAGATCGTTGGTAGTTGATGTTATTGTAGCCAGGTGTGGATTATATCATTGGGTGATTTCACAACAATCACAAAGACAAAGATTAATAGCAACATTGTTTCAAACAAATGTTTTTCACTGAGGTCTTTGCCATCAATGTGTAGATCTGTGTGGCAAAGTAGATTTGGAATAAGGAGAAGATATCCCTATCAAAAAGGACCGACTACTAAAGAAAACCAGAAATGGCGCATAAGACTCTCTAGGGGTGGAGACAGGTTATTGAGAATAGTTCTTAAAGATATATGAAAGGTTTTCCCATAGAGGGCCAGGAGAGCCAGTAAAATCACCACAGTCAAGAGAGGAGAAAGCTCACACAGGATAACTTGACACTTGTAATATAACTGCCACCTTCTGCTCTTCTCTGTAGCTGATGTTAAATAATGAAATACTATCATATTTAACACACAACACAAACAAAAAAATGTTCACCATGCCAACAAGAAAAAGAATAACTCCTTGTTATCATTCATAACATTATAATTGATATAATATATGATATAATAAATATAAAGATACGACGACATTAATAGGTGTACCGACAATGAGCTAGAGAAACTAGCAGACATGTACAACAACAGTATAGGGGGTGCTAGCATCAAGGAGGAATGGTTACACAGCTATCTGATTCCCTTGCCGAAGCCTGACAAAGACCACAAAAAAATTCAGGGATATCGAATTATAACCATGCAGAATACAATAGGCAAGCTGCTGGAGAAGGTAATTGCCAGGAAAATATCAAGCCAACTAGAGAGGCAAGGTGTTTTCCCACCCACCTTGGGTGGGTACCGTCCAAAAAGAGAAACCTGGACCAATGCAGCAGTCTTTGCCCAGGATGTCTATGAAGGTTTCCACTCAGGCACTGAAACCGTTGCTGCAGCGATTGATCTTGAGGACGCATACAACAGAGTACCACTGGATTTTTTTCATGTTTCAGCTTCTCGAACTAAACGTAAGTCCATTCCTCCTTAGTTGGATCGCTGCAGCTCTCTTCCAACGGAAAGTAGTTTTTAGATGTGGCAGTTGGACTTCGGAACCAACAACAATATATCCTGGTCTACCACAGGGATCACCATTATCTCCGGTACTGTTTAACGCCTACACAGTGAGAATCACCAGTGAACAGATCACTGGACCTGGCAGGACATTGTCATATGCCGATGATGTTTTAGTGTATCGTCAGGGGAAGGATAGAGAGGAGGTTGCTGTGGAACTACAAACCGAACTCAATCGCATAAGTACTTGGTGTGATGAAGCTGGGGCAATGGTCAACCCAACAAAGGCAACAGTGACTTGGTTCTCGTTGAATAATCATATTGTCAACACTCCAACACCAACTGTAATGCTGTGTTCAGAGACGGTGGAAAGAACGCAGGCAATGAATTACCTGGGGATACGGTTTGATCAAAGCCTTGCTTATAATGTGCACATAGACCAGGTGATAACAAAGGCCAAGCGGGGTTTGGCAGCGATGCGGGTGATGGCGGCAGCAAACTGTGAGCAGCGCCATCTGTCTTCTGTACGAGGGGTTGGTCATGTCTGTTTTGGAGTATGCAATGGCAATCCTGACTCTCAGCCATAAGCAGATAGAAAGGATGGAAAGGATACAGAATGAAGCTATGCGCATTATTCTTGGATGTACAAGAGATACAGCATGCAGGGCGATGCGCTACCTTCTTGGGTTTCCAACCATTGAAGAGAGAATACAAGATTGCAGGGCACACGCCTACCTCAGAATTAACGCAAACACACAACATCCACTGCATAGTGAAATTAGGAAGGTGAAGGGCAGCAGGTTAAAAAGAGGACGGTCGTGGATGGGTCAAGCTGAAGACATTCTTCAACAGGTGTGTTCACTTGAGGACTTAGAACCTGGCGAGGAGTGGGTGCAAGTGCCAACAGACTTCTGCACATCCTTTTCAGTTTGCATCCAACTTGACAGAAAATGCAGATGACGCGGTCATCTACACAGATGCGTCGGTCGTCCGACATGTGAGAAGCTCATGGGCCTTTACAGCTCGGGCCGGAGGGAGAATTGTGAAGGAGGACTCTGGTGCTTTTACTGAAACCACAAGTAGCCTGACCATGGAAGTCATGGCAGTAAGTAAATCAATAACATGGCTCGAGACACAGACATTCACTATGGCTTGTTTCCTTAGCGACTCAATGAACATGATCAAGAGGATAGAGGAGGGGTCGATCCGAAGAGAATGGTTGCTGCCTCTGGAGCGGTCTCGACTGGCAAAGATTAGTTTCATCTTCATGCCAGGGCATGCGGGAGTACAAGGAAATGAGCGGGCTGACAAGCTCGCAGGTGAGGCTACTGTGGAGGGTGGACGCGCCATGGACCAGGCCGACATTCTGAATGCTCTACGAGAAGTAAGACTTTTGCGAGAACCAAGTGGTGAATCTACAACAATGGCCAGACTGCGAGAGCAGCAAATTAAAAGAGGTGTGGCCAAACAAGAACACTACGCAGGAAGCCAAAGAAGATTGATAAACCAACACAGAACTGGCGTCGTTAGCCGCTACACGCTGCAGGATTTGCTGAGGAGGGGATCCGAGCACTTATGGACTGAATGGTTTGATGTGCAATGAGGATGATCTGTCGACTAACTAACTAACTAACTAACATTATAATTGGAAACAAGGGGGGGGGGGGGGGGCTGTGTGTATGGTAGTATGACATGTTGAATGTACACATCTCATAACAATACACAAATAAAAACATATCAAGACCTCTAATTCTACCTAATAAGTTCAAAAATGTATTCTTATGTCCTTTGCATGGAATACTACACTGTTTCTTCTAACACCGTATAAGGTATATATACTTCCATAGTTCTAACACTGTATAAGGTATATAAATGTCCATCTGTTCTCGAATAAAAACATCGGACTAAAATTGTTTCTGAGAGTAATCCACCTCCAAAACACCGGGGGTAAACTGTCCATTGTTAAAATCATGCAGAGTCTATTATGAATTACCAGGGTATTTTCACCAAATATCTGGAGAATGTCCATAGGAGCTGGACTTTAAAAATGTCAACTCTGATATATGAAATATTTCTTTAGTTGGCATGGCCATAAATTTACACAAAGAGGATACCAATATGGTGGTTAGCTGGTTGTCACATGCTGGGTATAACTGTAAAAATTGAGAAGTCAATGTGGCTTAAAGGGGAATTCGTTCTTGAAGCAGTGACAAGACGAATCCCATTCATCTCTCATCACACTTGTAAGGTTTCTCTCCTGTATGCACTCTCATATGAATATTCAGGTGGTCCAACCGAGAGAAACATGCACCACAAACATCACACTTGTAAGGTTTCTCTCCTGTGTGTATTTTCATATGGAGCTTCATGTTGCCAGACACAGAAAAAGATTTACCACAAACATCACACTTGTAAGGTTTCTCTCCTGTGTGTGTTCTCATGTGGACTTTGATCTCACTAGAATGAGACAGAGATTTACCACAAACATCACACTTGTAAGGTTTCTCTCCTGTATGCACTCTCATATGAATATTCAGTTGGCCCAACTGAGAGAAACATGCACCACAAACATCACACTTGTAAGGTTTCTCTCCTGTGTGTATTCTTATGTGGTGTTTCAGGGTGCCAACCCGACCAAAATATTCACCACAGACATCACACTTGTAAAGTTTCTCTCCTGTATGTATTCTCATGTGGCATTTCAGGCCACTAGACATGGAAAAAGATTTACCACAAACATCACACTTGTAAGGTTTCTCTCCTGTATGCGTTCTCATGTGGCATTTCAGATAGCTAAACTGAGACACATATTTACCACAATCATCACACTTATAGGACTTCTCTGCTGTATGTATTTTCTTGTGTCTCTCGAGGATGTCAGAAAGAGGAAATGATGCATCACAAATATCACAATGGTAAGGCTTCTCACTTGTGTGTGTTCTCCTGCAGCTTGTCATGACATCAACCCGTGTAAATGACTCACAGCAAACATGACACTGGTCAGATCTAACATCTGTATATGTGTTTTGATGGTAATTTGATACACAAGCTTCAAGAAATGCACCACACTTACTGCATTTGAAAGGTTTCTCTCCAGTATCTGCTGTCTTGTGTCTATGTAAACCTGTGTCTACACTGACAGCTGCATCACAAACATCAGACATGTGTGATGTGTTCTGTGTATGTGATGTCTTGTATCTATGTAAACCTGTGTCTACACTGACAGCTGCATCACAAACATCAGACATGTGTGGTGTGTCTCCTGCTTGTATTCTTGGAGGACTACAACTGGTATAACCAACAGTGTCATCAGGAGATGTCCCAGAAATCTGTGTATGTTTTACTGGAGTGTCCACATGATGTAATTGAATATTCTCATTAGTCGGACATAGTTTAGCATTCATTTCAATCATAGAAGACACACTCTCTGACATGTTGCTACAATGTTCATGTCGCTGTGATGCTGTGTAACCATGCTCTGTCCCAGTAAGTGATACTTCTTGGTGATTAATTTGAGCTTTAGCCTCCGTCATTCTTGATTCTGTGTTATGTTCTGAAATCTCTTGATTGCTGTAACAACTTGTCATGCCAATCACTTTACTGAATCTATAACTCTTGCCTTCAGACACCTCATCAGGCAGTTCTTGTTTCACAGGTTTCCAGTCTATGTAACCATCTGCCATCTTTGTATCCATTTGTGAGTGTTCTTGTAAGGAGGGATAACTCTGAGAACAGGGATGTGTTTCTGAAATACACACATAGAACTTTACAGAAATGTTAGATAAAAGATTCTTTGTGGTGAATATTTCAAAACATGAGTGTAAGTGTAATCTAACAGAAGAACAACCTCCTTATGTAAGTGTAGTCCAGTAGATGAAGTTACTTTATGTAAGTGTTGTCTAGTAGATGAAGTTACTTTATGTAAGTGTAGTCTAGTAAATGAAGTTACTTTATGTAAGTGTAGTCTAGTAGATGAAGTTACTTTATGTAAGTGTAGTCTAGTAGATGAAGTTACTTTATGTAAGTGTAGTCTAGTAGATGTTACTTTATGTAAGTGTAGTCTAGTAGATGTTACTTTAAGTAAGTGTAGTCTAGTAGATGAAGTTACTTCATGTAAGTGTAGTCTAGTAGATGTTACTTTATGTAAGTGTAGTCTAGTAGATGTTACTTTATGTAAGTGTAGTCTAATAGATGAAGTTACTTTATGTAAGTGTAGTCTAGTAGATGAAGTTACTTTATGTAAGTGTAGTCTAGTAGATGAAGGTAAACAAGAATGAGGGGAACTGCAGTAAAGCTTAAAAAGGCAATGAGTGAATCACCCCCAAAAAAACGAGAAGTAGATTGTGAGCTTTACTAAAACATGACTACAAGAGACAAACTGGACGTTGCGGCCAAAGCCTTCATCAGCACAGGACAAACAAATACAAACCAACACAAACCTACATGAAACACACTATGACAATATTAAACTATTAAACTAATTAAATGTACTCATCTGATTCTGTGTCCTTGCTTGGAAAGACTGACACGCGTAGGGCTCCCGTGGATTAATAGACCAGATGTATGGTACACGGGTCAAAGGTCAAGTGGGAGGGAAGTGGGGTGGAGAAGCGCCCATGTGTGCAGAAAAGTGAAAATTAAGACCAGCAAATATGTTGCGGACGCAGTTGACAATTAGCAATTCTCGTTAAGCGCTCGAAACACCGCTGCGGAAAACTACATAGTGTTGGTCCACACAGAGGGGCATGAGTGACGGTCGTTCAGAAAACGATGGCAAAATACCGAACGTAAACCTGCCAAGAAAGTTGACTGTGATGTCCTATAAAGGACCTGCACATACCTAGATGGTGGACTGTAAGCTAGGGGGTGGGAGGAGTGGGGTAGGGAGTTAAATGAAGCTGTGTTGGACATTAAGGCCATGAGGGGAGAGTGTGCCCAACTGGAAGATGAGACGGTGTTCCAATGTCTTCCGATCCCGTTCGTGGGATGCACATGATTTGATGGCCGTGATCTGTATGTCGGCTACGCCATGGTGGTCAGGACTGTTGAAATGCATGGATACTGGTTTCTGGGCGCCGCTGGTGATGTCAGAAAGGTGTTGTCTAAATCTGTCCCCAAGACATAAGCCTGTCTCACCTACATATCTCATGTCGCAACGTGTGCAGGTAATCGCATAGATGATGTTGCGACTGATGCATGAGAAACCCTCACGGATGTGGAAGGTCATCTTAGGGAATGTCAAACTCTGGGTTTGAAGTATGTATGGACAGGTCTTGCAACGCGATCGAAGACAAGCCACCGTGCCAGGAAGAGACTGGTGAGGTTGGGGTAGCCTGCTATGGACCAGCACATCCCTGAGGTTATGATCCCGCTTATACGCCACCAGAGGGGCCTCTGAGAAGACATCACGAGTGGTCGAGTCCGCCCGGAGAATGGATAGATGTTTCAAGAGGATATTCTTGGCAGCAATATTGTGGGGATGGTAAGTAAATGAGAGGACAGGTCTATTGTTTCGTGGTTTCGGCCTGGAGGAGACAGCCTCAGTGCGACTGACAGACTGGCAGCGGTGAAGAGCTGTAGATTGAACATTCTCAGGATAGCCACGAAGGCGAAAGAAATCAAGCATTTCGTGGGCTTTTTGATGGAAGTTGTCAAAGAGCTGCCTGGAAGCAGAGAGAGAAGAGAGGAGTAAAACTAAGGAAGAGGACTAAGACAGGATAGAGATAATATCCTTATCTAGGAAATAGGAATAGAAGGGACAGAAACAGCAGGGAGAACTGTTAACAGTTCTCCAACTGGACACACGTGTCCTAAAAGGGGACATGGCAGGACATGATCTGGAGTTACCCAGAATAGAGTGGGGAAACCATTACCACGAGGTGTGTCCATTAATATTCGTAACTCGCACAGAGTAAGCGACTGACAAGTCACTAAACGCATGCTGGAATACCAAGCACGCAAACCTGCTGACCCACGAGGGGTCACCGTTTCGTGGCTGGACACGCCACGAAAGTCAACCAGACTTGGACAGGACAGCGTAGAGGACGGATGGGAGTATTCGCTTTGAATACTGTGTGGTTTAGAGGACAGTAGCAATAGTGTCGACTTAGACTTAGACTAAATCAGTAGATAGTACCATAGATACAGTCATAACATAATGTTGTCATGATGCTTGTGATCCATATTATAACAGTGTTATAGGACAACAAGGCCGCTGTATACAATTGATGGCACGTGTCGATAGATAACAAAGTCCAACTTGACGATGTATTCAAGTTTATTTGACATCAGTTTATAAAAATTCCGTACAGATGAAAGTCATATGACTTGTTCTTCTAGGTGGCTAATGGAAGACTGTTTACGTCAACGCGTGAGCAACCCTAGATACCTAAACTACTGGTGCTCACGCGTTCACAAACCTATTTCCCCATTTTGCACAGCATCCATTAACTCACTAAATCCCCAAACAGAGATGGTGCTCTGTTACAATATGAATATCAGCTTTCAGAGCTATTATGTGTAACTCGCTGATAATAAATTTGTATTCCTTTTGTATGACGTACGAGTTGTCATTCGTGTGGTACAAAAGAAGAATCCATGTGTGCCTGTCAAAGCTAGGTTGCTGACAGGCAGGATTATATTTGGTGTCAGAAGTTCAAACAATTAGTTATAATTGTGAACCAGTATCCCACATAAATAGAATATTTGAAATTAGAATTATATTTCATACATATTATGGATTAGAACGATATAAATACTATATTTTGTGTGAACATAGAACATGGTGATTCATCCAAAACACGATCATGCTATTATCGATTTTTGAGGTCCTGAAACTGACCTATTAAAATGACGCACCGTGCTCACAGTGAAATGTGTTTAAAACATCGGTAAAGAGCGGTGCGATCATTTTCTTTGTATACCTGTGTTCATTACTTATGATTGACTTGAAAAGATTACCCACAGGAATTATGGTGGGATTATTTTGGTTATTCTAATTATTTTCATTATTTTGGTATGTTATTTATTTTGGAAGATCATATATTTTTGTTTCACTTATCCAGCGAATTTACCCACGAAAGATTACCATGTCAAAGTACAGTTAGTACAAGTAATATTAGGCTAATATACAGATTACGATCAGGAAATTACAGCTCAGTCAGAGACATCAGAAAACGAAGACAAGACGACATAGACTGACATTTTCATTGACGATTCATTCTTACAATCATATCATTCATATCATTTCATATCAATCATACCACATTTTTTTTTTCACATCTGAAAGAATGGTAGACTAAAATTACGTGCTTTTGTTGTACTTTGTAACATATGCAATATATTAATTGCTGCTGCTCTACGGAACAGGAACATCGATCGTAGTAGCGAGCCAATCCATCTTGAATGCGAGGAAACCTTGATCGTATTAGCAAGCCTATCCATCTTGTGTGCGAGAAAGAAGGGTAACACCCGAAGTGACCAATTTCTCAGAAAATCAGATGAGTATCCTTGCATATTTTGATAATCACAATTAATGAAAGCATCTTCTTTTTTCAGTGCGATATTATAAATTTCAAACTAATTAATTGCACAAGCGTACCAATTGTGGGATATTTGTTGATAGAGAGTTATTTATAGTACCATTAGTATGTGAACTGAAACTTATACAATGTCAACACTAGGAGAATTTATCCAGGCGGGGAAAGATCTAGGCCATAGCGGGGATAAATTAGAGCAATGGGTAGAACAAAAATACAAAGAAGCGAAAGATGCTGAAATAGATGAACGAGCACGTGAAAGACAACACCAAAAAGAAATATTAGAATTAGAGCAAGCCACTAAACAGAAAGAATTAGAACAAAGGGAAAAGCAAATAGAATTAGAGCAAGCCACTAAACATAAAGAATTAGAACAAAAGGAAAAGCAAATAGAATTAGAGCAAGCCACTAAACAGAAAGAATTAGAACAAAAGGAAAAGCAAATAGAATTAGAGCAAGCCACTAAACAAAAGCAAGTAGAATTAGAGCAAGCCACCAAACAAAAGCAAATGGAACTAGACTCACAGACACAATTAAGAATGAAAGAAATGGAGGTTGATTCACATATTCAGATAGTTACCACTAAGCAAAAGAGTCAAGAGGAGCAGAACAAATTCACTAAATATAAAGGGATTGTGAAGCCCTATTGCCAAGGAGATTCCATCTCCGCCTGGACCAAAAATATCGAGTTCCAGCTCAAATTTCAGAAAATTCCTTTGGAAGACTGGGCGATGACCTACATGAAGAATCTCTCTGGTGAGCCCTTGAAAGTAATTGAATCTATTCCAACAGAGTTAAGGAATAACTACCAATATATTCATGATATAATTATGCAGCATTTTTTACTCGATGCTCCTGGATATAAGATCCAGTATTCTCAAATCAAACCAAAACCGAACGAAACGTTCATAGATTATGTATCCAACGTTCAAAGTGTCTTCAATAAATGGCTTAAGGCAGCAAAAATAGGGAAAAGTTATGACAAGTTACAAGACTTAATGGTCATGGACAAAGTAATATCCACGGTCCCAACTCCCTTCGCTAAGTTCCTGCAACAAGCAGACATTGAGTCACTCGAACAATTGGAAAAACGAGGTTCGGCGTATTTTTCTTCAAACAGAGATATTTTTAAAACATCCATAAATGAATCTGAAATTGCGGCTTTGCTAACAACCAGCCAAAAAAATCTATCAATCAGAAACCTAATCAGAGGAAAGATAGGCAAGACCAAAAGCCACCTTTATGTATGTACTGTCATTTAAATCACCAACAATTTTCTATGTGTGACAAGAACCCGTCATACCCTGCACATCTTGAAATGATGATCAAAAAGCAGCAGAGCAAAAGAAGTGCATACAAACGTGCAGTTAAATGTTTTTTTTTTGTTCTTCATACGGCCATTATAGCAATAGATGTTTGGGTCGTCAGAGAATGAAAGCCAACAATGCTATACTGATTGACACATCGTCCGATAGTGGCAGTGAAACTGAGTGTGAGAATGAGAATGTATTACCTTTCAATGACTGTGAGAATGTGGCTGCTGTGACAGATATTTTAAACTTTGAAAGATGTGAAACTTGTCACCTATTCCTTACGGATGGAAAACTCAATTGTGGGCACATTGTACCATTCTCTGGTGAGAATGCGAACGCAGCTATAGCCTCCAGAGGCAATCTAACGTTCCACGATGCACTGGTCAATGAACTTCCATGCCAATGTTTACTGGACAGTGGTAGTAGTTTAATCGGGTTAAGGAAAGAACTAGTTAATCCAGAGGATTATACGGGCGATTTTGTGAAATGCCATACTTTTTCAGGTAATATTGAGAAGTACCCACTGGCAAAAGCCCGCATAAACACCCCGTTCCATTCCAGCACATTTACGTGCACAATTCTACACAACCCATGTACTGACCTAATTCTTGGCTGCCTCCCAGGGTTAAAACACTGCACTGCTGATGACATATTAGCCTGGAAAGAAACGAACATGGCTAATGCAGTAACCAGGTCAGAGACACAGACACATCAAAATTACCTGCAGGAAGAGATGTTACAACTACTAACACCTAGCCGTACAATTGATAATACCACCCAACAAAATTTTATAGAGGCGCAACGTGTCGACCCAACCATTTCACCTTATTTGATATTATTAGGGGAAAAGGCAAAAGTAACTAAAAATGCCTCATGGTATTTCAAACTTAACAATGGCATTCTCATGTGATATTATACCACCAATAACCATGAAATTCAGCAGACAGTGCTACCTTTAAAACACCGACAAACCGTGTTAAAGATTGCACACGACTCACCGTTTGCTGGACATCTGGCATATGACAAAGCTAGAGCCAGAATTCTTGCATACTTTTATTGGCCAAAATTTTGTAATGATATCAAATCTTTTTGTCGTCCTTGTACCGTTTGTCAACAGTTAGTGAGAAAGGGAAAGCATGTAACAGCTGAGGTCCAACCTTCAACATTGGCCTCTAGACCATTTGAAAGTGTAGCGGTGGATATTGTTGGACCCCTAAATCAGGTGTCGAACAAAGGAAACCGATTTATATTAACTCTGGTGGACCTATGTTCAAGATGGGTTGAGGCGGTAGCCCTAAAATATATTACCTCCAAAGATGTAGCTAATGTATTTTTGCACCTGTTTTCCCGATTCGGATTCCCTCGAACCATTTTATTCGATCGTGGAACTCAGTTTATATCGGCTGCGATGCAAGCCCTTACAAAAATGCTAGGGATTAAGCAACATTTCACGACCGCCTATCATCCTGCCAGCAATGGAATCATAGAAAAGATTAACGGGGACCGGAAACACATGCTGGCTAAGGTGACAGCAGAGAACCCATCTGATTGGGATACACTGTTACCAACAGTGCTGTTCGCCTATCGAGAAATTCCGCACTCAAGTACGGGTTTCTCTCCATTTGAATTAGTTTATGGGGCAAACCCACGTGGACCCCTAACGATTTACCATCAGTTAATCATGAATACATCAGATAGTCCAACCCCTGTAACACCGTACGAGATGGTAACAGAAACACGTGACAAAATTATGAATGCGTGTGTAATTGCCAAGTCATCTTTGGAGAGAATAGGACAGATCTACCGCCATTATGCCAACAAGGGTGCAAAAACCATACACCTCGAACCTGAACAGGAGGTGCTACTCCTATTACCAGATAAACGTAATTTACTGTTAACGTCATGGCAAGGGCCATTCAAAGTGGTACGACAGATATCAGATGTTGATTATGAAATATCGAGAAACCAAAAATTAAAGATATTTCATTTCAACATGCTGAAGCCATACTATTCACGACAAGAAGAACAGATGACAGACGAACAGAATACATCTACACCAAGCAACCAGACAACAGACGCACATAACGCAACTGCACTAGTTAGTGTTACAGAAGACGACGACATTGCAGATACACATAGTCAGCAAACAGAACACGCACTTAGTACCACCACAGTACTGAATCAGGTAGAGGACGACGACATGGAACTACCAGTCCCAACAGTGGATCAGACTACGGCTATTGATAGTATACGAACCAAAGCTCACAGACGAGCAAAGATGACAGATCATAGCCTTAGTGACAGAATACATAGACATTTTTTCCGACATTCCAAGTAAGACTGACAGGATCGAACACTCCATTATTCTGTCTGATTACACCCCTATCAAATGCCGACCCTATTCCATCATATTAAGTTATAGGGAGAAACTCGACAAGGAACTTCTCAGTCTTGAGTCGAGTGGAATAATCCAAAAGTCGCAGTCAGAATACTCTTTTCCTATTGTCCTGGTGCGGAAAAAGGACTCAACGATTCACCTATGTGTCGATTATAGGAAATTAAATAAAGTTACCAAGGTAGACGCAGAGCCAATTCCATCTTGCGAAGATCTGATTCTCAACATGTCAACTTCTAGAATATTTTCTAAACTAGACCTAACGAAGGGATATGGCAAGTCCCAATGCAGAGTCTTTCTATCCATCTGACTGGATTCTCTACACCTTTAGGTCTCTCAGAGTGGTGATTCCTTCCTTTCAGCCTTCGTAATGCTCCAGCCACTTTTGTTTGACTCACTAGGGATCTTCTTCATGGAGTAACGAATATGGAAACTTATATTGACGATATATGTGTTCATACTGCAGATTGGACAACACATCTACAGAAACTGCGACATGTCTTCGAAAGATTGAGACTTTTCGGTCTTACTGTAAAACCAACAAAAGTTGAGTTGGATCTGGAAGAAATTGATTTCCTTGGCCACACCATAACGAGAGGCCAACTTAAAAAAGATGATAAGATAGTAACAAAAATTTTGAATCTAACAATACCAACGACCATGAAGCAAGTTAGAAGCTAACTTGGTCTTGTAAATTACTACAACAAGTTCATACCTAATTTAGCTGAGATTACCAGCGTGTTTTCTAATGTATTGAAATCATCTGTAAAATTGAATGTAAATGATGCAGATTTAATTGGTGCATTATCAAAATTGAAACAAATGTTTAGCGTTGTTCCAATATTGCGCTTACCTAATCCTAGCCTTACGTATTTTCTCCATACAGACGCAACTGCTGTATCCATCGCTGGTGTTCTAGGCCAGTTCCATGATGAAATCTTCCACCCAATCATTTATGTAAGCCGGAAAATTACATACCTGATATACCTGAGATGAGCGATTGTACATCACCCCATTCATCGACACTTTAAGTAACCTGTGTCCAGAATGTGTAATTATAGACACTTTTGTGCTCTTATAATTGTGAATCGCCTTAAATTAGCTAGCACAAACTGTGTCAGTATGAGTAAGAAAGGACACACACATGAAGTGATGTCTACGCCATCATATTCCATATGTTACCAGTGAGTAGGACTGTATTCTAACTTTACCCAGGACGAGCGCGTATATATCAGACGTTGTCTATATTACTCTATTTCAACGAGATTCAACAGAGAACGTGACTCCAACAACACACCTGGAGGTAGTTAAGATAATTAATGTATAGTTACAAATGTTTGTGATATGTATCATAACATGTTTTTATAACTGTTGCATTTAATATATTTTTTTTTAGTTGTAATAGAACTTACAAAAGCATCCCAATAATATTTTTTTTAAAATAGAAACTAGGAACATTTAAGAGTTAAAACTTCATCTACACTAAGTTAGAAATTCATATATACCATTTCATTAGATCATACCATTCGACTTAGTAAACATAACCTTAATTTATCATCATTTCAACACATTGTCATATAGTTTAGTTAAATGAAACATTACTGAAAATTTATACCTTCATTTAGGATTTATAACATCATAGTGACAAACACACATTAAGGTAACAAACACACATTAAGGTAACTAACACACTTTTCCCCAATTTATTCATTTAGTTAGATTATTTCCCTTAGTTAGCACAGCTCAGCACACCAACGTAGATTAGATTAGTTATAGTAATCAGTACTCTCAGGATCGGTAGCGAACGATCCTCACAACCATGTAAATTTTTGTACAGAAATTACCGGTGCAGAAAGACGGCACAGTCATTTGGCTTAAAACTGGTGTAAACCGAGCCAACCATTTATTGTAAATATTTTTCATTTATTTTATTTTCTACAACAATATTTTAATGACATAACACCTTTTTAAACCAGTGTGGAATGAAAGTGTGGATGGAAGAAGTGTGAAAGTGATGAGTGAATGAAATAAATACAGAAGAGTGAGGCATTGTGCGGATTATTCGCCGCACTACACGAGTTTTTGTAATTCGTCCATGTCAATTTGCATAACACAATGTGTTGTTCTATTTTTATCTGTGTTGTTGCCATACTTTCAATAGAGTGATAGGAAACATATTTTAAGCATCCTAAACCGGGCGAGTAGTCATAAATCAGCCTTACACACTTGTTTTTGACTACAATAAACCGTTTTATGGCGCTTGAAAGATAACATACATGTAAATTATAGACATATACACATGTTGGTAATTTAAGCACACGTTAGTTAAATACAAACACGCAAACAAACAGGAAAACTAACAAATAAAGATGCATACATCATTACTTGCAAAGGGGCATAATAACTTTCAACAGGGGACACTACAAACTTTCGAAACCCTATTTTAACACTGAAAGATTTCTTCACGAGCGGAAGCTAGACAGGTGAACATTAGCACACGAAGCATGCATACAAGTTGCAGTATATATTATATGGGAGCATGAATAATATTCATGTATTGTACCCTTGATAGGGACATCTTGTTTGGGTTGTCAGTTAAATTGACAATTTGAGGAGTAGGTCTATTAAGACAATGGCTCTGGTTCACACAACTCCCAAGAAGTATAATGTGAGTATGAGCAAGGGCTCGAGCCAACTGTACTAATGTGGTATGATAATCAATAGCCAAGTGAAGTAATACAACAGTGTGACAAGGGGAAGTAGAGGTGTGCTGCTATACCCAGAACAAAGTTAGCAAGCTCATGCAGCCTTTGACAAAATTAGACATGCCTAATTTTTTTTAGATAACCATTTGCGTTACACCCATAAGCTAAAAGCTTGTAACACAACACAGACGGAGGGAGAGCCTGTCAAAGAGCTGCCTGGAAGCAGAGAGAGAAGAGAGGAGTAAAACTAAGGAAGAGGACTAAGACAGGATAGAGATAATATCCCTATCTAGGAAATAGGAATAGAAGGGACAGAAACAGCAGGGAGAACTGTGAACAGTTCTCCAACTGGACACACGTGTCCTAAAAGGGGACATGGCAGGACATGATCTGGAGTTACCCAGAATAGAGTGGGGAAACCATTACCATGAGGAGTGGCCATTAATATTCGTAACTCGCACAGAGTAAGCGACTGACAAGTCACTAAACGCGTGCTGGAATACCAAGCACGTAAACCTGCTGACCCACGAGGGGTCACCGTTTCGTGGCTGGACACGCCACGAAAGTCAACCAGACTTGGACAGGACAGCGTAGAGGACGGATGGGAGTATTCACTTTGAATACCGCGTGGTTTAGAGGACAGTAGCAATAGTGTCGACTTAGACTTAGAATAAATCAGTAGATAGTACCGTAGATACAGTCATAACATAATGTTGTCATGATGCTTGTGATCCAAATGAATATCAGCTTTCAGAGCTATTATGTGTAACTCGCCCATAATAAATTTGTATTCCTTTTGTACGACATACGAGTTGTCATTCGTGTGGTACAAAAGAAGAATCCATGTGTGCCTGTCAAAGCTAGGTTGCTGACAGAAGTCGTTATTATCCTGGCAAAGCCGTCGGAGACGTAACAGTTGGGAGAAAGGAATAGAAAGTTTGCATGAGGGAGGGTGGGAGGAGGTATAGAGAAGGATGAAGGATCTAGAGAAGGATCTAGTAGATGAAGTTACTTTATGTAAGTGTAGTCTAGTAGATGAAGTTACTTTATGTAAGTGTAGTCTAGTAGATGAAGTTACTTTATGTAAGTGTAGTCTAGTAGATGAAGTTACTTTATGTAAGTGTAGTCTAGTAGATGAAATTACTTTATGTAAGTGTAGTCTAGTAGATGAAGTTACTTTATGTAAGTGTGGTCTAGTTGATGTTACTTTATGTAAGTGTAGTCTAGTAGATGAAGTTACTTTATGTAAGTGTAGTCTAGTAGATGTTACTTTATGTAAGTGTAGTCTAGTAGATGAAGTTACTTTACGTAAGTGTAGTCTAGTAGATGAAGTTACTTTATGTAAGTGTAGTCTAGTAGATGAAGTTACTTTATGTAAGTGTAGTCTAGTAGATGAAGTTACTTTATGTAAGTGTAGTCTAGTAGATGAAGTTACTTTATATAAGTATAACAGATGAGCAGTTATTTTGTGTTAATATAATATAGCCACTATGGTACAGATTGCCACATTTTAATAGAAATATATTAGCGGTTTTGTTCTGCAACTATTTTGTGTGTCTCCGATTTAAGTAGGTCTAGAGTTTTTGTGATGTTAAATTACCCGAATATTTCAAGTTCATGTTAAAAGTTTCTCCCTCCTCGGTTTACACGTGTACATCTCGCGTTTCTGAAATTCGTTTCCTACACCGAGATACAGAGTGACTTTTTCAGATGTAAGTAGACCCGCAGATCACGTTTTATGTAGATGTATTTGTTTGTTCTAGTATGTGTTGTTAGATGTATCGTACATTTTTATGTAAATCTTGTCATTTTTGACTATTAAAGTCGGGGGATCATCATAAACTAAAATTATGAAAATTGCATGCTCTGGTGTGATATTTCAATGGCTGGAAATAGCTGTTTCCTTGCCAGCGATGACTATTTAATATTGTTATGAAATATTCACAGCGATTTTGCATGTCAATGAATGCATAATTGCATTCAACATCAAATTTATTATTTGTGTATAAATTTTCATCACTCTGCATGGGCCGGACCATTGATAATTTTTCATCTTTCCAACGGAACATCTTTTGTCAAAATGTATCTGTCTACGCTGGCTGACAAGACTCGCCGCGTGCAGTCCACGCGCAGTCTGACATCACACAGATGACGTGAAGATGTATATATCTGTGTGCGGGTGTGTATATATATTTTTCAGGCCACTGTGTTAATCTCCCTTGATGACAGTGTAAACCGATAGTTGTGTGAGTGTGTGGGTAGGGTCACAAAAACTGAAAAGTCAAAATCATTTTTCTTCTACATGTCCCTTTTAAATGATAAACTTACTCACAAACATTAATATCTCTGCTTAAAACTGACCTACAGACTTGAATAAGGTACCGCTGGATTCGTTTTTTCAAGAGCTATCCAACCATGCAGGTTATATAAGTAAAAAGCAATTTAGAAAACGTTACTAAAATGGCTAGTATAATATACCAGATACACAGTTAGTTTATGTGCTACAGTTTCTGTCTGTGACAACACACACAACCAGCCTTGTTGCCATATCTGTCTATGACAACACTCACAACCAGTCTAACTACCATATCTGACTATGACAACACACACAACCAGTCTAACTGTCATATCTGTCTATGACAACACACACAACCAGTCTAACTGTCATATCTGTCTATGACAACACTCACAACCAGTCTAACTACCATATCTGTCTATGACAACACACACAACCAGTCTAACTGTCATATCTGACTATGACAACACACACAACCAGTCTAACTACCATATCTGTCTATGACAACACTCAGAACTATGTTTAATGCTTCTTACTATCAAGCCCACTATCAAGTGTCATGTCATTTGCACAAACCAAGATAATGACATCATGTAAGTTGCACAAACCAAGATAATGTCATGTCAGTTACACAAACCAAGATAATGACATCATGTCAGTTACACAAACCAAGATAATGATGTCATGTCAGTTACACAACCCAAGATAATGGCATCATGTCAGTTACACAAACCAAGATAATGGCATCATGTCAGTTACACAAACCAAGATAATGTCATCATGTCAGTTGCACAAACCAAGACAAAGACATCATGTCAGTTACACAAACCAAGATAATGACATCATGTCAGTTACACAAACCAAGATAATGGCATCATGTCAGTTACACAAACCAAGATAATGATGTCATGTCAGTTGCACAAACTAAGATAATGATATCATGTCAGTTGCATAATTTAAGATAATGACATGTCAGTTACACAAACCAAGATAATGTCGTCATGTCAGTTGCACAAACCAAGACAAAGACATCATGTCAGTTACACAAACCAAGATAATAGCATCATGTCAGTTACACAAACCAAGATAATGATGTCATGTCAGTTGCACAAACCAAGCTAATGACATCATGTCAGTTGCACAAACCAAGCTAATGACATCATGTCAGTTGCACAAACCAAGATAATGACATCATGTCAGTTGCACAAACCAAGATAATGACATTATGTCAGTTGCACAAACCAAGATAATGACATCTCATAACTGATCATACCGCTATTGGTGCCCATCATGGACCATGAAGAAGAAGAGAACTGACACTCTACAAGATCTGAGCATGGGAGACAACTGGCTCACAGACAGTACCACGGCTCAGACACTGTAATACTTTGGCCACAACAAACTTGACAGTGGCTTGGACAGAACATTGACGGAAGCCATGGTTCTTGGAAGGGAAGGCAGGGATCAGCCAGCATGGAGATGGACACAGAACAGTGACGGAAGCCATGGTTCTTGGAAGGGGGGAAGGCAGGGATCAGCCAGCATGGAGATGGACACAGGAAAGTGATGGAAGCCATGGTTCTTGGAAGGGAAGGCAGGGATCAGCCAGCATGGAGATGGACACAGGACAGTGACGGAAGCCATGGTTCTTGGAAGGGAAGGCAGGGATCAGCCAGCATTGAGATGGACACAGGACAGTGACGGAAGCCATGGTTCTTGGAAAGGAAGGCAGGGATCAGCCAGCATGGAGATGGACACAGGACAGTGACGGAAGCCATGGTTCTTGGAAGGGAAGGCAGGGATCAGCCAGCATGGAGATGGACACAGGACAGTGACAGAAGCCATGGTTCTTGGAAGGGATGGCAGGGATCGACCAGCATGGAGATGGACACAGGACAGTGATGGAAGCCATGGTTCTTGGAAGGGAAGGCAGGGATCAGCCAGCATGGAGATGGACACAGAACAGTGATGGAAGCCATGGTTCTTGGAAGGGAAGGCAGGGATCTGCCAGCATGGAGATGGACACAGAACAGTGATGGAAGCCATGGTTCTTGGAAGGGAAGGCAGGGATAAGCCAGCATGGAGATGGACACAGGACAGTGATGGAAGCCATGGTTCTTGGAAGGGAAGGCAGGGATCGACCAGCATAGAGATGGACACAGGACAGTGATTGAAGCCATGGTTCTTGGAAGGGAAGGCAGGGATCAGCCAGCATGGAGATGGACACAGGACAGTGATGGAAGCCTTGGTTCTTGGAAGGGAAGGCAGGGATCAGCCAGCATGGAGATGGACACAGGACAGTGATGGAAGCCATGGTTCTTGGAAGGGAAAGCAGGGATCAGCCAGCATAGAGATGGACACAGGACAGTGATTGAAGCCATGGTTCTTGGAAGGGAAGGCAGGGATCAGCCAGCATGGAGATGGACACAGGACAGTGATGGAAGCCTTGGTTCTTGGAAGGGAAGGCAGGGATCAGCCAGCATGGAGATGGACACAGGACAGTGATGGAAGCCTTGGTTCTTGGAAGGGAAGGCAACTCAACTCAACTCAACTCAACTTTATTAGGGTCACAAATTGGGCGCGCAGGCCCGTCTTACATTCGGCCCTTCCAATCACTCGTCTTTCGTTCATCAAGAGCATTATACATTTACATAGGAAGATAAAATAAACATTGTGAAATGAATGTTGTAAACATAAACAAGGCTAATTACCATGTTATGAAGACCATCTCCCACCTATCCATACATCACCCCACCCACACAACACCCCCACCTACCCACACACACGCGCACCAAGGGACACATACACACCCCCACCTACCGACACACACGCACACCAAGGGACACATAATACCCCACCAACCGATCCATCCCCCTCCCGCACATCTCCCACCCACACACACTGCCCTCACCTGATCCCCCAACCAAAATACACTCGCCACCCACAAACATTCCCCCACCAACCCACACATCCTACGCCCATCCACATACACATACTACCCCACACATCCTCTCTCCACCCACACCTCAAACCACCCATCCCCCAGCCACATCTCCATCGACAACATATTCCCCACCCATGCACACAATCCCCCACCAACCCACACAACGCACATCCACTCCCACATTCCCAAACCATACACACACATCCCCACCAACTGACATGTCCCTACCCCCACCCCACACACACACATCTCTCTAACCACCCATACATCCCCAATCCACTAACACACACCCCACCACCCACACATACAACTTCCACCCACCCACACATGCCTTAACCTAATCCCCCACCACACAATCCCCCACCCACACATCACATACACCTCCTATCATGCACTATTCCCAACCCACGCACCACACACACACATATCCCTCACCAACACATCCCCACTTACACACCACACACATATCCCCCACCCAGATACCACACAATATTCCCACCCACACCCACACCCACACAGATACCCTTACCCATCCACCCCACATACCCCCACTCACACAACACAAAAACAAAACAAAACACAAAAATCCCCCACCCACACACACATACCTCACCCACACAATATCCCCAACCAACACACCACACACCTCTCCCCACCCACACACGCATTCCCTACCCGTCCACCAACACACACTCACTCACGCATACATTCTCCACTACGCACCCACACCCCCCCCCCCAACCAAACATCTCTCGATCACAATACCCCTACCCCACACACATCCTCCACCCACTCACACATCCCACCCCGACACATACAACTCCCTCACCCACTTACACATCCCTAAGCCACTCACTCACACACCCCCACCCACACATTCCCCATCCAAACACACACATCTCCCCCACATACTTCCCCCAACCACCACAATCCCCTACTCACCCATACATATACCCCATTCATACGCACATCCCCCACACCACACACTATCCTCCACCCATACCTCCACAAACATACCCTCCACCCACACATCATTCACACATCCCCCACCAACACACCGCACAAATATCTCAAACCCACACACCATACACTTCTCCCCACCCACCCTTGCATCCCCAATCCACCCAACACAATCCCCTACCCACACAACCCCGCCTCCTACACATACTTCCTCAAACCGTCCACACATCTCCACCCACATAAACACACATCCCCTGCATCCGTCCCATACACATATCCTCCACCCATACACACATCCCCCACACCCATTCCAACACCCCTACTTTCACCCCCACACATCCGTCCACACATCCCACCAACACCCACAAATACCACTACCCACCAAAACCAACACACCCCAACCCATCCAAACGCATACCCCCACCCACACACCCCCCACCCACACATATCCCCACACTCACACATATCCTCCACATACACTCACACTTCCTCACATCTAGACACATACAAAATGTCTCACGATAGTATTGAAACTAGTATGAAGAAACTCTCACACTTTACTCACACATATACACTGACACTTGTCATGAGCAGTCTCATAAAAATGTTAAACATGGAGAAAAATGTGTACATAAAATGTATGTGACGTAAAAATAGTGATGCTCTCTCTCTCTCTCTCTCTCTCTCTCTCTATCTCACACACACACACACACACACACTCACTCACTCTCACGCTCACACATTCACTCTTCCGCTCATTCATTCACTCTCCCGCTCATTCACTCTCCCGCTCACTCATTCACTTTCCCGCTCACTCATTCACTTTCCCGTTCACTCATTCACTCTCCCGCTCACTCATTCACTCTCCCGCTCACTCATTCACTCTCACTCGTTCTGTCTCTCATTCACACTCACTGACTCTCTCACTCAAACTACAGTAATGAACATTAGTTTATATTATGCATGATAAAATCAAATGGTATTTAACTGATAATATGACAGATGAGAATACACAAACAGATGGATTCGCGTGTTACATAACATGCGTGTTACATGACATGCATCTGCTCAGCTCTCTCTCTCTCTCTCTCTCTCTCTCTCTCTCTCTCTCTCTCTCTCTCTCTCTCTCTCTCTGTATTCTTTCATATACACACAATCACACGCATGCACACGCTCACACACATACACTAACACATCAACTCTCCCACTGTCTAACTCTCTAACACACAATCCTTCACACACACACACACACACACACACTCGCTCTCTCAATCACACTCTCTCACACATACACATACACATGAACGCACGCACGCCTACATTCCCTCACTCACTCTCACACATACACGTACGAATGCATGCACTGACACATTCCCCCACCATTTCTCGCTCAATCACTCTCTCCACACACACGCATGCACGTGCGCACACACGCATCCACTCTCTCCCTCTCTCTAACACCCACTCTCTCTCTCTCTCTCTCTCTCTCTCTCTCTCTCTCTCGCTCCCACACGCACACACATATATAGTGAACAATTATAGTTAAACAATTATAATGAACAATTATACTGAACAATTATACCAGTAAATGAATTATGGTGGCATATAGCAGGGATCAGCCAGCATGGAGATGGACACAGGACAGTGATTGAAGCCATGTGTCACAGTCCTAGATCTCTAGGGGATTGAAACTCGGGCTCATACAGGCAACAAACTCCGTTCAGATACAATCGAGCATCATTTATTTACATTTATATTACAGTACGTTGGCGAAGTGAGTTTTCACACGCCAGCATTTAGCACGTTGCGTATCACAGGAGTTTACAATGAACATAATGAACATGATTATCACAATAACTCTAGCAGCTATCTAACATATAATAATGTATGTATCATCATCATCATCATCATCTTCCATTTCTGCCGTCAAGCGTCGTGGGGAGGAATAGTTTGCGTTCCAGCGCCCGGTGGACGGCACTGGATAGTGTCATTCCGTGAGGTTGTACAATGTCTCTGATGTCGTCAATCCATTTTCTTCTTGGACGTCCTCGTGGTCTCGTCGCAGATGATCTTTGATGTAAGGCCAGTGATGGTAGTTGTTGATGTTGCATTCTAATGACATGGCCAAACCACTTGATCTTCTGTCTGTCAATAAATGTGGCACAAGGTGTTGATCCCACAGTCTGTCTGATAGTAGCATTTCTTACTCGGTCTCGGATTGTTAAGTTGGCAGCTCTCCTCAGGCATCTCATTTCGCAGGTGTTGATTTTGCGAAGGTGTAATTTGGATAAAGTCCAGGTTTGAGATTGGTAGCATAGGGTTGGTGTGAATATGCTGTTTATTATCTGTCGTTTTGCGGACATGGGTATGTTTGGATGTTTCAGTAAGGGTGATATATATAAATATATATATATATAAATTTATATATATAAATGTATGTATAAGACCCCTAAAACACTTGGGTCTGAAACTATCAAGTCCCCTTAAGGTAAGCCCTGTTGCTTCCTCGATGTCCAGTCCGGGTCTGTCCTTCCACACGTGTCGCAATTCGACACGGGTGGTAACTCTCTCTGAGTTTCTCGTGGACCCCGCAATCGGCGGGCCCCATCAGTGTCCACGTGGCTGTGGACACACTGACCGTTCCTTCGAGAAGGTTCTAGATTATTCGAGCCTTCGAGTGACTCGGTTCTTTCCCTTTAGCTGGATTTATATCCCTTTGCCAGTGTCTCGTTCTTTTAGGTTGGTACCGCCCTTTAGGTGAGTCTGTGACAGGAGTCCCCCTCCCCCCCTGCTTTGATGGGTTATTCTATGGTAATTAGTTCTGTACTAATTCTGTCACAGTATCACATAAAGTCGGTGTTTGTAGTTTGGTGGATAGTAACTTGGCACCTTACATATCTGCATCGCCAACTCATGTATTCTCCCATACACCACTTTAAGATGATTGCTGAAGAGGTCTCTCTCTTCTATGTTCTTAAACATGCTTATCTGACCGAAGTACCGTGACGTTTCCCAGTTGTTTTTACAACCGCGCCCTTCTCAAGTATCCATATGATACCAAGATATTAAAAACTCTGTGTGATAGAGTTTTAACAAGACAAATGTCTTGGCCATTTAAGTACACCTGCAAATCTTATCCCGTGTGTGTATTTCGATACATTTTTACTTCCGTATGTTGTATAATGCTGAATATGTAGTTATGCTGTTGTTTTATCACATCTGACTACGTGTTCCTGTTGGTTTGTTTGTGTATTGACTGATATGTTGCTGTTTCTAATAAAGTGACTGTATTTTAATTGTTAGTGTTCAGTTTTGAGTTTGTATAAAGTGTGTGCTCACTGTGTGGTTTCTCCAAGCGTCACGAGTTGGGATATCCTTTGTCATGAATTACCCCAATGTGTGTAATGCATGATCGGGGCATTCCAAGCAGTGGCGCTTAGATGTAATGTATTAAACATGTATCAACAATTTAGACAGGTAATACATTTTTACATGAAGACGCAGACAAATTAAAATCAATACGTTTTGCGTACAATTTGTCCGCTCAGTATATCGCTCTCTCATTTAATTGATTCACTCTGTCTGTCATTCGTCTTTCATACAAAATAGTCTTTTGTTAAAATATATAGATAAAGTTGAGGTAAGTGTTATTGCCCTTAGAAAAATGGATTAGGCGATATGTTTCCTTTAAGGTAACAAGTAATTTTTGTACGTGTAATCAAAAAATGGTTTATAATTTAAATAGCAAAAATTGTATAGGAAAAATATTTCACCTATGAGTGGAAATACTTGCAATATTATGGTAGAAAATCTACAAGTTATAGGTTGACATATTTTATATACATAATAATTACATACAAGTGTAATACATATTACCTAATAGTAACTTAATTAACTAACTAACTAACTCCAGCGACGATGTGTGTTGTCCTCCTGTTGTCCGTGTGTCGTGCCATCACTGTTAACAGTTAATATAGCTGTTCCTTGTATGTTGTAATCGACGTAGTTCTATTCCGACTGTTTGCGAAGTTTCTTAGCAATAGCGAGTATGCAGTGTTCTTAATCTTTACAGATGACTGTCAGTTCACTGGTTGAAATGATTTAATAGATATTATATATATCGATCAGATTGTTTTTAACACCTTGGCAATTGGTAAAATAGGGTTCTCAAAGTGTCATGTTCGTGGGTGTTATACGTCACGTATTCACTTGGGCGTTGTTACTTCTGAATGACAGTTCTCTAGTAGGTGTAGAGGTACACTGTTCTATGCCACAGACTAAAATATCACAGCTTCTTATATGGCGAATAGTTAATGTGCCTAATGATCGTCTGCTGGTGCATTAGTTTGCCGTGATAAAAAGTCAGCAATAATGTTATCAGTGCCCTTGATATGGCGGATTTCGAAGTCGAAATCCTGGAGAAGAAGACACCATCTTTCCAGACGATGGTTCTTTGGGACACCTTGCTTAAGTACCAGCAGTGGCGAACTATCGGTTAAAACAACAAAATGCGAACCTAAGAGGAACTTAGATAATCGACGCATACAAAAAAGTAGACTAAGTGCCTCCAACTCAACAGTGGCGTAATGAATCTCTGCCTTTTTGAGCTTGCGGCTGACGTAGAGTAACGGATGTCTCGTGCCTTGATATTCTTGCATCAGGCACCCTCCAATTGCGATAGCACTTGCATCTGTGGTTAGAATAAAGGGTTTGGTAATCTTAATACTGGTGGGTTAGAAAAAATTGATTTCAATTTGCACATTGCATCCTCTAAGCGGATACTCTTACAAAATTTTTCTGGATGATCTTTTGTCAACAGATTAGAAAAAACTGATGTAAGTTCTGCCCAGTTTGGTATAAACTTGGCATAATAGTTTATGAGACCTAATAGGCTTCTAACCTGTTTCTTTGTAGTTGGAACTTCTAGGTTGAGAATTTTTTGATACTATTTTATCATCTGTCAATAGTTTCCCTTCGGAAATCCTATGACCTAGGAAGTCTATCTCTTTATAGCCTATTTCAACCTTGGAAGGTTTGATAGTAAGTCCAAAAAGCAAGATTTGGTTAAAGACTTGTTGGAGAGTAAGTAAGTGAGAGGTCATGTTTGAAGAATGGATGCATATATCATCAATATAAGATTGCACGTCCTTGATGCCGTGTAATAGAAGTCTGGTTAACCTGACAAATGTGGCGGGAGCGTTCTTGAGACCAAACGGAAGATATCTCCATTCGTACAGCCCAAGGGGTGTAGCGAATGCTGTTATATGCCTTGAAGAGGGTTCTAGTGGCACTTGCCAGTAACCTTTAGCTAAATCAAGCTTAGAAAATAAGGATGATTGAGACATATTCAAGATGAGGTCTTCACAGCTGTTCATTGGCTCAGCATCTGTCGTGGTTATGGTATTTAATTTCCTATAATCTATGCACAAACGAATGGTTTTGTCCTTCTTTTTCACCAGGACAATCGGCGAAGAATATTGGGACACAGATTTCTGTATTATTCTATTTTTCTCTAAGTCCAAAATTTCTTTATCTAAATTTGCTCTATAATGCAAAGGAATCGAATATGGTCTACCTTTGATAGGTGTCAGATCTGTCAACACAATTGAATGTGTTATCTTGTCAGTCCGTCCAGGTTTGTTTGAGAAGATAGTTCTATAGTCGTTTAGAAGAGACAAAATGTCTTGTCGCTGCTGTTGTGTCACAGTGTCAGAGATTTGTATGTCATTCATAGTACTGTCGTCGTTCATAGTTGGTACTGGGATTTCTGTATTGTCTGAGTCCATCTGATTTATTACTGACGCTACTGTTTGTAAATTGTCTTCAATGTCCTTGTCGTCGTCGTCGAGACTAATAGTTGTCAATGTGTCGTTAACTTGGTCGTATTTGTCGTTATCCCATATTGTCGGTACTGTAAATATGTTTTCGTCGTCTTCGTTGTCACAAGAATGAGTCGTTAACAATGCTTCGTTTGTCGGAGTGTCATTCTTGTCAGTCTGGTTATTGCCGTCTGTTATCTGCGTCTGCTTGTTCGTGTCACTGTCATTTCTAGAATAGTAAGGTTTTAACATATTTACATGGAATATTTTCAACTTTCCATTCAAAGAAATTTCGTAGTCAACTTCCGAAATTCTTCTCACAACTTTAAAAGGTCCCTGCCAAGAGGTTGATAGTAAATCTCTCTTGTCAGGTAATAATAGTAAAATATCTTGATTTGGTTGTAACACAATCGTTTTTGTCCCTTTATTGGCGTACTGCCTGTACCTAAAACCTTTCTCCTGTAATGATGTTCTGGCCAGTATACAGGATCTAATGATTTTGTCTCTGGTGTCAGTGACCAAATCATAGGTGGAAACTGGTACTTGGGTGTTTATGGGTTGTGATATTAAATCTTTATAAATAGTGAGTGGTCCTCTTGGGTTCGCTCCATATATCAATTCGAAAGGAGAGAACCCTGTACTTGATTGTGGGACTTCTCTTATGCGAACAGCACCGTTGGGAGAAGTATATCCCAATCGGCTGGATTTTCAGCTGTCACCTTGGATAACATATGTTTCAGGTCCCCATTTAGTTTTTCGCAGATTCCATTCGCTGCCGGTCGATAGGGACTCGTAAAACATTGTTTTATGCCCAGTAACTTAGTTACCGATTGGGTGGCATTAGATATGAATTGTGTCCCTCTGTCTGATATTATCTTCTCCGGGAAGCCAAAACGGGAGAATAACTGCAATAATACGTCCGTCACATCTTTAGAGGAGATAGATTTTAATGGAATCATTTCTGGCCACCTCGAACATAAATCAACAAGTGTAAAAATATATCTATTTCCTTTGTTTGAGATGTGGTTCAAAGGACCTACTAAATCAACCGCCACGATTTGAAATGGTCTCGAGGCAGTTGTGGTTGATTGAATTTCTGCCGTAGGGTTTTTCCCCTTTTTGATCAGTTTTTGACAGGTGTCACATGATTTACAATGGGTTTTTATGTCTTGGCAAAATTTAGGCCAATAAAATTGACTCAGGACTCTAGCCCTGGTTTTTTCGTAACCCATATGACCTCCGAAAGGTGAGTCATGGGCTATGTGTAGCACTTTCTTACGATGTGCCTGAGGCAAAACCACTTGCTGTATCGTGGTTTGGTCCCTGGTGTATAATCTCATTAGAACATTATTATTTAGTCTAAATGTCCAAGAAGCGTTTTTGCTTAATTTTGGCTTTAATCCTTCTAGCCGAAAATATTGTGAAAGAGTTGGATCTGCTTTTTGTTGTTCTATAAAATCGGTGGTGGTAATAATAGGTGAGATGATTTGTAGTGCTTCCTGAAGTTGGTCCGTGTGGGTTTTGTGTGTTGTTTGTCTTGTTACTATATTAGTGTGTTGTGTGTGTTGTTGCACATTTACAGGCTCACTAATTTGTGGGTCGATGGCGTCCTCAGTTCGAGGTGTTAATCTGATGGTATCTTTGAAAGATTCGACCGCCCCTGTATTCTGCACCTCTGTGAATTCATTTCGAATTACGTCATCGGTTGTCTCCCTTGTGCTTTTGGCAGTTTGAGACAAGCACGCGTGGTTTTTCACTTTAGAATAGTTGCTTGGTTTTTGGACACAGTTTTTCTGTTCCCATTCTCTGATTTCCTTTTCAGAGCAAGATCTTATGTTGGGAAGATTTCCAAGGATGATTTCAGCCACAGGATTTTCTAGTACTGCGCATAGCACTTGTCCTGATATAAAAGGTGTCCGAATTTCGGCAAGTGCGAGGGGGTATCTTTCGATCGTGCCTGCGAATGTGCGACATGTTACGTATTTGTGTGTGTAGTCTTTGTCACTAACTAATGTTCTCTTAATTCCACAAAGAGTCGCTCCGGAATCTCGTATTAATGTACATTGTTTGTTATTTACAAACCCTGTTGCATAATTTAATTTGCCTGTTGGTGTTAAGGCTGCGTTGGCCGTTTCGTTAGCAACTGGGATTGTGTGGCCACATAAAAGAGTTGTATCAAACTGAAATTTTGTACAGGTATTACAATTGTTATCCGTGATGGTGTCAATGATTTGTACTGCATTGCCTAGCTCACTCGAACTTTCATTCTGGATGTCGCATTCGTTCTGTGGTTCAATTTCTTCATCTGAGGCTGTGTCTATTAATGCAGCATTGGCCTGCTTCAACATCTTTCTACCATTACAAACTGAAGAAAAATGGCCATAGCTCAAACAAAACAAAAAACATTTAACCGCTCTCTGATATGCGTTTCTTTTGTTTTTTTGTTTTTCCACTACCATTTGGAGATGATGTGGATAATTTGGTGATTTGTCGCACATCGCGTACTCTTCGTGTGTCAGATGACAATACTGACATTTGACTGGTTTTGTGAATTTAGAGCGTTGTTTGAACTTATATTCGTTTGGTTTTGAGTACTTGGTGTTTGTAACCGCTGCTGTTTCATTTTGGCTCATGTTTAACTGGAAAATATCGCGGTTCGCTGTAAAATATGCGCTCCCCTTGGTTTCAATTTCTTGGATAGTTTTACAATCCATTTGTCTCAAAAATTTAGAAAAAGGAGTTGGAATTGTCGTAATAATTTTATCAATTATAATTAACTCTTTCAGTTTATCATGGTTGTTATTTGTTTTTTGCTGAGGTTATCCATTTTGTACAAATATCCTGCACAGTAGACACGTAGTCAATGAAGGTTTGATTGGGTAGAGGGGCTAATTTTGGGAACTGAAGTTGATAGCCTGCTGTATCTAGTGAGAAATGTTGGAGTATTCTTTGCTTTAAATAATCATAATCTTTCCTCATATCTTGTGGAACTGTCTCTATCACTTTTAAGGGCTCTAATGCTAAATTTCTCATCAGAATAAATGACCAGTCGACTTTTGCGACCTTATGGTAAGTCATCAAACACTCGAAGTTCTCTAAGTATGCGCTTATAGAGTCCCCTGAACAAAATGCTTTGACAAGGCCTTTATATTTGTTGTATTTTTGTTCATCTTCTTTGCTCCTAATTTTATTTACTGACATTTCTAAGTTGGAGTCAATTTCCATTTGTTTTAGTTGTATCTGTGTCTCTGCATTTAATTGGGCTTGTTTGGTCGCGGCTTCAAGCTCCATTTTCTTCTCTTCCAGTTGCATCTGCATCTTTTCTCTTTCTGCTTGCATCCTTTTTTCTTTTGCCTCAATTTGCATTTGTGTCTTTTTCTCTTCTCTTTCTGCTTGCAACTTTTTCTCTTCTGCCTCAATTTGCATCTGTATCTTTTTCTCTTCTCTTTCTGCTTGCAACTTTTTCTCTTCTCTTTCTGCTTGCAACTTTTTCTCTTCTCTTTCTGTTGCTCTTTCTTCTCGTGCTATATTTTCTGAATGTGTCTTTTGTGCCCATTCTGAAAGTTTTTCTTCTTTATATTCTAACTTAATACCTAATTCGATGCATTGTTCTAATGTTGACATCTTGTATTTTAGTGACTGTTTACTTTCTTGAAATTAAATCCCTTTGAAATTAGTTTGGGTATACAAAAGTTGGTTATCTCCCCTCAATGTTTACATTCAAATTTATATGAAAAGATTTACTTGGTTACAACATTTGCATATACATACCAATCAATACATAGAAAAAATGTTACAATGGATGAGGGTGAGTATCGCTTAAGGATGTAATGAGCATGAAATGAAACTCATCTTATTTTCCCTGAGCTCTCGACTGTAGTCTTGTTTCCTCACCACTGCTGGAGTACAGGTTACATACACGATATTTCGCGGAACAATCTGATGTTGGAATAAAAAAAAATTAGTAACTGTCACTGTCATGTCAAATATCATAAACATTATCATCAGTTGAAATATTTTTGTAGAGGGACTATAATCGCTCATTCACAGATAGCTGCAAAGCTCTAAGTTATTAACGTTGATATATAATTTTTTTACTTGGCAAAAACCAGGAGCTGTTTGAAAAGTAAAGCTTGCGTATGCCAAAACCGGCGCTTGCCCCCAAATAGCCTGTCACAGTCCTAGATCTCTAGGGGATTGAAACTCGGGCTCATACAGGCAACAAACCGTTCAGATACAATCGAGCATCATTTATTTACATTTATATTACAGTACGCTGGCGAAGTGAGTTTTCACACGCCAGCATTTAGCACGTTGCGTATCACAGGAGTTTACAATGAACATAATGAACATGATTATCACAATAACTCTAGCAGCTATCTAACATATAATAATGTATGTATAAGACCCCTAAAACACTTGGGTCTGAAACTATCAAGTCCCCTTAAGGTAAGCCCTGTTGCTTCCTCGATGTCCAGTCCGGGTCTGTCCTTCCACACGTGTCGCAATTCGACACGGGTGGTAACTCTCTCTGAGTTTCTCGTGGACCCCGCAATCGGCGGGCCCCATCAGTGTCCACGTGGCTGTGGACACACTGACCGTTCCTTCGAGAAGGCTCTAGATTATTCGAGCCATCGAGTGACTCGGTTCTTTCCCTTTAGCTGGATTTATATCCCTTCGCCAGTGTCTCGTTCTTTTAGGTTGGTACCGCCCTTTAGGTGAGTCTGTGACACCATGGTTCTTGGAAGGGAAGGCAGGGATCAGCCAGCATGGAGATGGACACAGGACAGTGATGGAAGCCTTGGTTCTTGGAAGGGAAGGCAGGGATCAGCCAGCATGGAGATGGACACAGGACAGTGATGGAAGCCTTGGTTCTTGGAAGGGAAGGCAAGGATCAGCCAGCATAGAGATGGACACAGGACAGTGATGGAAGCCATGGTTCTTGGAAGGGAAGGCAGGGATCAGACAGCATGGAGATGGACACAGGACAGTGATGGAAGCCATGGTTCTTGGAAGGGAAGGCAGGGATCAGCCAGCATGGAGATGGACACAGAACAGTGATGGAAGCCATGGTTCTTGGAAGGGAAGGCATGGATCAGCCAGCATGGAGATGGACACAGGACATTGCAGACACGTTGGGCAGGAGAGTGTCTGAGGCATGATCAATAGCCAGAGATCAAGACATGTTGGGCAGGAGAGTGTCTGAGGCATGATCAATGGCCAGAGATCAAGACACATTGCGCAGGAGAGTGTCTGAGACATGATCAATGGCCAGAGATCAAGACACATTGGATAGGAGAATTTCTGAGACATGATTAATGGCCACAGATCAAGACATGTTGGACAGGAGGGTGTCTGAGACATGATCGATGGCCAGAGATCAAGACATGTTGGACAGGAGAGTGTCTGAGACATGATCAATGGCCAGAGATCAAGACACATTGGATAGAATTTCTGAGACATGATCAATGGCCAGAGATCAAGACACATTGCGCAGGAGAGTGTCTGAGACATGATCAATGGCCAGAGATCAAGACACATTGGATAGGAGAATTTCTGAGACATGATTAATGGCCACAGATCAAGACATGTTGGACAGGAGGGTGTCTGAGACATGATCGATGGCCAGAGATCAAGACATGTTGGACAGGAGAGTGTCTGAGACATGATCAATGGCCAGAGATCAAGAAACATTGGATAGAATTTCTGAGACATGATCAATGGCCAGAGATCAAGACATGTTGGACAGGAGGGTGTCTGAGACATGATTAATGGCCAGAGATCAAGACACATTGCGCAGGAGAGTGTCTGAGACATGATCAATGGCCAGAGATCAAGACACATTGGATAGGAGAATCTCTGAGACATGATTAATGGCCACAGATCAAGACATGTTGGACAGGAGGGTGTCTGAGACATGATCGATGGCCAGAGATCAAGACATGTTGGACAGGAGACAGGAGAGTGTCTGAGACATGATCAATGGCCAGAGATCAAGACACATTGGATAGAATTTCTGAGACATGATCAATGGCCAGAGATCAAGACATGTTGGACAGGAGGGTGTCTGAGACATGATCAATGGCCAGAGATCAAGACATGTTGGGCAGGAGAGTGTCTGAGACATGATCAATGGCCAGAGATCAAGACATGTTGGGCAGGAGAGTGTCTGAGACATGATCAATGGCCAGAGATCAAGACACATTGGATAGGAGAATTTCTGAGACATGATTAATGGCCACAGATCAAGACATGTTGGACAGGAGGGTGTCTGAGACATGATCGATGGCCAGAGATCAAGACATGTTGGACAGGAGAGTGTCTGAGACATGATCAATGGCCAGAGATCAAGACATGTTGGACAGGAGGGTGTCTGAGACATGATCAATGGCCAGAGATCAAGACATGTTGGACAGGAGGGTGTCTGAGACATGATCAATGGCCAGAGATCAAGACATGTTGGACAGGAGAGTGTCTGAGACATGATCAATGGCCAGAGATCAAGAAACATTGGATAGAATTTCTGAGACATGATCAATGGCCAGAGATCAAGACATGTTGGACAGGAGGGTGTCTGAGACATGATCAATGGCCAGAGATCAAGACACATTGCGCAGGAGAGTGTCTGAGACATGATCAATGGCCAGAGATCAAGACACATTGGATAGGAGAATCTCTGAGACATGATTAATGGCCACAGATCAAGACATGTTGGACAGGAGGGTGTCTGAGACATGATCGATGGCCAGAGATCAAGACATGTTGGACAGGAGACAGGAGAGTGTCTGAGACATGATCAATGGCCAGAGATCAAGACACATTGGATAGAATTTCTGAGACATGATCAATGGCCAGAGATCAAGACATGTTGGACAGGAGGGTGTCTGAGACATGATCAATGGCCAGAGATCAAGACATGTTGGGCAGGAGAGTGTCTGAGACATGATCAATGGCCAGAGATCAAGACATGTTGGGCAGGAGAGTGTCTGAGACATGATCAATGGCCAGAGATCAAGACACATTGGATAGGAGAATTTCTGAGACATGATTAATGGCCACAGATCAAGACATGTTGGACAGGAGGGTGTCTGAGACATGATCGATGGCCAGAGATCAAGACATGTTGGACAGGAGAGTGTCTGAGACATGATCAATGGCCAGAGATCAAGACATGTTGGACAGGAGGGTGTCTGAGACATGATCAATGGCCAGAGATCAAGACATGTTGGACAGGAGGGTGTCTGAGACATGATCAATGGCCAGAGATCAAGACATGTTGGGCAGGAGAGTGTCTGAGACATGATCAATGGCCAGAGATCAAGACATGTTGGGCAGGAGAGTGTCTAAGACATGATCAATGGCCAGAGATCAAGAAACTTTTCAGTAAGCTGCAATGAAAGCAGTGTTCTACAAAGGACATGCAACATTTGTGACTTACTTGTATCTTCATATGCATAATCTAGATACACTTCAGGAGGTTCTATCTTGACACTTGCTGGTGTTTTACTGTCCATCTTGTCAAAGACTTGAACCTCAGAGGTCATCTCTCTAGTAGAACTGTGAATACTGTCAGCCTGAAAGCAGTGGTGATTCACACACGTCAGCATACACAAATAATCTATGTCAATAAATGACATGTCTAGAATTCCCATGGACAATTAAAGACATGATGTCTGCTACATGACCTAGACTACTGTCTGCCGGGCTTTGTGTTGTTGGTGCAATTACTAATAAATAAAATGATAACGCTTAGTAATAGTAGTATGCCCCATTCAGTCCTGTAGGACTATAGAGTAGTGCCGCAGGGAAGGCACCTGACAGCGAAACTGGTGACTATATAATCCAATGTGAGAGTTACAATCTCTGTCTCAGTTTCCGCATCTGTAAGACGAGGCAGGTCCGCAGTAAGTGACTGCATTTTATGCTTGTGCCACCTATCCTTAGTTTGTTGAATCAGATTGCAGTCCATTTCTTACATTTCTTCTCCAAGAACATCTGTCTGCTGCAACTCTTTCCCACATGTCTGGATCTATGCTGAAGGTTTGCATATCTTGTTTACACACATCCTTATATCGCATGTTGGATCTTCCAGTTGGCCTCTCCCCTGTGGCTAGTTCTCCGTATAGGAGATCTTTGGGAATATGTTCATCCTCCATTCGAGATACATGGTCCAGCCACCAGAGACATCTCTGCTTGAGGAGGGAGTGCACTGTGGTAATATCCACTCTTTCAAGCACATATTTGTTTGTTATATGGTCTTTCCACCATATGCCCAGGATAGATAATGCTTATGATTTAATAACATCAAAAAATGGCTATGTCACAACTGAATGACATTATTGTGTAATTTTGGACAACTGGCTTACATAAAGTGATCTTGTCACACGTCAGTCAAATACTGGTGTCAGATGAACATGTCGTTACACTACATGAATGAGTGTAAACTATGCTGACATACATATGTAACATATACATGAATGTGTGTAAACTGTGCTGACATACATATGTAACATATACATGAATGTGTGTAAACTGTGCTGACATACATATGTAACATATACATGAATGTGTGTAAACTGTGCTGACATACATATGTAACATATACATGAATGTGTGTAAACTGTGCTGACATACGTATATAACATATACATGAATGTGTGTAAACTGTGCTGGCATACGTATGTAACATATACATGAATGTGTGTAAACTGTGCTGGCATACGTATGTATGCATATACATGAATGTGTGTAAACTGTGCTGACATACGTATGTAACATATACATGAATGTGTGTAAACTGTGCTGACATACATATGTAACATATACATGAATGTGTGTAAACTGTGCTGACATACATATGTAACATATACATGAATGTGTGTAAACTGTGCTGACATACATATGTAACATATACATGAATGTGTGTAAACTGTGCTGACATACATATGTAACATATACATGAATGTGTGTAAACTGTGCTGACATACATATGTAACATATACATGAATGTGTGTAAACTGTGCTGACATACATAGTTCACCTTAAACAGATCATATTATATAGTTGGGACACGTTTAATCGTTCAGCATATCAGAAAATTCATGATAAATGGATTCTGCTTAACTGGACTTTTTTTTATACAAAGAAAAAGATGAAAATTTGCCAGGAAGAAACAAACTGTTCTTCAAAATAGAAATTTGCCCCATTTGAGATTGTCTTAACTGGTCTGCACAGTGTAAGTTTGTAACTGCTGCATAAACTAATTTATCACTATTATTTTAGCCATTTTATTGTTTGCAAAGAGAAAAGGAGAGTTGAAGTGCAACATAGAACCTGCATGTTTGTGTGGATGTGAAGCATGGACAATGAGCAGACAAGCTGAAAATTATCTAATGGCTGCAGAAATGTGGTTTCTGTGGAAAATGCAAAAGAATACCGTGGACAGACAGAAAAACCAATGATCAAGTCCCACAAGAAACAAATGAAAACTGTAAACTGATTAGAGAAATTAAACGTAGACATTCAGTTTTTTAAACACGTTATGAGAAGATATAAATTGGAGAACTTGGTGACAACTGGCAAGATTGAGGGGAAAAGAACAAGGGGAGGGCAAAGAAATAAATACCTGGATGTATTGGCCACGCGACATGGTCGAGACAGGAACATGGAGCTGATCCACAAGTATGATGATTGTGTGAGATGGTGAAACATGACAGCTCAAGCTTATCAACATGGCACATGATGATGATTACAATATGTTATTGATTTCTACTTCTGCTCTATAAGTGCACTATTTTGTAACCAACAGTGAGCAATTAATAATTAAATAAATAGTTTACAAAAACATAGACTATTTCACAGTATTTTACTGAGGGGCTGAGTGGTCGCGAGGTATGGTGTCCGCCTCGAGTGCTGGAGGTCCCTGGTTCAGGCCCCGGTGAGGACCAGGATTTATTTAATAAATCCACGGGACTTCCAGTAATTTCCCCTGGTCTCTGGGTAGTAAGATCGGACGCCCATGTGTATTGTTGCGCACGTAAAAAATCCCTTGGCAGTTGGAAATCGAAAAAGAGTAGCCTAACGGCGCTGCCTGGGCAAAATTTCGAGTTAAAAATCTACCCAAAGCATTTCAGGATCATCGCCGATGCAACGGAGTTCGTGCATTGAGCTGAGTTTCTCCAAACTCAGGTTTGAGTTAGGAGGAAAACGGAGCACTTATAGGTTAAACCGTGTGCCGTGATGTTGATCCAGCGACTAAAATTAAAGACTAAACAGTATTTTACTAACATTGAAAATTAATTATGTACAGTTGTGCTGCTAGGGGGGGGGGGGGGGGGGGGGGAGTGTTTATACACGGGTCTGTAAACTGGTTTTAAAAATTATTCTCAGTCGTATTTATTAAATGGTGATAAGTTCATACATCATCTACGGTAAAGAAAACCGCCAATCCTGTGAGTGACAACCATCCAGACAATTCCAGACATCTCCTTGCTCTCAGTTGCATGGAATAATAATATTAGTATGGAATTCTTCTCAATAGCCTCACGGACCACCTCGACCAATCTTCTTTCTGAGAGTCAATGTGGCTTCAAAAAAGAATGAGGAACTGTTGACATGATTTTCGCTGCAAGAGAAATGTCACGAACAGAACTCTGAAATAATAAATATTTATTATATTATTAACTGTATTATTTGACGTGTTGCGCTAGCTCATTGTTGTGATAGAAGATATTATTTCCCGAACAAAGTAACACTAACAGGCCGTACATGTACATGTTGAAACTCTTTAAATATAAGTACACATGAATTCAAAAAATACATCAAACAGTCAAATGTTATTAACAAAACAGGAGTTATCAATAAACATGAGCTGACCGTGTGCCACAAAATGGAAGCAACTTGCCGGAGACGACAGTTGTACAGTTGTGGGCATGTCGTCTGCCAGACAGACCGGGGACAGCTGTTAGAGTTGTCTCCCCCGATGTTGGTTTCGAATCTATCAATCAATCAGGTGCCGTCTCCACAATGAAGGTTGGCTGCAATGGATCTGCAACGCTGTCTGTCTCTCGCCCTGACTGTACATTCTGTCAGATTGCTGTTGGTCCATCCCTTGATGTTATCTTCCCACTTGTATCTACTTGTCTACCTCTTGCTCGCTGGCCTTCAACCTTACCCTTCAGTATGGTTTTTATAAGAGTGTTATGTCTTTTAACGAGGCCAAAATATTTCTTTTGCCTCTTGTTTATTTCGTTGATCAGCTCTGTTTCATTCCGTTTTTCTAGAACCTCTGTATTTGATTGTTTTTGTTTCCACGAAATACGACATATTCTTCTGTATATTTACATCTCAAGGACATCTGTTCGACTTTCTAATTGCTTGTTCAATGTCTAGGCTTCCTCGCCATATAGCAGTGTTTAATATGCATCACATTTCACAATCCTCGTTTTTAATGCGTTTTTAATACCTCTATATGTTAATATTGATGCCATGCTGTTGAAAGCATTTTTGGCCATTCCATTTATTTAAATTTCTGTTTCACTTCTGCCATCATCTGTTATTACATGTCCAAGTCAGGAAAAACGTATTACTTCTTCTAGTATATCCCCGTTTACTGTGATGTTCATTGGTGTAGCGTAGTCACTGACTATGACAGAGTTATCTCAAACAAAAGTAGCGACAAGCAGACTTTATGAATGAATGACCATCCACTGAAGAAGATGAGATCGAAATGGCTCGTTTAAATCTAAGCTGTATGAAAGTACAGGCCTCAGATTTGACCTAAAATTGTAAGCAGTGGCCAGGAAAATGAAGTTAAAGCGAACAGCTGCACTCAAGTAGAGAACTAAAGTAAACTAAACTACTCAAGTAGAGACCGAGATCTAATTATCCTGCCACACCAAGCCCGGAAGTCCCTTTGTCCGCTATTTCTCACGACACGGAGATAAGGAACACACACACTCATATATATATATATATATATATATATATATATATATATATATATATATATATATATATATATATATATATATATACAAGCGCTCGCCCTGTCAACTATATCCCTATAGACATTTTAAGTAATATTATAAAAGAGATAATTTTTCGTAAACGTAAAACTATAGAAATTATTTAATAAAGTAAAACACGAATCGTTCTCAACGGGAGAAACATTGAGTCATGTGTGGGTTTACGTAACATATGCCACAGTTGTATTATGTTATAACTCTTAAGGTCTATTTGAGTCTTTAGTTGTGACTTATTGAGCTAATATTGTTCTTTGAATAGTTACTAATATCCATGATATATTTTTGGCCACTGGCCTAAATCTGTTAGGTATCTGAGGTTGAGTGAAGACGGGAGTTCTGCCACTTAGATTTGGCTTCCTATCCTCACAGCTTTGCAGTCATGTCTTTCAAAGTTTTGACTCTGCTCCTTCTTCTCAGGCGACGATGAACCTTTACTTATCTCCAGGCGAGTGTACTTGGATTTGCCTTGCTACTAAATTATGGTTTAGTTCACTGTCAAAAGTTCTTCATCCACAATTTAAATTTCCCTCATGTGGTTATATTATGTTCAGGTGCAGATTTGTGATTCTTATTTTTAGTTTGCAATTGAGTCAGAAGCGTGATGTGGTGAATGTGACACTACGAAGATGTATTTAGTGGTTAGATCGATGGTAGTTGATATGTTGTTGTAGCCGGGTGTGGATTATATCATTGGGTGATTTCACAACAATCACAAAGACAAAGATTAATAGCAACATTGTTTCCAACAAATGTTTTTCACTGAGGTCTTTGCCATCAATGTGTAGATCTGTGTGGCAAAGTAGATTTGGAATAAGGAGAAGATATCCCTATCAAAAAGGACCGACTACTAAAGAAAACCAGAAATGGCGCATAAGACTCTCTAGGGGTGGAGACAGGTTATTGAGTATAGTTCTTAAAGATATATGAAAGGTTTTCCCATAGAGGGCCAGGAGAGCCAGTAAAATCACCACAATCAAGAGAGAAGAAAGCTCACACAGGATAACTTGACACTTGTAATATAACTGCCACCTTCTGCTCTTCTCTGTAGCTGATGTTAAATAATGAAATACTATCATATTTAACACACAACACAAACAAAAAAATGTTCACCATGCCAACAAGAAAAAGAATAACTCCTTGTTATCATTCATAACATTATAATTGGAAACACGGGGAGGGGGGCTGTGTGTATGTTAGTATGACATGTTGAATGTACACATCTCATAACAATACACAAATAAAAACATATCAAGACCTCTAATTCTACCTAATAAGTTCAAAAATGTATTCTTATGTCCTTAGCATGGAATTCTACACTGTTTCTTCTAACATCCTATAAGGTATATATACTTCCATAGTTCTAACACTGTATAAGGTATATAAATGTCCATCTGTTCTCGAATAAAAACATCAGACAAAAATTTTTTCCGAGAGTAATCCACCTCCAAAACACTGGGGGTAAACTGTCCATTGTTAAAATCATGCAGAGTCTATTATGAATATCCAGGGTATTTTCACCAATATCTGGAGAATGTCCATAGGAGCTGGACTTTAAAAATGTCAACTCTGATATATGAAATATTTCTTTAGTTGGCATGGCCATAAATTTACACAAAAAGGATACCAATATGGTGGTTAGCTGGTTGTCACATGCTGGGTATCACTGTAAAAATTGAGAAGTCAATGTGGCTTAAAGGGAAATTCGCTCTTGAAGCAGTGACAAGACGAATCCCATTCATCTCTCATAGATGACTCTTGACTCTCTTGATGATAACATACAGCTGTCTGGAATACACTCCAGTGTCAGTCAAATAAAGACCTCTTTTACCTTGAAAAAGTTGTGCCAACTATATAGCCATACTCATAGAAACAGAGAGAGAGAGAGAGAGAGAGAGAGAGAGAGAGAGAGAGAGAGAGAGAGAGAGAGAGAGAGAGAGGGAAAGGTGAAAGGATGATAACACAAGTGCAGGCCAGTCCGAACTAGTCTCGAAGTGACTCATCTCTCCAACATGATATTGCCATGATATGTCTCTCTCAATCCTGCCTTACGGTGGTGAATAATCTTCATGCTTTCTAGGTTCTGCCGCCGAGAATATCTTGTGACTACCATAATTTCACTGTCCCAATATTCTCTCTTCTCCAGGAGATTTGTATAGGCTATATCACATCTTAATTGTAATGCAACATCACATAATATTTGTTTTGTAACATCACATTATATATATATATATATATATATATATATATATATATATATATATATATATATATATATATATATCTTACATATAAAAAAGGATCTCCGTCTGTCTGTCTGTCTGTCTGTCCGTATGTCCGTCTGTCCTTTATGCGTTCGCGAACGGCCCATCCGATTGAGATGAAATTTTCTACACGCCTTCCTTTCATTCCAGCGCTGCCAACTGTCGTATTTTTTTTTCTTCTTCCTCCTCCTCCCTCCTCCCCCTCCCAAAATACGTACGTCCAGGAAATGGTCTTCTACATAGACACTTCTCTCTGAGGTCCGCGATAACATATTAACCTGGTGGGATGGCAATCAATCATCCTACTACCTCCTCCCTCCCCCTCCCAAAATACGTACGTCCAGGAAATGGTCTTCTACATAGACACTTCTCTCTGAGGTCCGCGATAACATATTAACCTGGTGGGATGGCAATCAATCATCCTACTACCTCCTCCTCCCTTCTCCTCCTCCTCCTCTCCCCTCTTCCTCTCCTCCCTCTTCCTCCTCCTCCCTCTTCCTCCTCACTCTTCTTCCTCCTCCCTCTACCTCCTCCTTCTTCCTTCTCCTCCCTCCCTTTTCCTCACTCCTCATCCTCCCTCTAACCTCCTCCTCCTCTCCCCTCCTCCTCCCCCTACCTCCTCCTTCTTCCA